>OY294040.1:2660870-3226232 GCA_958510855.1 Rhagonycha lutea | reverse complement strand
ATAATAAAACTAATCATATAAGCTTCCTATCCTGAAAATATAAAAGTTTCAAAATGCTCCTAGAAAAAGTTACGCATATTTGTCTTGAATAATTCCTCGAAAAATGGCTCGAAAATGTTTAAGTGGCTGGTTAACCACCAAGAACCCTGAATTCGCTTGTACCTTTAATACATAATAAAACTAATCATATAAGCTTCCTATCCTGAAAATATAAAAGTTTCAAAATGCTCCTACAAAAAGTTACGCATATTTGTCTTGAATAATTCCTCGAAAAATGGCTCGAAAATGTTTAAGTGGCTGGTTAACCACCAAGAACCCTGAATTCGCTTGTACCTTTAATACATAATAAAACTAATCATATAAGATTCCTATCCTGAAAATATAAAAGTTTCAAAATGTTCCTACAAAAAGTTACGCATATTTGTCTTGAATAATTCCTCGAAAATAGCTCGAAAATGTTTAAGTGGCTGGTTAACCACCAAGAACCCTGAATTTGCTTGTACCTTTAATACATAATAAAACTAATCATATAAGCTTCCTATCCTGAAAATATAAAAGTTTCAAAATGCTCCTACAAAAAGTTACGCATATTTGTCTTGAATAATTCCTCGAAAAATGGCTCGAAAATGTTTAAGTGGCTGGTTAACCACCAAGAACCCTGAATTTGCTTGTACCTTTAATACATAATAAAACTAATCATATAAGCTTCCTATCCTGAAAATATAAAAGTTTCAAAATGCTCCTACAAAAAGTTACGCATATTTGTCTTGAATAATTCCTCGAAAAATGGCTCGAAAATGTTTAAGTGGCTGGTTAACCACCAAGAACCCTGAATTTGCTTGTACCTTTAATACATAATAAAACTAATCATATAAGCTTCCTATCCTGAAAATATAAAAGTTTCAAAATGCTCCTAGAAAAAGTTACGCATATTTGTCTTGAATAATTCCTCGAAAAATGGCTCGAAATGTTTAAGTGGCTGGTTAACCACCAAGAACCCTGAATTCGCTTGTACCTTTAATACATAATAAAACTAATCATATAAGCTTCCTATCCTGAAAATATAAAAGTTTCAAAATGCTCCTACAAAAAGTTACGCATATTTGTCTTGAATAATTCCTCGAAAAATGGCTCGAAAATGTTTAAGTGGCTGGTTAACCACCAAGAACCCTGAATTCGCTTGTACCTTTAATACATAATAAAACTAATCATATAAGCTTCCTATCCTGAAAATATAAAAGTTTCAAAATGCTCCTACAAAAAGTTACGCATATTTGTCTTGAATAATTCCTCGAAAAATGGCTCGAAAATGTTTAAGTGGCTGGTTAACCACCAAGAACCCTGAATTTGCTTGTACCTTTAATACATAATAAAACTAATCATATAAGCTTCCTATCCTGAAAATATAAAAGTTTCAAAATGCTCCTACAAAAAGTTACGCATATTTGTCTTGAATAATTCCTCGAAAAATGGCTCGAAAATGTTTAAGTGGCTGGTTAACCACCAAGAACCCTGAATTTGCTTGTACCTTTAATACATAATATTACTAATCATATAAGCTTCCTATCCTGAAAATATAAAAGTTTCAAAATGCTCCTACAAAAAGTTACGCATATTTGTCTTGAATAATTCCTCGAAAAATGGTTCGAAAATGTTTAAGTGGCTGGTTAACCACCAAGAACCCTGAATTTGCTTGTACCTTTAATACATAATAAAACTAATCATATAAGCTTCCTATCCTGAAAATATAAAAGTTTCAAAATGCTCCTACAAAAAGTTACGCATATTTGTCTTGAATAATTCCTCGAAAAATGGCTCGAAAATGTTTAAGAGTCTGGTTAACCACCAAGAACCCTGAATTTGCTTGTACCTTTAATACATAATAAAACTAATCATATAAGCTTCCTATCCTGAAAATATAAAAGTTTCAAAATGCTCCTACAAAAAGTTACGCATATTTGTCTTGAATAATTCCTCGAAAAATGGCTCGAAAATGTTTAAATGGCTGGTTAACCACCAAGAACCCTGAATTTGCTTGTACCTTTAATACATAATAAAACTAATCATATAAGCTTCCTATCCTGAAAATATAAAAGTTTCAAAATGCTCCTACAAAAAGTTACGCATATTTGTCTTGAATAATTCCTCGAAAAATGGCTCGAAAATGTTTAAGTGGCTGGTTAACCACCAAGAACCCTGAATTTGCTTGTACCTTTAATACATAATAAAACTAATCATATAAGCTTCCTATCCTGAAAATATAAAAGTTTCAAAATGCTCCTACAAAAAGTTACGCATATTTGTCTTGAATAATTCCTCGAAAAATGGCTCGAAAATGTTTAAGTGGCTGGTTAACCACCAAGAACCCTGAATTTGCTTGTACCTTTAATACATAATATTACTAATCATATAAGCTTCCTATCCTGAAAATATAAAAGTTTCAAAATGCTCCTACAAAAAGTTACGCATATTTGTCTTGAATAATTCCTCGAAAAATGGCTCGAAAATGTTTAAGTGGCTGGTTAACCACCAAGAACCCTGAATTTGCTTGTACCTTTAATACATAATAAAACTAATCATATAAGCTTCCTATCCTGAAAATATAAAAGATTCAAAATGCTCCTACAAAAAGTTACGCATATTTGTCTTGAATAATTCCTCGAAAAATGGCTCGAAAATGTTTAAGAGTCTGGTTAACCACCAAGAACCCTGAATTTGCTTGTACCTTTAATACATAATAAAACTAATCATATAAGCTTCCTATCCTGAAAATATAAAAGTTTCAAAATGCTCCTAGAAAAAGTTACGCATATTTGTCTTGAATAATTCCTCGAAAAATGGCTCGAAAATGTTTAAGTGTCTGGTTAACCACCAAGAACCCTGAATTTGCTTGTACCTTTAATACATAATAAAACTAATCATTTAAGCTTCCTATCCTGAAAATATAAAAGTTTCAAAATGCTCCTAGAAAAAGTTACGCATATTTGTCTTGAATAATTCCTCGAAAAATGGCTCGAAAACGTTTAAGTGTCTGGTTAACCACCAAGAACCCTGAATTTGCTTGTACCTTTAATACATAATAAAACTAATCATATAAGCTTCCTATCCTGAAAATATAAAAGTTTCAAAATGCTCCTACAAAAAGTTACGCATATTTGTCTTGAATAATTCCTCGAAAAATGGCTCGAAAATGTTTAAGTGGCTGGTTAACCAACAAGAACCCTGAATTTGCTTGTACCTTTAATACATAATAAAACTAATCATATAAGCTTCCTATCCTGAAAATATAAAAGTTTCAAAATGCTCCTACAAAAAGTTACGCATATTTGTCTTGAATAATTCCTCGAAAAATGGCTCGAAAATGTTTAAGTGGCTGGTTAACCAACAAGAACCCTGAATTTGCTTGTACCTTTAATACATAATAAAACTAATCATATACGCTTCCTATCCTGAAAATATAAAAGTTTCAAAATGCTCCTACAAAAAGTTACGCATATTTGTCTTGAATAATTCCTCGAAAAATGGCTCGAAAATGTTTAAGTGGCTGGTTAACCACCAAGAACCCTGAATTTGCTTGTACCTTTAATACATAATAAAACTAATCATATAAGCTTCCTATCCTGAAAATATAAAAGTTTCAAAATGCTCCTACAAAAAGTTACGCATATTTGTCTTGAATAATTCCTCGAAAAATGGCTCGAAAATGTTTAAGTGGCTGGTTAACCACCAAGAACCCTGAATTTGCTTGTACCTTTAATACATAATAAAACTAATCATATAAGCTTCCTATCCTGAAAATATAAAAGTTTCAAAATGCTCCTACAAAAAGTTACGCATATTTGTCTTGAATAATTCCTCGAAAAATGGCTCGAAAATGTTTAAGTGGCTGGTTAACCAACAAGAACCCTGAATTTGCTTGTACCTTTAATACATAATAAAACTAATCATATAAGCTTCCTATCCTGAAAATATAAAAGTTTCAAAATGCTCCTACAAAAAGTTACGCATATTTGTCTTGAATAATTCCTCGAAAAATGGCTCGAAAATGTTTAAGTGGCTGGTTAACCAACAAGAACCCTGAATTTGCTTGTACCTTTAATACATAATAAAACTAATCATATAAGCTTCCTATCCTGAAAATATAAAAGTTTCAAATGCTCCTACAAAAGTTACGCATATTTGTCTTGAATAATTCCTCGAAAAATGGCTCGAAAATGTTTAAGAGTCTGGTTAACCACCAAGAACCCTGAATTTGCTTGTACCTTTAATACATAATAAAACTAATCATATAAGCTTCCTATCCTGAAAATATAAAAGTTTCAAAATGCTCCTACAAAAAGTTACGCATATTTGTCTTGAATAATTCCTCGAAAAATGGCTCGAAAATGTTTAAGTGGCTGGTTAACCACCAAGAACCCTGAATTTGCTTGTACCTTTAATACATAATATTACTAATCATATAAGCTTCCTATCCTGAAAATATAAAAGTTTCAAATGCTCCTACAAAAAGTTACGCATATTTGTCTTGAATAATTCCTCGAAAAATGGCTCGAAAATGTTTAAGTGGCTGGTTAACCACCAAGAACCCTGAATTTGCTTGTACCTTTAATACATAATAAAACTAATCATATAAGCTTCCTATCCTGAAAATATAAAAGTTTCAAAATGCTCCTACAAAAAGTTACGCATATTTGTCTTGAATAATTCCTCGAAAAATGGCTCGAAAATGTTTAAGTGGCTGGTTAACCACCAAGAACCCTGAATTTGCTTGTACCTTTAATACATAATAAAACTAATCATATAAGCTTCCTATCCTGAAAATATAAAAGTTTCAAAATGCTCCTACAAAAAGTTACGCATATTTGTCTTGAATAATTCCTCGAAAAATGGCTCGAAAATGTTTAAGTGGCTGGTTAACCACCAAGAACCCTGAATTTGCTTGTACCTTTAATACATAATAAAACTAATCATATAAGCTTCCTATCCTGAAAATATAAAAGTTTCAAAATGCTCCTACAAAAAGTTACGCATATTTGTCTTGAATAATTCCTCGAAAAATGGCTCGAAAATGTTTAAGTGGCTGGTTAACCACCAAGAACCCTGAATTTGCTTGTACCTTTAATACATAATAAAACTAATCATATAAGCTTCCTATCCTGAAAATATAAAAGTTTCAAAATGCTCCTACAAAAAGTTACGCATATTTGTCTTGAATAATTCCTCGAAAAATGGCTCGAAAATGTTTAAGTGGCTGGTTAACCACCAAGAACCCTGAATTTGCTTGTACCTTTAATACATAATAAAACTAATCATATAAGCTTCCTATCCTGAAAATATAAAAGTTTCAAAATGCTCCTACAAAAAGTTACGCATATTTGTCTTGAATAATTCCTCGAAAAATGGCTCGAAAATGTTTAAGTGGCTGGTTAACCACCAAGAACCCTGAATTTGCTTGTACCTTTAATACATAATAAAACTAATCATATAAGCTTCCTATCCTGAAAATATAAAAGTTTCAAAATGCTCCTACAAAAAGTTACGCATATTTGTCTTGAATAATTCCTCGAAAAATGGCTCGAAAATGTTTAAGTGGCTGGTTAACCACCAAGAACCCTGAATTTGCTTGTACCTTTAATACATAATAAAACTAATCATATAAGCTTCCTATCCTGAAAATATAAAAGTTTCAAAATGCTCCTACAAAAAGTTACGCATATTTGTCTTGAATAATTCCTCGAAAAATGGCTCGAAAATGTTTAAGTGGCTGGTTAACCACCAAGAACCCTGAATTTGCTTGTACCTTTAATACATAATAAAACTAATCATATAAGCTTCCTATCCTGAAAATATAAAAGTTTCAAAATGCTCCTACAAAAAGTTACGCATATTTGTCTTGAATAATTCCTCGAAAAATGGCTCGAAAATGTTTAAGTGGCTGGTTAACCACCAAGAACCCTGAATTTGCTTGTACCTTTAATACATAATAAAACTAATCATATAAGCTTCCTATCCTGAAAATATAAAAGTTTCAAAATGCTCCTACAAAAAGTTACGCATATTTGTCTTGAATAATTCCTCGAAAAATGGCTCGAAAATGTTTAAGTGGCTGGTTAACCACCAAGAACCCTGAATTTGCTTGTACCTTTAATACATAATAAAACTAATCATATAAGCTTCCTATCCTGAAAATATAAAAGTTTCAAAATGCTCCTACAAAAAGTTACGCATATTTGTCTTGAATAATTCCTCGAAAAATGGCTCGAAAATGTTTAAGTGGCTGGTTAACCACCAAGAACCCTGAATTTGCTTGTACCTTTAATACATAATAAAACTAATCATATAAGCTTCCTATCCTGAAAATATAAAAGTTTCAAAATGCTCCTACAAAAAGTTACGCATATTTGTCTTGAATAATTCCTCGAAAAATGGCTCGAAAATGTTTAAGTGGCTGGTTAACCACCAAGAACCCTGAATTTGCTTGTACCTTTAATACATAATAAAACTAATCATATAAGCTTCCTATCCTGAAAATATAAAAGTTTCAAATGCTCCTACAAAAAGTTACGCATATTTGTCTTGAATAATTCCTCGAAAAATGGCTCGAAAATGTTTAAGTGGCTGGTTAACCACCAAGAACCCTGAATTTGCTTGTACCTTTAATACATAATAAAACTAATCATATAAGCTTCCTATCCTGAAAATATAAAAGTTTCAAAATGCTCCTACAAAAAGTTACGCATATTTGTCTTGAATAATTCCTCGAAAAATGGCTCGAAAATGTTTAAGTGGCTGGTTAACCACCAAGAACCCTGAATTTGCTTGTACCTTTAATACATAATAAAACTAATCATATAAGCTTCCTATCCTGAAAATATAAAAGTTTCAAAATGCTCCTACAAAAAGTTACGCATATTTGTCTTGAATAATTCCTCGAAAAATGGCTCGAAAATGTTTAAGTGGCTGGTTAACCACCAAGAACCCTGAATTTGCTTGTACCTTTAATACATAATAAAACTAATCATATAAGCTTCCTATCCTGAAAATATAAAAGTTTCAAAATGCTCCTACAAAAAGTTACGCATATTTGTCTTGAATAATTCCTCGAAAAATGGCTCGAAAATGTTTAAGTGGCTGGTTAACCACCAAGAACCCTGAATTTGCTTGTACCTTTAATACATAATAAAACTAATCATATAAGCTTCCTATCCTGAAAATATAAAAGTTTCAAATGCTCCTACAAAAAGTTACGCATATTTGTCTTGAATAATTCCTCGAAAAATGGCTCGAAAATGTTTAAGTGGCTGGTTAACCACCAAGAACCCTGAATTTGCTTGTACCTTTAATACATAATAAAACTAATCATATAAGCTTCCTATCCTGAAAATATAAAAGTTTCAAAATGCTCCTACAAAAAAGTTACGCATATTTGTCTTGAATAATTCCTCGAAAAATGGCTCGAAAATGTTTAAGTGGCTGGTTAACCACCAAGAACCCTGAATTTGCTTGTACCTTTAATACATAATAAAACTAATCATATAAGCTTCCTATCCTGAAAATATAAAAGTTTCAAAATGCTCCTACAAAAAGTTACGCATATTTGTCTTGAATAATTCCTCGAAAAATGGCTCGAAAATGTTTAAGTGGCTGGTTAACCACCAAGAACCCTGAATTTGCTTGTACCTTTAATACATAATAAAACTAATCATATAAGCTTCCTATCCTGAAAATATAAAAGTTTCAAATGCTCCTACAAAAAGTTACGCATATTTGTCTTGAATAATTCCTCGAAAAATGGCTCGAAAATGTTTAAGTGGCTGGTTAACCACCAAGAACCCTGAATTTGCTTGTACCTTTAATACATAATAAAACTAATCATATAAGCTTCCTATCCTGAAAATATAAAAGTTTCAAAATGCTCCTACAAAAAGTTACGCATATTTGTCTTGAATAATTCCTCGAAAAATGGCTCGAAAATGTTTAAGTGGCTGGTTAACCACCAAGAACCCTGAATTTGCTTGTACCTTTAATACATAATAAAACTAATCATATAAGCTTCCTATCCTGAAAATATAAAAGTTTCAAAATGCTCCTACAAAAAGTTACGCATATTTGTCTTGAATAATTCCTCGAAAAATGCTCGAAAATGTTTAAGTGGCTGGTTAACCACCAAGAACCCTGAATTTGCTTGTACCTTTAATACATAATAAAACTAATCATATAAGCTTCCTATCCTGAAAATATAAAAGTTTCAAAATGCTCCTACAAAAAGTTACGCATATTTGTCTTGAATAATTCCTCGAAAAATGGCTCGAAAATGTTTAAGTGGCTGGTTAACCACCAAGAACCCTGAATTTGCTTGTACCTTTAATACATAATAAAACTAATCATATAAGCTTCCTATCCTGAAAATATAAAAGTTTCAAAATGCTCCTACAAAAAGTTACGCATATTTGTCTTGAATAATTCCTCGAAAAATGGCTCGAAAATGTTTAAGTGGCTGGTTAACCACCAAGAACCCTGAATTTGCTTGTACCTTTAATACATAATAAAACTAATCATATAAGCTTCCTATCCTGAAAATATAAAAGTTTCAAAATGCTCCTACAAAAAGTTACGCATATTTGTCTTGAATAATTCCTCGAAAAATGGCTCGAAAATGTTTAAGTGGCTGGTTAACCACCAAGAACCCTGAATTTGCTTGTACCTTTAATACATAATAAAACTAATCATATAAGCTTCCTATCCTGAAAATATAAAAGTTTCAAAATGCTCCTACAAAAAGTTACGCATATTTGTCTTGAATAATTCCTCGAAAAATGGCTCGAAAATGTTTAAGTGGCTGGTTAACCACCAAGAACCCTGAATTTGCTTGTACCTTTAATACATAATAAAACTAATCATATAAGCTTCCTATCCTGAAATATAAAAGTTTCAAAATGCTCCTACAAAAAGTTACGCATATTTGTCTTGAATAATTCCTCGAAAAATGGCTCGAAAATGTTTAAGTGGCTGGTTAACCACCAAGAACCCTGAATTTGCTTGTACCTTTAATACATAATAAACTAATCATATAAGCTTCCTATCCTGAAAATATAAAAGTTTCAAAATGCTCCTACAAAAAGTTACGCATATTTGTCTTGAATAATTCCTCGAAAAATGGCTCGAAAATGTTTAAGTGGCTGGTTAACCACCAAGAACCCTGAATTTGCTTGTACCTTTAATACATAATAAAACTAATCATATAAGCTTCCTATCCTGAAAATATAAAAGTTTCAAAATGCTCCTACAAAAAGTTACGCATATTTGTCTTGAATAATTCCTCGAAAAATGGCTCGAAAATGTTTAAGTGGCTGGTTAACCACCAAGAACCCTGAATTTGCTTGTACCTTTAATACATAATAAAACTAATCATATAAGCTTCCTATCCTGAAAATATAAAAGTTTCAAAATGCTCCTACAAAAAGTTACGCATATTTGTCTTGAATAATTCCTCGAAAAATGGCTCGAAAATGTTTAAGTGGCTGGTTAACCACCAAGAACCCTGAATTTGCTTGTACCTTTAATACATAATAAAACTAATCATATAAGCTTCCTATCCTGAAAATATAAAAGTTTCAAAATGCTCCTACAAAAAGTTACGCATATTTGTCTTGAATAATTCCTCGAAAAATGGCTCGAAAATGTTTAAGTGGCTGGTTAACCACCAAGAACCCTGAATTTGCTTGTACCTTTAATACATAATAAAACTAATCATATAAGCTTCCTATCCTGAAAATATAAAAGTTTCAAAATGCTCCTACAAAAAGTTACGCATATTTGTCTTGAATAATTCCTCGAAAAATGGCTCGAAAATGTTTAAGTGGCTGGTTAACCACCAAGAACCCTGAATTTGCTTGTACATTTAATACATAATAAAACTAATCATATAAGCTTCCTATCCTGAAAATATAAAAGTTTCAAAATGCTCCTACAAAAAGTTACGCATATTTGTCTTGAATAATTCCTCGAAAAATGGCTCGAAAATGTTTAAGTGTCTGGTTAACCACCAAGAACCCTGAATTTGCTTGTACCTTTAATACATAATAAAACTAATCATATAAGCTTCCTATCCTGAAAATATAAAAGTTTCAAAATGCTCCTAGAAAAAGTTACGCATATTTGTCTTGAATAATTCCTCGAAAAATGGCTCGAAAATGTTTAAGTGGCTGGTTAACCACCAAGAACCCTGAATTTGCTTGTACCTTTAATACATAATAAAACTAATCATATAAGCTTCCTATCCTGAAAATATAAAAGTTTCAAAATGCTCCTACAAAAAGTTACGCATATTTGTCTTGAATAATTCCTCGAAAAATGGCTCGAAAATGTTTAAGTGGCTGGTTAACCACCAAGAACCCTGAATTTGCTTGTACCTTTAATACATAATAAAACTAATCATATAAGCTTCCTATCCTGAAAATATAAAAGTTTCAAAATGCTCCTACAAAAAGTTACGCATATTTGTCTTGAATAATTCCTCGAAAAATGGCTCGAAAATGTTTAAGTGGCTGGTTAACCACCAAGAACCCTGAATTTGCTTGTACCTTTAATACATAATAAAACTAATCATATAAGCTTCCTATCCTGAAAATATAAAAGTTTCAAAATGCTCCTACAAAAAGTTACGCATATTTGTCTTGAATAATTCCTCGAAAAATGACTCGAAAATGTTTAAGTGGCTGGTTAACCACCAAGAACCCTGAATTTGCTTGTACCTTTAATACATAATAAAACTAATCATATATGCTTCCTATGCTGAAAATATAAAAGTTTCAAAATGCTCCTACAAAAAGTTACGCATATTTGTCTTGAATAATTCCTCGAAAAATGGCTCGAAAATGTTTAAGTGGCTGATTAACCACCAAGAACCCTGAATTTGCTTGTACCTTTAATACATAATAAAACTAATCATATAAGCTTCCTATCCTGAAAATATAAAAGTTTCAAAATGCTCCTACAAAAAGTTACGCATATTTGTCTTGAATAATTCCTCGAAAAATGGCTCGAAAATGTTTAAGTGGCTGGTTAACCACCAAGAACCCTGAATTTGCTTGTACCTTTAATACATAATAAAACTAATCATATAAGCTTCCTATCCTGAAAATATAAAAGTTTCAAAATGCTCCTACAAAAAGTTACGCATATTTGTCTTGAATAATTCCTCGAAAAATGGCTCGAAAATGTTTAAGTGGCTGGTTAACCACCAAGAACCCTGAATTTGCTTGTACCTTTAATACATAATAAAACTAATCATATAAGCTTCCTATCCTGAAAATATAAAAGTTTCAAAATGCTCCTACAAAAAGTTACGCATATTTGTCTTGAATAATTCCTCGAAAAATGACTCGAAAATGTTTAAGTGGCTGGTTAACCACCAAGAACCCTGAATTTGCTTGTACCTTTAATACATAATAAAACTAATCATATAAGCTTCCTATCCTGAAAATATAAAAGTTTCAAAATGCTCCTACAAAAAGTTACGCATATTTGTCTTGAATAATTCCTCGAAAAATGACTCGAAAATGTTTAAGTGGCTGGTTAACCACCAAGAACCCTGAATTTGCTTGTACCTTTAATACATAATAAAACTAATCATATATGCTTCCTATGCTGAAAATATAAAAGTTTCAAAATGCTCCTACAAAAAGTTACGCATATTTGTCTTGAATAATTCCTCGAAAAATGGCTCGAAAATGTTTAAGTGGCTGGTTAACCACCAAGAACCCTGAATTTGCTTGTACCTTTAATACATAATAAAACTAATCATATAAGCTTCCTATCCTGAAAATATAAAAGTTTCAAAATGCTCCTACAAAAAGTTACGCATATTTGTCTTGAATAATTCCTCGAAAAATGGCTCGAAAATGTTTAAGTGTCTGGTTAACCACCAAGAACCCTGAATTTGCTTGTACCTTTAATACATAATAAAACTAATCATATAAGCTTCCTATCCTGAAAATATAAAAGTTTCAAAATGCTCCTAGAAAAAGTTACGCATATTTGTCTTGAATAATTCCTCGAAAAATGGCTCGAAAACGTTTAAGTGTCTGGTTAACCACCAAGAACCCTGAATTTGCTTGTACCTTTAATACATAATAAAACTAATCATATAAGCTTCCTATCCTGAAAATATAAAAGTTTCAAAATGCTCCTACAAAAAGTTACGCATATTTGTCTTGAATAATTCCTCGAAAAATGGCTCGAAAATGTTTAAGTGGCTGGTTAACCACCAAGAACCCTGAATTTGCTTGTACCTTTAATACATAATAAAACTAATCATATAAGCTTCCTATCCTGAAAATATAAAAGTTTCAAAATGCTCCTACAAAAAGTTACGCATATTTGTCTTGAATAATTCCTCGAAAAATGGCTCGAAAATGTTTAAGTGTCTGGTTAACCACCAAGAACCCTGAATTTGCTTGTACCTTTAATACATAATAAAACTAATCATATAAGCTTCCTATCCTGAAAATATAAAAGTTTCAAAATGCTCCTAGAAAAAGTTACGCATATTTGTCTTGAATAATTCCTCGAAAAATGGCTCGAAAACGTTTAAGTGTCTGGTTAACCACCAAGAACCCTGAATTTGCTTGTACCTTTAATACATAATAAAACTAATCATATAAGCTTCCTATCCTGAAAATATAAAAGTTTCAAAATGCTCCTACAAAAAGTTACGCATATTTGTCTTGAATAATTCCTCGAAAAATGGCTCGAAAATGTTTAAGTGGCTGGTTAACCACCAAGAACCCTGAATTTGCTTGTACCTTTAATACATAATAAAACTAATCATATAAGCTTCCTATCCTGAAAATATAAAAGTTTCAAAATGCTCCTACAAAAAGTTACGCATATTTGTCTTGAATAATTCCTCGAAAAATGGCTCGAAAATGTTTAAGTGTCTGGTTAACCACCAAGAACCCTGAATTTGCTTGTACCTTTAATACATAATAAAACTAATCATATAAGCTTCCTATCCTGAAAATATAAAAGTTTCAAAATGCTCCTAGAAAAAGTTACGCATATTTGTCTTGAATAATTCCTCGAAAAATGGCTCGAAAACGTTTAAGTGTCTGGTTAACCACCAAGAACCCTGAATTTGCTTGTACCTTTAATACATAATAAAACTAATCATATAAGCTTCCTATCCTGAAAATATAAAAGTTTCAAAATGCTCCTAAAAAAAGTTACGCATATTTGTCTTGAATAATTCCTCGAAAAATGGCTCGAAAATGTTTAAGTGGCTGGTTAACCACCAAGAACCCTGAATTTGCTTGTACCTTTAATACATAATAAAACTAATCATATAAGCTTCCTATCCTTAAAATATAAAAGTTTCAAAATGCTCCTACAAAAAGTTACGCATATTTGTCTTGAATAATTCCTCGAAAAATGGCTCGAAAATGTTTAAGTGGCTGGTTAACCACCAAGAACCCTGAATTTGCTTGTACCTTTAATACATAATAAAACTAATCATATAAGCTTCCTATCCTGAAAATATAAAAGTTTCAAAATGCTCCTACAAAAAGTTACGCATATTTGTCTTGAATAATTCCTCGAAAAATGGCTCGAAAATGTTTAAGTGTCTGGTTAACCACCAAGAACCCTGAATTTGCTTGTACCTTTAATACATAATAAAACTAATCATATAAGCTTCCTATCCTGAAAATATAAAAGTTTCAAAATGCTCCTAGAAAAAGTTACGCATATTTGTCTTGAATAATTCCTCGAAAAATGGCTCGAAAACGTTTAAGTGTCTGGTTAACCACCAAGAACCCTGAATTTGCTTGTACCTTTAATACATAATAAAACTAATCATATAAGCTTCCTATCCTGAAAATATAAAAGTTTCAAAATGCTCCTACAAAAAGTTACGCATATTTGTCTTGAATAATTCCTCGAAAAATGGCTCGAAAATGTTTAAGTGGCTGGTTAACCACCAAGAACCCTGAATTTGCTTGTACCTTTAATACATAATAAAACTAATCATATAAGCTTCCTATCCTGAAAATATAAAAGTTTCAAAATGCTCCTACAAAAAGTTACGCATATTTGTCTTGAATAATTCCTCGAAAAATGGCTCGAAAATGTTTAAGTGGCTGGTTAACCACCAAGAACCCTGAATTTGCTTGTACCTTTAATACATAATAAAACTAATCATATAAGCTTCCTATCCTGAAAATATAAAAGTTTCAAAATGCTCCTACAAAAAGTTACGCATATTTGTCTTGAATAATTCCTCGAAAAATGGCTCGAAAATGTTTAAGTGGCTGGTTAACCACCAAGAACCCTGAATTTGCTTGTACCTTTAATACATAATAAAACTAATCATATAAGCTTCCTATCCTGAAAATATAAAAGTTTCAAAATGCTCCTACAAAAAGTTACGCATATTTGTCTTGAATAATTCCTCGAAAAATGGCTCGAAAATGTTTAAGTGGCTGGTTAACCACCAAGAACCCTGAATTTGCTTGTACCTTTAATACATAATATTGCTAATCATATAAGCTTCCTATCCTGAAAATATAAAAGTTTCAAAATGCTCCTAGAAAAACTTACGCATATTTGTCTTGAATAATTCCTCGAAAAATGGCTCGAAAATGTTTAAGTGGCTGGTTAACCACCAAGAACCCTGAATTTGCTTGTACCTTTAATACATAATAAAACTAATCATATAAGCTTCCTATCCTGAAAATATAAAAGTTTCAAAATGCTCCTAGAAAAAGTTACGCATATTTGTCTTGAATAATTCCTCGAAAAATGGCTCGAAAATGTTTAAGTGGCTGGTTAACCACCAAGAACCCTGAATTTGCTTGTACCTTTAATACATAATATTACTAATCATATAAGCTTCCTATCCTGAAAATATAAAAGTTTCAAAATGCTCCTAGAAAAACTTACGCATATTTGTCTTGAATAATTCCTCGAAAAATGGCTCGAAAATGTTTAAGTGGCTGGTTAACCACCAAGAACCCTGAATTTGCTTGTACCTTTAATACATAATAAAACTAATCATATAAGCTTCCTATCCTGAAAATATAAAAGTTTCAAAATGCTCCTACAAAAAGTTACGCATATTTGTCTTGAATAATTCCTCGAAAAATGGCTCGAAAATGTTTAAGTGGCTGGTTAACCACCAAGAACCCTGAATTTGCTTGTACCTTTAATACATAATAAAACTAATCATATAAGCTTCCTATCCTGAAAATATAAAAGTTTCAAAATGCTCCTACAAAAAGTTACGCATATTTGTCTTGAATAATTCCTCGAAAAATGGCTCGAAAATGTTTAAGTGGCTGGTTAACCACCAAGAACCCTGAATTTGCTTGTACCTTTAATACATAATATTACTAATCATATAAGCTTCCTATCCTGAAAATATAAAAGTTTCAAAATGCTCCTAGAAAAAGTTACGCATATTTGTCTTGAATAATTCCTCGAAAAATGGCTCGAAAATGTTTAAGTGGCTGGTTAACCACCAAGAACCCTGAATTTGCTTGTACCTTTAATACATAATAAAACTAATCATATAAGCTTCCTATCCTGAAAATATAAAAGTTTCAAAATGCTCCTAGAAAAAGTTACGCATATTTGTCTTGAATAATTCCTCGAAAAATGGCTCGAAAATGTTTAAGTGGCTGGTTAACCACCAAGAACCCTGAATTTGCTTGTACCTTTAATACATAATATTACTAATCATATAAGCTTCCTATCCTGAAAATATAAAAGTTTCAAAATGCTCCTAGAAAAACTTACGCATATTTGTCTTGAATAATTCCTCGAAAAATGGCTCGAAAATGTTTAAGTGGCTGGTTAACCACCAAGAACCCTGAATTTGCTTGTACCTTTAATACATAATATTACTAATCATATAAGCTTCCTATCCTGAAAATATAAAAGTTTCAAAATGCTCCTAGAAAAACTTACGCATATTTGTCTTGAATAATTCCTCGAAAAATGGCTCGAAAATGTTTAAGTGGCTGGTTAACCACCAAGAACCCTGAATTTGCTTGTACCTTTAATACATAATATTACTAATCATATAAGCTTCCTATCCTGAAAATATAAAAGTTTCAAAATGCTCCTAGAAAAACTTACGCATATTTGTCTTGAATAATTCCTCGAAAAATGGCTCGAAAATGTTTAAGTGGCTGGTTAACCACCAAGAACCCTGAATTTGCTTGTACCTTTAATACATAATATTACTAATCATATAAGCTTCCTATCCTGAAAATATAAAAGTTTCAAAATGCTCCTAGAAAAACTTACGCATATTTGTCTTGAATAATTCCTCGAAAAATGGCTAGAAAATGTTTAAGTGGCTGGTTAACCACCAAGAACCCTGAATTTGCTTGTACCTTTAATACATAATATTACTAATCATATAAGCTTCCTATCCTGAAAATATAAAAGTTTCAAAATGCTCCTAGAAAAACTTACGCATATTTGTCTTGAATAATTCCTCGAAAAATGGCTAGAAAATGTTTAAGTGGCTGGTTAACCACCAAGAACCCTGAATTTGCTTGTACCTTTAATACATAATATTACTAATCATATAAGCTTCCTATCCTGAAAATATAAAAGTTTCAAAATGCTCCTAGAAAAACTTACGCATATTTGTCTTGAATAATTCCTCGAAAAATGGCTCGAAAATGTTTAAGTGGCTGGTTAACCACCAAGAACCCTGAATTTGCTTGTACCTTTAATACATAATATTACTAATCATATAAGCTTCCTATCCTGAAAATATAAAAGTTTCAAAATGCTCCTAGAAAAACTTACGCATATTTGTCTTGAATAATTCCTCGAAAAATGGCTCGAAAATGTTTAAGTGGCTGGTTAACCACCAAGAACCCTGAATTTGCTTGTACCTTTAATACATAATATTACTAATCATATAAGCTTCCTATCCTGAAAATATAAAAGTTTCAAAATGCTCCTAGAAAAACTTACGCATATTTGTCTTGAATAATTCCTCGAAAAATGGCTCGAAAATGTTTAAGTGGCTGGTTAACCACCAAGAACCCTGAATTTGCTTGTACCTTTAATACATAATATTACTAATCATATAAGCTTCCTATCCTGAAAATATAAAAGTTTCAAAATGCTCCTAGAAAAACTTACGCATATTTGTCTTGAATAATTCCTCGAAAAATGGCTCGAAAATGTTTAAGTGGCTGGTTAACCACCAAGAACCCTGAATTTGCTTGTACCTTTAATACATAATATTACTAATCATATAAGCTTCCTATCCTGAAAATATAAAAGTTTCAAAATGCTCCTAGAAAAACTTACGCATATTTGTCTTGAATAATTCCTCGAAAAATGGCTCGAAAATGTTTAAGTGGCTGGTTAACCACCAAGAACCCTGAATTTGCTTGTACCTTTAATACATAATATTACTAATCATATAAGCTTCCTATCCTGAAAATATAAAAGTTTCAAAATGCTCCTAGAAAAACTTACGCATATTTGTCTTGAATAATTCCTCGAAAAATGGCTCGAAAATGTTTAAGTGGCTGGTTAACCACCAAGAACCCTGAATTTGCTTGTACCTTTAATACATAATATTACTAATCATATAAGCTTCCTATCCTGAAAATATAAAAGTTTCAAAATGCTCCTAGAAAAACTTACGCATATTTGTCTTGAATAATTCCTCGAAAAATGGCTCGAAAATGTTTAAGTGGCTGGTTAACCACCAAGAACCCTGAATTTGCTTGTACCTTTAATACATAATATTACTAATCATATAAGCTTCCTATCCTGAAAATATAAAAGTTTCAAAATGCTCCTAGAAAAACTTACGCATATTTGTCTTGAATAATTCCTCGAAAAATGGCTCGAAAATGTTTAAGTGGCTGGTTAACCACCAAGAACCCTGAATTTGCTTGTACCTTTAATACATAATATTACTAATCATATAAGCTTCCTATCCTGAAAATATAAAAGTTTCAAAATGCTCCTAGAAAAACTTACGCATATTTGTCTTGAATAATTCCTCGAAAAATGGCTCGAAAATGTTTAAGTGGCTGGTTAACCACCAAGAACCCTGAATTTGCTTGTACCTTTAATACATAATATTACTAATCATATAAGCTTCCTATCCTGAAAATATAAAAGTTTCAAAATGCTCCTAGAAAAACTTACGCATATTTGTCTTGAATAATTCCTCGAAAAATGGCTCGAAAATGTTTAAGTGGCTGGTTAACCACCAAGAACCCTGAATTTGCTTGTACCTTTAATACATAATATTACTAATCATATAAGCTTCCTATCCTGAAAATATAAAAGTTTCAAAATGCTCCTAGAAAAAGTTACGCATATTTGTCTTGAATAATTCCTCGAAAAATGGCTAGAAAATGTTTAAGTGGCTGGTTAACCACCAAGAACCCGGAATTTTCTTGTACCTTTAATACATAATATTATTAATGATAATATTATTAAGAGACGGTCATTGCCTTGTTGCTAACGCAGTTGGATGCGAACGCGGGGTACCGGGTGCAAACCCGGGGAAAGTCAAACTTTCTTATGACCAAGTCTCCGTGCTTCGGAGGGCACGGTAAGCCAGCGGTCGCCCTGAGTTGACGCCATTAACAAAAAACAGGGCTACAGGCACATTTGAATGCTAGCCTAGCAAGCTGCTACCGGATATAAAAGAACTATAGTCCAAAATCTATCTGCGGACTACTCACCAACACGTCTGGCCAGCGTGGTGAGTTATGGCCAGATCCTCCATAATATGGAGAGGCTTATGTCTAGCAGTGAGCGGAAAAGGCTGATGAAGAAGAAGATTATTAATCATATAAGCTTCCTATCCTGAAAATATAAAAGATGTATCTTGCTCCTAGAAAAAGTTTCACAAATTTCGTCTTGAAAATTTAATGAAAAATGCAGAATTTTTTAACACTTCTTTTTGAAAAATTGATAAATCTTCTTTGGTTATGCTTCAAAATTTACATTAGTTGTATGTTAAAATTTCTTTTAAGAATTTTACAGCTTACTAGCCGATATTCATCCTATCAAATATCTGCCGAAAGAAGATTTTCTCTTAAAATTCCGCTTTTCATGATAATCAATTTTGTCTTCGGAACGAATCGATTTCTTATTGCCTCCTAAAGAAAGCATGGGGTAACTCCTTATTTTGATACACTTTTTGTTTTTTCTACACAAAGATCGTCTTACAACGTCATCATAACTTTTGCAAAAGAAAGTTTATTTCCTGAAATGCGAACGATTCGTGCAATTCATAAAATTTAGAATTTTTAATTAGCATTTTTCATAGATAATCCAAATTAACATTTCTTCCAAATAAATCATTCCAAATAATAAGTAAATAGTTACTATCCTCTCGAGACAGAAAATTTCCAATTAGAAACTAATTTATTGGATGTTTGTAAACAAATTTGATGGCGTCAATAAACAACGTAGAAAGCACGTGATATTCTGATATTTTGAAGCAATTTTATGAATGTCTGAATTGCATAAGTGCAATTTGGATGGGGATATGAGATAAATAATAGGAACAGTGAAATTTAAGAAGTGGTAAATTATTACAAAAATATTGAAACTCGACCAAACACTTTTTAACTCATTTACTGTGTGTTCGTGTTTTACACCCGTTGAATATGTAAGTAAACACTTTTTTAAATCCTAAATCAAATATTCAAGCATTATCACAATTTGGAGTAGTTATTCTTCTGTATGTAAATCATATCACATAATCTAAAAAACGAGAGTTACATAAATGCATTTATTTAACTTTCTAAAATTTCTTATACGTGACATAATAAAAGATTACACATTGGAAACGACGAAACCAAAATAATTAATTACATAAAGAAACCAAAACGCAGAAGAGATAAAAGTGACTTTTTGTTGCTCAACCTCATCGAGCAATGGAAAAACACAATACAAGATAATAAAACTCACTATTGTTTCAAATCTTTATTTACAATTTTTTAAATTATTTGAATAATTTCTTTTACAATAATCATCTTCGCCATCTAGTCTAAAATTCCAAAGCACTATTTTTACTTTTGCTTAATTTATTATTCATACAGAAACACGCCACGGTCATTAATTTCATGTTTGTTTAAATTCCGAGCAAATAAGACTCGCTAAAACCAACACGAACTTTGAGTTTTTCTTTGTTTCAGAAAATGGCAAAAGTAGCGATGATCTTGATAAACCTGGTAATCATTTCCGCGGTTGTTTTAGCAAAACCAGCAAATGAAGCTCTGGATAAGGTATGTTGTTCCTCCTTCATGTTTCTCCAAT
This sequence comes from Rhagonycha lutea, assembly GCA_958510855.1. NCBI lineage: Eukaryota > Metazoa > Arthropoda > Insecta > Coleoptera > Cantharidae > Rhagonycha > Rhagonycha lutea. Next base: position 3,205,913 of record OY294040.1, on the reverse strand, counting down.
TTTTATGCAAGTGCAAATTTTTTAGGCAACAGACGTAGATGTCGATATTAATAGCGTACATCCCGAAAATTCAACGGTGATAGAAAAGCAAACAAAGAATTTGAGTGTAACTCAAAATTCTACAAGCGGTGATGATTTCCACACGTCCGTCAGTTTTGGTACACCAACCACCCATGTCCTAAAGCCAGGGACCGCTTTTGCAAAGATAATCGATGATATATTCCAAGTAAGACTTTTTTTAAATTACGGATTATGTTACAATTTTTTAAATTATGCTAATCGGCTCACTTTTTAGATTCCAATTTCAGTTTTGCAAAGCGTAGCGAGATTATTGAGGGGGCCTTTTATATCAAATAAAACACCGGAGAAAGTGTCATCCTATTAGTTTTAGTTAATTGAGATTTAACTGTTTGGCGGTACCTGTATGTTTAGACATTTATTTACCCAATTAAATGTACATAATTGTTCTAACATTTATTTAATTTAGAAAGTATTTTGTATAGTATGATATAAATAATTTATATACCTACTACAAAATACATCATCATTATGTTTATGTATAACATAATGTGGGTTTTATTTAAATTATGTTGGTATTTTGAAAGAGATTGATGGTGTAATTAATTAGGATATTAATTGTTATTGTAATTTTTGATTTTTTTTAATAAATTTCTTGTTTGTTTGTAATACTTCTCTCTCTTCTTAAATAATATAGAAAAATCATCGATACATAAATAGAACCCCAATGTACTTTTATACTTGAAAAGGGTAAGTTGATTTATAGTTGTTTGAACCAATATGAATCTAGAAATGTTAATTCTACATTTGTGAATCTATCAGAAACTGATATACTTGTAAAAGTAAACGGGGGGGTTGGGGGTATTGAATACCCCCCAGCTCTAAGTAAAAAAATTATGTTCCTTCAAGAATTAAATTTACGTCTGTATCAATTTCAAAAAATTATCTCGTTACTTCCTTGTGCTGGGGGGAATACCCCAGATCCCCCGGTTTCACGTTCGTTTCTTCACATTTTACTTAAGACTAGAAAATATGAAAATAAACTTAAAAATGAGATAAAATTAAATATTGTGCAGTTCATATAACTCAAAACTGTTCCATTCACCTGAAGCGCACATTTAAAAGTAAATAATCTCAAAACTAGGGTTTTCCCCAGGAAAGGAAAAAAAATTATTTAATTTTCAATATCTTATCGATGAGGTAAAAATACAAAAGGTAACTTAATACAATAAAATATTTCTGTTTCATTATATTTATTGATTGTTGAATAAAAAATGTGAAATTTGGTTTTGTTTTAAGATATTTTTAATTATTTTATAAGTAAATATTAACATTTTTAAGATTGTGGGGTTTGAAGGGGGGTGGATGGTAACGCAAATTAAACAGCTTGCAACAGGCGCTTTCTACCCTCTAACGGCTTTGCAATGGAGTGAATAAAATAAAAATGTAGTTGAAACCTTTCAGTGCCGTATACAACCCCCCCTCCCCCCGAATTTATACCTTTTTCCTGTATAAGCAAGGATATTCATTTTCTTTTTCAAAATATGTGTTTTTATTGTAAATTTTTCAGATACCAAAATAGTGACCAACCCCGAAAATGTGAAAGTCTTTGCCATATTGACCAGACTGTACATCCTTTTTCGTTATATTTTGAAAATTGTAATAATAATAGTAATTTCAATATTATTAGGACAGAAAATATATTGCAATAAACATTAGTGTCAATTCAAACATAAACATCAATTTAAATATTATAATAACATCAACAACAAATAATAAACATCACATACTTATATAATTTCCGAGATTAATAAAATTAATTAAATAATTTTAATAGTCCGAGAGCCTGCAACATTTTTGTTATCTCATATTACCAAGAAAATTTACATTACATTATAACTGGAAATTTCAAAATTGGCTATCTGGTGAGTGGTGACTGTCTGTTAGAACAAAAAACCACAATCCACCCCTAAAGTAAAATTAGCAATTCAATTAACACATCACATTACCAATAACGATTTCTTGCCCAGCTGCCAGCTGGGTTTCATTTTTTAAATGTTTACACTTTTTCTACAATTTCTTTCTGGAATGACATGAAAACAGCAAAAATAGTCGGTCAAATATCTGTATTGTTTGTGACTGTTCCTTCCGTTATTGATATGCGAAAATCTTAATTTAATTGAGTTTGAGTCTTCTTGTACAGGGTCAGGTCTCGCTTACATGTCAAAACTGTCATTTCAGATTTGACAAGATTCACAAACACACAAAAGGAGCATAAATCGAAGAAGGGATCTATTTAGACCTGCGTGGTTTTGGTTCTCCTCGGGGAAGCACCAAGAATGGTTGGTAACTGCAAATCTTAAATATGATCATTTGAAATGAATTTAAAACTAAAACCTTGAATTCTAAAGAAAAGAAAATAATTTAATGCATTTCTATTTATAGACAATTGTATATAATATTTCATGGTTACTAATTTTATACTTTCTTTTGCATTCTTGCATTTTAAATGATTTTAAATTGAATAATAGTACCAACTTTTTATAAAATTATTTCAAACGCTAATAAATCAAAAGTCTGCAAAATTATCACTACTTCGGGTTTTTTGTCGCTCCTGTGCGTCCCTTATACCCCCACTTGGAACGTCACTGACTTTCCGACTCACTTCGACTCGTTTATTTTTAGTATTATCTTCTCCTTGTATGGACTCATAAATTTAAGATAATTTTAATATTCTTCTTAAAGAAGATTTTAATTACATTAAGGATTCCACACGATAAGGACTTCAATTTGGCCGCCTTCAGTGGTATTATCTTACGGTTTGGAGCCTACTTTAAACTGTAAATTCCCAATATATGTGGTAACACTTTGAATGCATTTCACCCATGAATTATAAAGAGGAAGAGGAAGGGAAGAAGAAACCCAATAATTTTGATATCCACTTCGTAATTTATTTATTTATGTTTAATGCACCGGACGCTGTATACAGAACAGGAAATTATACTTATTATACTTACATATTATGAAAAATTCCTATTGCTATTCATTCCAATTAGAAATAATAATTTTGTGAAAGATTTCTCATTAATTTCCATATTGCAAGTAAAATAGAATTTACTTTAATTTTTGTATTAAATTTTTTTTTATTTTTAAGATTTAACTCGTTTCCAAAATTCTTTCTTTATTAATTAACTACAAACAAATTTGATGCACGTCTTAATACAAAAGGTGGGGTTTTCACCTGGGGAGAAAGTACAAAGACAAACTATGAGTTTTTGGTGCAACCTTAGTCACAACGTGGTGTCCAATTTAACGGTCACTTACACATCTAATCAAGTTATACCTGATAATTAATTGTGCACAATAATTGTGATTTTATTAAATAATTTTAATTATTATTAGCGAGGTAACGTTCTAATAACCATTTTAATTAATCGTGCGTAATTTCAATATTTCGTTTCATTTATGAAATTGAAAATTTTGAATTAATTGTCGAAGTTTAATTTAGTGTGATTATTTCGTTATGATTATTTTATTTTATGACTCGTAAAATTTCAGTAATCGGAAACTAATTGCGAAAATTAGTTTCCCAAAATATTTCAGCCAATTTCCTATTACTCTCCACGTTTCTGCCCACGTTGTGTTTTCGCCTTAATATGTAAATAGAATAATTCGGACGACATTTATCAGAGAAAGTTTACCGTTTAATGAAATACTTGCTCAATAAATAATAAAATAGGACAAACAAGTATAACTCACATTATTACATGCAATTTTAAATTTTTTATTGTAATTCTTGTTACCTTGAATTGTAATTTTTTAACTAATTACCTAATATTGGTACTTATAATAAATTACATAACAAGTACCATTTAAAAATCAATTTTTGTTCGGAGTTTTGCAGTTTCTGACGTGTAAAATTAATTTTTCAAATGAATTTCTGTATTTGATAGCTTCTCAAGAAATCTCCAAAAATAAGGACAAAATTATTATGATACAAAACTGTTTGCGGTTTTAGATCATTAATTTTTTAACCTGTCCAGAGATAAATTAGACCCATCTGTCCACAAAACTATCAATAAATAAATAGAAGGAAATTTACATATTTAAGATAATCTCGAAATGATTGATAGGATTAGGAATTGGAACTGCTATTGAATAAATCGTCAAACTTGGATGTTACTTCATCGTAGCCAATAACTAATAACGGTGCTTATTTCAATATCGTTTCTTATAGGTTTAACATGACATGGACGTTAGCATTTCTAACCACAGTATTAGCGACAGGATTAGCATTCCCGTCCGATGCAACTACCAATATAGCAACAAATGCTCTAACAAATGAAACAGCAAGCAAGAAAGTTGACTATTTTCCTCAACTTACAGTAAGAAGCTTAATCACAATACAAAATTTTTTTTCTCTAATTTTAATTATGATTTTAGAACTTTTTTCCCTCGTTCCTTGTTGATAAAACTAAAGGACGTGAACACTCATTAATTGGAAACGAAAGGAATCCAATTTACGACAACGCTCAAAAATTTGTAGTTAACATTTTACAACCACAACCAATAGTCGATACGATTTCTGAACATGAAAAGTATGGAAATACCGGAGATCAGTTCAGATCCATCGGAAATGTCATAATTGAGAAATATGAAAATTTTTCCAACTTTTTAAATTCGGCTGTCGATGTAAGTTTCTTTTAGATATAATTAATTTTATTCTCCAGCCTCACTCTATTTTGAATTTTGTATTCAATATAGCTATAAAAAATTTAAATTTTAAATTAATTGCCTCCATTAGTGGAGTTTTTTTAATGAAAAAAAAAGCAAATTATTTTAAGAGAATAACTCAAAATTCTTTGTTCGAAGTATTTTTCTTTGCTAATAGCTATTCATTTTTCTCACCTATTTGGCAATTTGTGGATGCCACGCCTAAAAAACTGTTCATCCTTTGAAGGAAACCAATTAGATATCCAATTTTCCACTTTCTCGGTTGCTTTGAAGTACTGCTCTTTAAGTACGTGTACCATTTATGAAAACAAATGGTAATTAGAAGGACCAAAATCTGGTGAATAAGGCAGATCGGATAACAAATCCCAGCCAAGTGACGACGCGACGGTGCGTTGTCATGGAGCAAAATTACCTTGCTGTGCCTTCCAGCCCATTCTCGTCGTTTTTCGATCAAATCATGGTTCAAATTGATCATTTGTTGTCGGTAGCAATCAGCATTTACGGTTTCAACAGGTTTTAGGAGCTCATGATATCTGATCTTCTGATCCCACCAAATACAGAGCATTCTTTTCTTACCAAATTGATCTGGTCTTGCAGTGGATGTTGATGGTTGGTTTAGGATTCTTAAGATAAATCCACTTTTCATCACCCATCACAATTCGATGCCTAAAAGACTTCCTTTCGTGTTATTGAAGCAACATTTAATTGGTCGATTTTCCTTTTTTCCATTTGTCTGTCAGTCAATAATATGGCACCCATTTTCCTAACTTTTAAAATTTTTCTCATAGCACGCAAACGTCTAGAAATTGTTGTTTGATCAACATTTAATACTTCTGCAATTTGTTTTTGACTCAAAGTATCATCTTCATCCAATAATCCTTGCAATTCGGTATCTTCAAACTTTTTCAGTTTTCCTGATCGCTCTTTGTCTCTCACAACGAAACCAGTTTTGAACCAGTTAAAACCAGAGGATTAAACCAGTCTTCACAAGTTCACAAATCAGGGCAAGATTATGGAACGTGGGGGTATTCTAAATTTGTTATAGACTAATCATAATAGGAAACGTCTACAGGTGGAGAAATGTGAAGGTTTAAGATCGAAAATTGATGTATATCACAGAGCTAACTACAAGATTAGCCGATTAATCTGAATTACAATTGACACTTTCTGAATTAAAGTTGAAAATTGTATAGATCTGTCTAAACAAAACAATTTTTTGATATTTTACATAATATGACACAGCGCCCTACAATAAGTGGTTGTAACCCAAAACTTTAAATTAGACGTTTTGAATTGTGTCACTATTGCATGGAAGGTGCGATGTGTTCTATCGACCCAGGATCTAATGCTCGGTATTAGCAGGCCCGAACTGGCTAGGTCGGCGATCGCCGAGGGCCTCCGACCCAAGGGGGCCCCGAAGAAGCCTCAGAAAAAGTGGTTTATACTTGGGGTAAAAGTGGTTTGTATTTTTTATATACCTTCCAAACTTCAAAATAGCGGAAAATGTGATTTTCAAAAATCTGTCCTCTTCTGTCCTTAAAGGAGCCAGTCCGGGACTGGGTATTAGTGTTCGCGTCCAGGCACTGTTCTCGCAGGTTCCCTATTTTTTCTGCCACTCTCCATTAGCCCTGTTATTTTTTGGGTGCTTCTGGTGTCTTGTTTTTTGGTTTCCGATTAAAATTTAGGTTATCTTACATTAATTGCACCGAAAAGTCGTAAACCGAAATAAAGTGGGGATATCGGAAAACACAGGAAAGGTAACGAAAAAATTCTAAGCCCTAAAATGCATTAGATTTGCAGTTATTTTGATTTAAATTTTTTGATAAAAATTCCATTTTGTTCAAATATTCTGAAACTTTATGAAAATATTAATTCCGTTGTAATAACAACAGGAAAAATAACGAAAAAATTCTAAGCCCTAAAATGCCTTAGCTTTGCAGTTATTTTGATTTCAGTGCAATTTTTTGATTTAAATTTTTTGATAAAAATTTACTTTTGTTTAAATGTCCTGAAACTTTATGAAAATATTAACTATGTTGTAATAAACACAGGAAAAATAACGAAAAAATTCTAACCCCTATTATGCCTTAGATTTGCAGTTATTTTGATTTCAGTGCAATTTTTTATTTAAATTTTGTGATAGAAATTAAATTTTCTTCAAATATTTTGAAACTTGATGAAAATATTAACTATGTTGTAATAAACACAGGAAAAATAACTAAAAAATTCTAAGCCCTAAAATGCCTTAGTTTTGCAATTATTTTGATCTCAGTGCAATTTTTGATTTAAATTTTGTGATAAAAATTAAATTTTCTTCAAATATTTTGAAACTTTATGAAAATATTAATTCCGTTGTAATAAACACAGGAAAAATAATAAAAAAATTCTAAGCCCTAAAATGCCTTAGCTTTGCAGTTATTTTGATGTCAGTGCAATTTTTGATTTAAATTTTGTGATAGAAATTAAATTTTCTTCAAATATTTTGAAACTTGATGAAAATATTAACTATGTTGTAATAAACACAGGAAAAATAACTAAAAAATTCTAAGCCCTAAAATGCCTTAGTTTTGCAGTTATTTTGATCTCAGTGCAATATTTTTGATTTAAATTTTGTGATAGAAATTAAATTTTCTTCAAATATTTTGAAACTTTATGAAAATATTAATTCCGTTGTAATAAACACAGGAAAAATAACAACAAAAATTTTAGGCCCTAAAATGCCTTAGCTTTGCAGTTATTTTGATTCCAGTGCAATTTTTGATTTAAATATTTTGATAAAAATTAATTTTTGTTCAAATGTTCTGAAATTTTATGAAAATATTAACTATGTTGTAATAAACACAGGAAAAATAACGAAGAAATTCTAACCCCTATTATGCCTTAGATTTGCAGTTATTTTGATTTCAGTGCAATTTTTTATTTAAATTTTTTGATAAAAATTAAATTTTCTTCAAATATTTTGAAACTTGATGAAAATATTTACTATGTTATAATAAACACAGGAAAAATAACTAAAAAATTCTAAGCCCTAAAATGCCTTAGTTTTGCAGTTATTTTGATCTCAGTGCAATTTTTTATTTAAATTTTTTGATAAAAATTAATTTTTGTTCAAATGTTCTGAAATTTTATGAAAATATTAACTATGTTGTAATAAACACAGGAAAAATAACGAAGAAATTCTAACCCCTATTATGCCTTAGATTTGCAGTTATTTTGATTTCAGTGCAATTTTTTATTTAAATTTTTTGATAAAAATTAAATTTTCTTCAAATATTTTGAAACTTGATGAAAATATTTACTATGTTATAATAAACACAGGAAAAATAACTAAAAAATTCTAAGCCCTAAAATGCCTTAGTTTTGCAGTTATTTTGATCTCAGTGCAATTTTTTATTTAAATTTTTTGATAAAAATTAATTTTTGTTCAAATGTTCTGAAATTTTATGAAAATATTAACTATGTTGTAATAAACACAGGAAAAATAACTAAAAAATTCTAACCCCTATTATGCCTTAGATTTGCAGTTATTTTGATTTCAGTGCAATTTTTGATTTAAATTTTTTGATAAAAATTAATTTTTGTTCAAATGTTCTGAAATTTTATGAAAATATTAACTATGTTGTAATAAACACAGGAAAAATAACTAAAAAATTCTAACCCCTATTATGCCTTAGATTTGCAGTTATTTTGATTTCAGTGCAATTTTTTATTTAAATTTTTTGATAAAAATTAAATTTTCTTCAAATATTTTGAAACTTGATGAAAATATTTACTATGTTATAATAAACACAGGAAAAATAACTAAAAAATTCTAAGCCCTAAGATGACTTGGATTTGCAGTTATTTTGATTTCAGCGCAATTTTTGAATTAAATTTTGTTCAAATATTTTGAAACTTTATGAAAATATTAACTATGTTATAACAAACACAGGAAAAATAACGAAAAAATTCTAAGCCCTTAGATGCCATGGATTTGCAGTTATTTTGATTTTAGTGCAATTTTTAGTAAAAAAAAAAGTATTAAAAAAAGAAATCGTCTGCGGTGCGGTGCTGGTTCTGGTGAGAACCAGGGGTTCAAATCAATTGCTATATGGAGTGTAGGATTAGTGAAAATACTAGAGAATTAGATAAGATAATTTCAAATAAATTCTCAATTTTTAATTTCTCATTTTGTCCACTAATTTATAGAGTGAGCCCACCTAACTTACCTGATTGTTATTTTTCTTTTATTTCCCTGGAAATTGAAAAACTATGTGAAAAATGCATTTTTATACTGAATTATTTACATTAATTCTCAAAATGTTGTTTAAAATATTCGTATATTTTGATAAAAACGTCCAAATTACAGAAACTGAGAATATTCATTCATTTAATATAGTAAAGATGGCTTCCCATTCTATTTAAAATAAATAGTATTTTGTAGACTAGCGTAATTTCCACGAAATACTTCGTCCTTGTCAAGTCTACTACAAATCTACTATTTCATTGAAGAATCCTGTATTTTTAAACATGGCCGACAATAGACTCCGCCTATTTGTTGACACCGTATTCGATTTTGACGTTTAACCATAACCTTACATAATCAAATAATTTACTTATGAATATTATTGTAAATTTTAATTAAATTTTACCAATTAGCATTAAGAAATTATTAATCAGGAATTTTACTACTGATTAGTCTGCAACAATTTAATTGAAATTTGACGTTTTAGTTACCATTAGAAGCAATGAAAAATGTAACGAGGAGAGCATCTTCCTATATAAATTCTTTGGGTGCCAAATTTGTTGGTCCATGATGAGATAATTGGAAGATAATAGCAGAACTTCTCCAGCCAGTTTTACTTTAGCATTATTTTAAGTTGTTAATTTAATAATTATTGTTACCTGTAGATAATTCTTTTTATACCCCAAATAAAATGTTACAAGAATTTCACTACTACTATTTTTCCTAAAAGCGAAATTTTCTCATGTAACGCCACTGATGACCACGTGGCTTTTATAATATTATTTACTTTTATCAATGTCAACTTGACAATTTCTCAGAGGTTACTCGAGAACTTCATTGATTTAAATTTTCATTATACAATTAAAATGTTTAAAAGCAGCGTGACTCATTTAGGGAAATTACCTAACGAAGAATTAAGAAAATTTATTAATTCATTCGACACAGTATTAACCGATTGTGATGGAGTTTTATGGTTGGACAACAATATAATCGACAAAGCACCGCAAGTTATCAACAAATTTCGTGAGTTAGGTAAAAATATATTTTTTGTTACCAATAATTCAACCAAAATCCGAAAGGAACTTGCCGATAAATGCAGATCGATGAATTTTATCTGTAACGATGTAAGTTCCAGCTGCACGGGGGCGAAGCTCCGATTTATATTGTTTAGTTTAGTTCCTAACTTTTTAGAACGAAATCGTTTCCACTGCCTATTTAACGGCTAATTACTTAAAAAGTTTGAATTTTGATAAAACGGCGTATGTAATCGGTTCAAAAGGGATCACCCAAGAGTTGGATTTTCTAGGAATTAAGCACTCAGAAATTGGAGTAAGTTTGTTTTTGCATTAAACCATCTTTCATTAGTTTTTGGAGCAAATTTTTGTCAGGCTACCATAGCAATGCTTTCTTCCTATAATTTCTCTTTTTGTCCTGTTGGATGGAATTCCAAAATTCTTCATATTTGACTTTTCATTTTTTAACCTTTTTTTTTATCTAAAATAATCTGCCAGTTGTTCCAGCCTACTAAAACTTCCACTTTTTGATTGTATATTATGCCACTCTCCGAAGACCACAAAAAGTTGAATATTTCAATCCAAAAAATGTGTATTTTTTTCTTTTCCTTCAGCCTGATGTGATGCCATCAACAATACTTTCTTTGGTGGAAAACACAAAATTGGAAGATGATATTGGGGCGGTAATAGTTGGATTTGATGAGCACATTTCCTTTCCAAAACTGTTAAAAGCTGCAAGCTACCTAAGCAATCCAGATTGTTTGTTTGTTGCCACAAATACAGATGAACGGTTTCCCATGAGCTCAACCTTGGTGGTTCCTGGGACAGGTACCATAGTGAAAGCAGTTGAAACTTGTTCAGAGAGAAAACCATTTATAGTGGGAAAACCGGAAGCTTACATGGCTAATGCTATCATTGAAGAGCACAAAGTCGATCCAAATCGCACACTAATGATTGGAGACAGGTGAAAATTGTTATGATTCCATGTTTAACTTGAAAAAAATTGAAATGTTTTAGGTGCAACACGGATATTTTGTTGGGCACCAGGTGTGGTTTTCAAACCCTGTTGGTTCTTTCAGGTGTTACAACTTTAGCTGAAGTGGAGGAATGGCAGAAATCTGATGATCCTGCAGTTAAAACTTTGATTCCAGACGTTTATTTGGATAAACTGGGTGATTTACTAGAACATCTAAATAAATTGTAAATTATTTTTAAGTAATAGGTACAATTGCTTTCTTAAAGTATATTTTTTACAAGTTAATAAAAATTTTATGTCTTAAGTTAGAAAATTGTGTTGCATTTGTTTTACATGTAGTTTTTGAAATTTTCTTTGTAGTGGAGCAGATAATATAGTAGACATTTTGAGCTCATTAGAAGAGTAGAATTGTGTGTCTAATTAATGGCCTGCAGAAAACCCTGAAGATTAAAAAATAGTTTTAAGTGAGAAGAATTGAACTTATCATAATTTTTAGACAGGTTGTTTTGTCACGTGACGATGTTATTGAATAACGAAAACGTTTGTGAATTAAATTATACTTTGAGTATATTGTAACACCCCGGAAATTAATAATAGTTAATTTCGGGATGTGTTGTAAGAGAAATGTCGCACGCCTATGGGAAAGAATGTTGAGATATAATAATAATTTTTGCTTAAAAGTTTGAACTTTATATCGAATGAAGGATCTAAAATTCATGGTGTTTCCAAAAATGGTTAGAAGGTCGGATCAATTTTATTTCTAGTATAAATATTTGATTTTGGGTCTGTATAAGGAAAAATATAGAACGTAATTAAAAGACCGAGCCAGGCCAGGAAGTTTGAGATTAGATAGGGGAAGGAATGCCCGGTAATTTTCCAGCCAGTGACCAAAAGTTTGAACCAACTTGGTTACTAGGGGCACTAGCGTGAAATAGATTAAAGTTTTGAGACCTTTGAAAAACGCCGGTTACCATGGCTTAAAAAAAAATATTTTGGAAAAGTCCAGGATTACTCAAAATAGAAATAAAAATTTTGAAGTTATCACATAGATAAAGAAAAGCTAGACTAAACAAATTATTGATAATCGATAGGAAGAATGTTATAGATTAGGTTTTTACAAAATAACTTTTTGGAACTATCTTTGTTAATAGTGGCCCTAGGGTGAAATGGATTAAAGTTTTGGGACCTTTGGGAAACACAGGTTAAAAGTGTATAAAAATATTTTGGAAAAGTGAAAAACCCAAAAAGTTAGAAAAAAAATTGGAAGTCAACAGTTAGAAAATGTACTAAGTAAATGGGGGAATCGATTAAGACAATGTTCCTTGTTTAATCGACGGACAATGCTGTCACACCCATGAAAAAAATTCAAATCGAGGAGTTGACAAATGCAAATTAAAAGGGGTGGCGGAATTGATATAAAAAGGGCCACCCGCGATAAATCAGGAAGTTCCTCCGGCACTACAAGTCAAACTCGTTGTTCGGTGATAGACGAGTTCGGAAAGTTCCTCATCAGTACGGAGTCAAAGTCGTTGTCCGATTGACAAATGACTTTTTGACCGGAGTTCTGCAGGTTCTTGAAGAAGTCGCTCCTTCACTACCAGTCGAAATCCTTGTCCGGTGACAAAGGACTTTTCCGGGCAGATTGCAATTTTCAAGTGCGGTTGATTGGCAAGACGGAAGTGATTGCTTCAATTAAGTTTTGTGTTGAAACTTATTTAATTCCTAAGAGGTTAATTAAATAAGTTAGTGAAATCGATGATTAAATTAGTTCAATTCCGAATGATTTCGATTTAAAATTTGTGTGTGCAAATTTTTACTGTTGCAGCTTTAAGGTAAAAGATTTTTTTGTACTTATCTGTTGTATGTTTTGTTAATTGCGTCGATGATTGTAGAAAAACGCGATAAATGTTTAATTGTTAATTGTTGTGTTAGCAAATATTTCTTTAATAAGGTGTAATTGTGAAATTAATAAACTTAAATTAATTTATTTGGGTTGCACCTGGAACCAATGAATGTTAATTTGAGTTTATAGTATGTGTAAATATATGAATCAATTTTAGGTGTAAATAAAATTGTTTATTGTGGCGGAAAATAAGTTTTTCATTTTGAATCAAAAGTGTTCAATAAGTAGGGAAAGTTTCTTCTCGTTTTTCAAAAGTTAACGATCCTAAGTGTTCCCAAATGTACTTGCACGGAGGCACCTCCAAATTTTAGCCAAGCGGAACTACGTCGTTCGTTAAGATTGGTAAATCGAACCAGAGCTACCAGGAAGTATCGAGGGGACGTCCAAGGATAATTACAAATAAGGGACGAGTTCGGGTGGCAGCTTAAACAAATACTATAACAGACCGTCCTTTATTAGTTTGGACAAATCGTCGGTACACCCCAAAATTTGAGCATCTCAAAACTCTAAGAAATTTTGGGGCAGAATTGGAACGAAGGCAAATTAATTAAAAAAAATTATAAGAGAACAAATACGGGGTGACTTTTATTTAAGGCCAAATAAAAGGTTCTGGGGTTTTTCAAAAATAAAGCTAAATTTTTGGAAAACGCACCCCCGGTTGTTACAATATTTTACATTGTGATAACTGATAACTTTATATTTTTAGTTTTAAAAGTGTTTATTGCAGTTTTAGTTTGTCTAAAAAATTATGAAATGCTTATTATCAAGTTGCACTATATCGACCACACTATTATTATTATTATGATAAGAATTGGCATTGACTGCCAGGCAATCAAATAATTATAGTAAAAATGTTATCGTCCAAATTAATAAATATTAGGATAAAAAATCTCGGTTTTTTGTGGACAAAATAATAATTATAGGCGCAATAGTTATTAAATTCAAATGAAATTTAATAAAATTTAAATTCAAATGAAATTTAATAACAGAATAAAAATTTGAGTCCAATTTTAAATTTGATTTGATTTTTGTTACGAAACTATAAAATTTTAAAAGCGTTTTTTAACTTCTTTAATTAATACCAATTCTTATAATTTAAAAATTTTATAACGATTTGCACCAGTCGATCCATCAAGCAAATCCAATGGTCAATAATCAGTAATTTAAATTTCAAAGTTCTACAATTTACCCTAAACCTCGAGCATAAACTGGAATGTAAGTTGTAGAAGCTGTCCGCTTTATAAGGGATCTCTCTTGCCTTAAAATGCTAAAAATACAAATAAAATATATATTAGGTAAAACATAAAGCAATTTTGCTAGAGAGGCGCCTTAATTACAGAATTGTCCACGAATTTGATAGCTGGTTTATTAGATAGCTTTCAATTTATCAAATAGTTTATGTGATTAAAGTTATCTATGTTGCAAAAACATGAAATAGTGCAAATTTAAATTGCTTGCCGAGGTATTTAAACGTAATCAACTGAAAAATATTTATTGTCGCTACAATACACAATCATGAATAATATAATATTAAGTATAGCTTTTGCATTTTTGTGCTGTATTAAAAGTTCAGTTGGCCAAGACTATTTGAGCTATGTTTGCAATTCATTTTCTAGCTATACTATCAATAGAGCTAAGAATCCCAACTGCTACTATAGCAATGATGTGTTCGGTTCATTTGTGAGAAATAAATTTGGGAATATGGAATGCATCTACAATTTTTGTATTTCCAGGAAGAAATTGCCCAATTTTATGGTTATAACACCGAAGTCTTTAATGTCGTAACAGAAGATCAGTACATCCTGAAGTTATTCAGAATTTCGCCAATGAAAAGCACTACAATTGGTGCACCAGTTCTTCTTGTTCATGGTACTCTGGCTGCAGCAACAGCATATACAATCGTTGGAAATCGGTCACTGGGTATATATATTTTGGACTGCCTTATCTCTCTGATTTGAAAGCAATTTTCAAATTTTAGCTTTCCTCTTAGCAGATGAAGGATACGACGTCTGGGTAAGTAATTTTAGAGGAACCAGCTACTCCGAAAAGCATCAATTCTTGAATATCAATGACAAAAAATACTGGGACTTTTCATTTCACGAATTTGGAAACTACGATCTTAAATCTATCATCAACTTGGTAACAACAACAACAAAGCAAAAAGTAATTTACATTGGCTGGTCCGTGGGTGCGACCGCATATTACGTTTACAACATCATGAATCCGGATGAAGCAATAAAGAAAGTACAAGTTTCCATTTCTCTAGCGCCCACAGTTTACATGCATTTATCGAAGACCATACTGATAAAATTTTTCGAATTTGTTCCATACCAGATATCGAAGGTAGCTATAGTCTGTTTTTTTTAAGAAACGAGTAAAAAATTTCTATTCCACGTGGATAACGTGAATGTTAACCAATGAAATTGGTTGAAATTAAATTTGAAGCAAGGTTGAACCCTATTCAAGGTTGAAATAAAATGTCAAGCAATTTCATTGGTTAACATTAAAGTTATCCACGTGTAATAGAAATTTTTTACTCGTTTCTTAAAAAAACAGACTATAGAACTGATTGGTACCTAAAATTCACAAAAATTAAAGTAAACCAAATTTTTATCAGGCAACCATTGATGTTCTCTTCCCGAAAGGCTTTCTTGATTTGAAAAATCCTGCAGTCGTAAAGTTTCTGTTACATTTCTGTTTTAACAATCCATTTCAAATTTTGTTGTGTGAACTTACAAAGGATCTGGTCACTGGGTTTAACATTAAACAGGAAGCACCGGTATTTGTAACATATAAGTAAAAATAAAAATAGCCTTAATTTTTCTCAACCATCAGGAAACTTTTCCCGTATTGTTATCGAAAGTTACCCAACCATTTATCTGGAAAGTGGGTTTCCATTTCGTACAATTAGCCAACAGTAAGATATTTCAACAATTCGATTATGGAAAGGCAAAGAATTTAAAGCGCTATGGAACATCACAGCCTCCACCTTATAACATTTCTTTAATAAATGTGCCCATTTATCTCATTTATGGACCCGGCGATCTTTTGGCTACTGAAGAAGTAATTTTGTGAATACTAGGTAAAATAAATGTATAATGTTTGATTTTTAGAACGTGAAGATGTTACACCATGAATTACCAAAAGTGGCCAAACCTTTTGGAGAGCCGTATGGAGTTCAAGATGATCATTTCTGTCACAGCGACATGGTAGCTGCTAAAAATATTAAACCAATGTTGAATGATCATATTATAACGTTTTTGAAAGAGAATGAAGTTTATTTTAACAATTGAGACAAAATAAAATTAATTATAGCTCCGTAGTTTAGTGTTTTATTTGGAAATAGGTGCGAAATACATCCACACTAATAGAATCCAATTCTGCAGACTGTTTTCTGATGTTTTTTTTGCCTTACTCAAAATCTCTGCACCATAGAATATTGGGTCATGTAGCCATACTGAGCAGAGAAGTGCGATACAGAGGAATAGCACTCATTTGTCAATTGTAGTCCCCTGGAATTCTGTGAATTTGTCCAGAGGATTGGTCATTATTTTCAATGTTTTTAATTTTGAAAGAAGCTAATCAGTAATTTTAGAAAATGCTTTTTGTTATGTACGTAACAATTTACCAAACTAATAGCAGCTAATAGTTTAAATAATTATAGCTATTTATGTTGGAAACCTGAAATGTTGACAATTTAAATTTATTTTAATTAGGTATTTAAATAGTTTGAATTTGATGATATCGCTATAGTACCTACTATCTATTAACAAACCATAATGTAACATAATAATAATTATTATATGCTACTGCATTGTGTTCAGGGCCGGATTGGCTAGTAATTGGCCCCATCGTAAAATTCTGTTGGCCCCAAATACTCAATAATTGAGTACACCCAAGATTCCTCCAAAATTTGCATATGACCCGCAGTCCTCGCCTATTATTCCACTTCTTCCAATTGCGCACCCCTAAACTTCATCTCCTGCACATGAAGATCAAGTGGTGGGAGCCAGAGAATAGCCTCAGGCGCTGCAATTGGTGCTGTTCTCATTACTCCAGTTACATCAGCCAGATAGACTGATCTCTGAATTGGTGCAAGTTCTATCCCATTTTTTCCAAAATTCATAATTTAATTCTATCTATTTTTGATTCACCACAATATTACTCATGTCATGGGCACCATTTCATTATTTTTTTCTCTTTAAGTCAGAGACACATTTGTAAATCCTTCCATTCCTTTTCCATAATTCGCTGTACCTCTTCGTGACATCTTCTAAAAAATGGGCTTTCTACGTCTCCACCATTTTTTTACATTACCAAGCTGTCCATATTTATTTAAGAGTCCATAATTTGCATCATAAAATCAATTTGACAACCTGTCAGAGCTTAGGTACACGAGAATATTTGCCACTTAAATTTACATTTGTAATCAAATAAAATGTTTCGAAGTAGCTTAACTCATTTAGGAAAACTATCGAAGGAAGAATTGGGAAAATTTATAAATTCATTCGACACAGTATTAACAGATTGCGATGGCGTTCTATGGCTGGACAATAAAACGCTGGAAAAGTCGCCACAAGTTATCAACAAATTTCGTGAATTAGGTAAAAATATATTTTTTGTCACCAATAATTCGACCAAAATCCGAAAAGATCTTGCCGAAAAATGTAGATCAATGAATTTTATATGTAGGGATGTAAGTGCGAGGGGTGAAATTTCGATTTTTTAATTTCTAATTAAACTTTTTAGAACGAAGTTCTTTGTACTGCTTATTTAACTGCTAATTACTTGGAAAGTTTAAATTTTGACAAAAGGGCATACGTAATTGGTTCAGAAGCGATCACTCAAGAGTTGGATTTTCTAGGAATTAAGCACACAGAAATTGGTGTAAGTTTGACTTTATTTTTGTATGTAAGGAACTAATTTTTTTTCAGCCGGATGTCATGCCAGAATCAATGCTTGATTTAGTAGAAACCCCAAAATTTGAAGATGATATTGGAGCGGTAATAGTTGGATTTGATCAATACATTTCGTTTCCTAAACTGTTGAAAGCGGCAAACTACTTAAACGATCCGGATTGTGTTTTTATTGCCACAAATACAGATGAAAGGTTTGCCATGGGTTCACACATGGTGTTTCCTGGGACAGGTACCATAGTGAGAGCAGTTGAAGCTTGTTCGGAAAGGAAGCCATGCATAATGGGAAAACCGGAATCTCACTTGGCCAATGTTATCCTCAAACAGAACAAAGCTGAACCAGAACGCACACTAATGATTGGAGATAGGTGAAAATGTTTACGATGCCATGTTTAGCTTGAAAAAAATTGAAGGGTTTTAGGTGCAACACAGATATTTTGTTTGGCACAAGGTATGGTTTTCAAACGCTGTTGGTGCTTTCAGGTGTTACAAGTTTAAAGCAAGTGGCGGAATGGCAACATTCAGACGATCCCGAGGTTCAAGGATTAATTCCAGATCTTTATTTAGAGAAATTGGGTGATTTACTAGAACGTTTATGTGAAATGTAGATATTTTGTTATGTCCGAGTTACAAGAATGTGTTGCATTTTTTACTTGTAGTTATTAAGCCAGTGCAATTAGTGATTTGCGATAGAAATTATTCTGATAGCTTCAATTTTTAATGTTTTATAATGTAATGATGTAAAATCCAACTTTTCAATCATGGTGCGCCACTGTTTTGAAAAAATCATCCGAAATCACCACAAAATCTAGTTTTTCCCATATAACTCC
This sequence comes from Rhagonycha lutea, assembly GCA_958510855.1. Classification (NCBI taxonomy): domain Eukaryota; kingdom Metazoa; phylum Arthropoda; class Insecta; order Coleoptera; family Cantharidae; genus Rhagonycha; species Rhagonycha lutea. Next base: position 3,187,298 of record OY294040.1, on the reverse strand, counting down.
TTTCCAATGTAAATTTAGGTTTGCCGTGTTGAAACTTTAGATTTAACATTAGACCAGTTTATAAAACATAATAAAAAATTGAAACTACCAGAATAATTGAATTTTATAACGCGAAAAATTATTTGTGTATGGACTTTATTTCAAGACTGGACTGTATTTAGTATAATTTTTCCTGATTACATTAATATCACAGATGATATAGTTTTATATTTTGGCCATAAATTGAAATTATTCATCTGCTCCAATACTGAACACGAGGTCTCATCAACTTTTTGATCCAATGATAAAAAATTTAAATAAAAACAATTTATTGCAACTGGTAATCGTTTAGGAACATAAGATAACAATAATAAATACTTAATAACAATCAATTTTCTATGGTTTTAGTACAATTTTTAGTACACCAATGGAATTATAATTTTTCTCTCTTTTGGATAATTTTCAAAAGTGTCTTGATACCACCAGTGATTAAGTAAGGCAACTTCAACCTAAGAGCAAATAAAAATCAGCTTTTACCTAAACAAATCAATTATTTCCCTACCTGGTTAGTTAACACCCAAGCGAAAATGTAAAGCCATGTTATATTATTCCATAGAATAATAGTCAAAGAAAAATATATCAAAATTTCTGCTAAAAGATGGGGAGATGTCACATAATTGAACCAATCCCCATAAGGCAATTTATGATTCTGGGTCACCACCACACCTAAAGCAAAAACATTTTCATCCAAAATTATCACTCAATTCCTAAACCTACAAACCTTTCTTATTTTTCCTTAAATTTGCTAATATCACAGCCGCTTTGTATTGGTGCCAAGAAGCCCACAAAAAGAGTAAAGTGGCGAAAAAATCGACGTTGGTCAAATCAGTCAAACGCAACGAAAATCTTCCACCTAAAATTACAATTGATTTCTTTATGGCAAACGCTTGGTAATAACATTGTAATCAAAATTTCAGATTTGCATTTCTTGAAGTCCCACGAATTGAAAGAGACCAAACATCAAGAAATATCTGCGTGTCTGTCTAGTGGAGAGTGCAATGGCACCGGGGCCAATATTTTGGGACCCCTAAACTGCACTATTTTGCTTTTTTTAAATTTTAAATCGCACGCCTTTCATGGAAACTCTTGCTCCTGGGCCCAAAATTTGAAGTTACGCCACTGACTTTTGACTGTGACTATTCGAAAGGAGTTTGATATAAAAGGAGTTTTATCAAAAAAGAGAATTATATAATATTTTATATCCATATCAAAAAAAATTATTGAACAAAAACTTTAATACAGTCAAAACTCTCTAAATCGAATTCTCATAATATATAAAATTTGTTCGAATTAGGGGGAGTTCGAAGTAGAGAGTAAGAATTGCATTGTAAGTTAGTTGGACGTGCCAATAAATAATTCGAATTAGAGAATATTTCGAATTAAAGAGAGGTCGATTTAGAGTTTTGACTGTATTTTCATAAAATTAAAATATTTATGTTTTTAAGTAAATATAAAAACTGTTGGTCTTGGTCATTTAACATGAGCATTTTGTATGATTTTAGCCATGATTTTTTGTATGGTTAGTCATAATATGAGAAATCGGAAGCGAAATTGGACTTTTTTTTGTATTAATATCTTCCTTTGTTAAGAAAATAGGTGAGGTGGAAATTATTGCTTTTCTACTTTCTAAAATAAATTTACTACCTTTATACACAAATCCTGAAGTTTCCGCCAATACTGCAATCAGTGCCCCGGTGTAATGAATAAACCCAACCAAATATTGGCACAAATTCATTTGGCTATTTTTTCCAAATATGGATACAAAGTGGGTTTCATAAAAACGCCGACAACACTGGACAGTTAGAAGAACCATCGCAAGTAAAGAAGATGCTGAACTTACTAAAGATCAGAAAAATTAGATAACTTAGTTCATTTTTTCAAAAAATAAAATTAAAATCTTACCACTAACTCTTCGATTGATACCGCACGATAAATCCAAGAACTGGTACAACAAATCAGGGACGTCGAAATTTAGCAAAAGAATAGAAAGCATTAAAAGTGTCGTACAGGACGAAAGAACAGCAGAGTAAACGTAGAAGTGTTTGAAAAACGACTTGGGGACCTTCAGCGGTTTGATGATGGAAGCTTCACCATTATACGCAAATTTTCCGTACCGAAAGGCTTCTCTAAAAAAAATTGGTATCTGGTCTTCGAAGCTGTTGATCAAACCACCCAGTAAAATTATAGTCCAGGTCATGAACGAGAAGATCACTTGAACAAGATTCACTTGCAACATTTTGGTTAGAAGTCAAACTTAGAAATGAGCAGAAATGTAGACAAGTAAAGGGGGAGAGGGTTTTTTTACACTTTCCAAGCTTTTTATACAGTTCTAGCCAGTTCTAGCGGTCATAGCCTCATAACTCGGTTCAAACTGCAAGTGATAACATAACCTTAAAAACTTTCTCAATTTTTAAACACTTTTGTTAGGAAAAACTGGAACAGTACGAAAGTCGCAATATTTTTAACGATTTCCATTTAACGTTATTTGAATAAAATCGATGCAATTTGAGAAAATGTAAATTCATGATCTGACCTTGATACGTTATCTGCACGAACAGTCACGTTCCAGCAGACACCTCCATATACACGGTAATTGAAAAATCGTTAATGTCATAAATTATAATTAATGCTTAAAAATTTGAATTTAAAAAATACAAAATTTTAAAAACGTTTTTTTAATAATAAAAAATTATAGGTGATAGGTACTTTCTCTATCAACTAATAGTTACTTTCTATTGGGTTTACTTTCTTGAAGTTGCAGAGAGAATAGGAAAAGTTTTAATTTCTGTGTTAAACTAATTAAATAAATATTATAATAACGAAATGCAGGGGGCAAACTGCAGGTCAAATTTCATTTTGGAGGTCGTTTTAAATATTCATGCAGATATCAAATCCAGATTTTTGTAAATAAAAATTAAGAATGACCTTCTCTGATTTTATTGTAAACTATACTCCCCCCCCCCCTTCAGGTGATTGTGACCACTAATGGCAAAGAAAACTTGAAAGGCGATAAAAGGTCACAGGGTCCCCCTCATTGTACAATCATATGACCGCCCCCTGCTTCACTGCTTCACAGTGGTTACTTTTTGCGGTTGCTTCGCCCTGCAGCAGCTCTGTGCGTGGCCAAAGGATTGAGACCTATGGCACTGACCTATTTTAATTTTAGCGTGTGGGGCCTCAAGCCTTTTACGTCGACATGCAGGATTTTATATTCATCGAAGATATTGAGCTTTGCTTCGGTTTTGTTCATAGTGACCATGATGAGAGGGAGGGGTTTCCTGTCCCATCCTCTTTTCGTCCAGGTCACCATGGTGCATTCGTATCCTTTGTTTGCAAAATCGTATTTGACCATTTGGATGTCAATGTCGGTGGGAATGCCCCTATAATAACCACTTTCATTTTCACTTTCATATTCGACCTTAAATCCTTCATTTTAATGTTATTTTTAAATATTTATAATATCTTCAGTGTAGGGTTTTCGTGCTCGAAGCCTGAATTGGAATTTTCCCGAGCCTAGTCCGCCACTGCTCAAATGACGTCATATTATCAAAAAATTCAAAACATCAACAGTAAAGTGAGGTTAGGTAAAAATTAGTTCAATTTAAAATTACGTTAAAACGTCAAAAAATGGAAGAATTTAAATTACACCACTTGGTTCAACAACTTCTAGAGACTGCTGGGTAATTTTACTTAAATTTTAACTTCCTTCCCTTATAACAAAGTTTCAGACTTCCCGATGACGCCCCAAAAGACTTTGTCGAATTTTTACAGAAAAAAATTACAACTGATACGAAAGCGAACGCCAGCTCGCCCGTCGTTATACAAAGTTTGGTACAACAGTTGGCCCAAGCATCTCCACAACCTGACAAATTTTTAGCAAAAGTCGAAGACTTGAAAACGAGAAAGTTTGTATAACCACAATGCACTCCTTCTTTTTTTTACTTTTTCTCGTTTACTTTTAGTGTCGACAGTTTAGCAGAATACATCCAAATTTTGAATTACGTTTCACAAGATTCTGGTTTAAAAGATTTCTTAGAAAAGTCCAACAAAAAGATGGACTCGTTTGAGTCACACACCTCGTTAACCGGTAACACTCCCGTCACAATCAACGACTTGCAGCAGGTTAAAACGCGACTTAAAAAAGCGGTGAGCAAAAAGTCACAACACAAAGACTTGGTGGAGCGCAGTAAAATTTTTGATAGGAGTTTGGTGGCTTCGTTGGCGACCACTACGTCGGTTACTTCGTGGGTACAGAGGCGTCCTAGTATGTCGTGGGACTTTTCGTCACAAAATTTGATAAACAGTGTTAAGTTGCCTATCGAGAATATTCCGATTGATTCGCAAGAAAACTTGCTGATTGAAGACCTGTTGAATGTGTTGATTGGCTTGCCTGGTTGTTGTATCGAACCCCTCAAATTGAAAGATCCGTATTCACCGAGGGAGTTTTATATTTGCGACAGTATTGAACCCTCCTTGAAGGAGTTGGTGAAACAGATTCTTCCATTGGCTTCGCATTATTCGGTCGTTCAGCGGTTTACGGAAGAGAAAATGAGGTTTGAGTTTGGTCAAGTCTGCAATGCTTTAGCCGAATGCATGTCTTCCTTGACGGTTGATTACACGGTGAGTTAACAAGTTGGGTTTTTTGTGGGGTAAGAATTTTTTGTTGTAGTTGTTTATAACGCAGCTCGAGACTGAATCGCGATCGGGTAACCTGAATTTACATAAGATGTGGTTTTATATTCAAAAGAATTTACACAATATGTCCATTATGAGCAACATCGCAACTTGTATAAGTAAAGTGAGTATGCAATATGCATGGCCGTAAATTCAACATTGTTATCTGTTTACGGCCTTCATTAATAATTGTACTCTAAAAATATAATGTTATCAGTCAGATGCAAAGGGTGGAAAAGTCTTGAGTTTACTTCATGACCATGTAACCGGAATAGGAGATTCTAAAGCGCAGCAGTTGTGCTTATATCTGATGCAAGCCGCTTGTGAACCTTACATGAAAATGTTAGGAATGTGGATTTACATGGGAATCATTTCTGATCCAATTAACGAAGTAAGTATTGCATTTTCATCTTGCAACACTTTGATATTGTTGTTTTGCTAGTTTTTAGTGGAGGATAATGAAGTGGTTCAAAAAGAAGACATGCCAGTGGATTATTCTGCCGATTATTGGGAAAAGAAGTACACCATTCGTAGGGAGCGCATTCCAAAATTTTTGGAACCAGTTTCCGATATCATTCTAAGGGCTGGAAAGTATCTGAATGTAATTCGACAGTGCGGTAGGTGATTTTTATATATCTCTAAGAGTTATTCTCTAATACTCCTAAATTCTTAATTATTGTGCCTATTTAATTGATTTTTATAACCTAAAATTGTGCCTTTTGTAATTTTTAATGTTCAATAATTCAGGAAAGTCGATCAACAGTCGCGTGGAACCAATCGAATACAAAATAGAACAGAAAGACTACCTGGAGGCAATCGAAAAGGCGTACAAATTCGCTAGTAGAACCTTACTCGATTTGGTGCTGAGAGAGCAAGATTTGTTGGGTCGACTTAAGTCGGTGAAACATTACTTCTTATTAGATCAGGGCGATTTCATTGTAACCTTTTTAACTTTGTGCGAGAAAGAATTGAACAAGGACGTTGTTGACGTAATTCAAGGTCGTTTGGAATCCTTGCTGGATCTAGCACTTCGGTTATCCAGCTCAAACAATGATCCCTATAAAGACGACTTGAGAACGGAACTCTTACCTTACGAACTGCAGTACCAAATGCTCAAAATTTTAACTGTGTTATCACCAGAAGAAAAAGGTAGTTGTAACAGTTTTACTTTTGTTTTTATGTTGTCACTAAATTTTTGTAGATTTTATGTTGGTTAAGACGAAAAAGACCAACTCGCAACTTACGGTGATTGAGTCGTTTGCGTTTAGTTACGAAGTTCGGTGGCCTTTGTCGTTAATTCTAAATCGTCGATCGTTGGCTTGCTACCAGATGATTTTCAGGCACTTATTTTATTGTAAGCACGTGGAACGAATGATGTGTCAGGTTTGGAGGTCTAACAAAGTTGCGAAATCGTTTCCGTTTACTGCCGCTCGACAATACAGGAGTGCCTTTGCTTTGAGGCAACGCATGCTTCACTGTATCCAAAATCTCGAGTATCACATGATGGTGGAAGTGATTGAACCACATTGGTGTCTTTTCATGCAAAGGATTGCCCGAGTGAGTGCAATTTATTTTGTTATTTAAAAATATTGAAATTGAAAATTAATTTAGGTCAACAACATTGATGAGGTTTTGCTCTGTCACTCCGACTTCTTGGATTCGTGCTTGAAGGACTGTATGCTCACAATTCCTAATTTGTTAACTACGATAACCAATATTTTGTCAATTTGTGTCAAGTTTTGCAAATTCATGCAGGTTAGTAGAAACATTCGTTTTTAAAAGTTTGTTTTATAATAATTAACCTTGTGTTATGTTGTTCTTAAACAAAAATAATATGGCAGAGTTCTCAACGGTACTTTGTGGAAGCCGAATTAGAATCTCTACCGAATTCATTTGTCGACTCGTTTTGTCAGGTATATGTAAGATGACCCCAAAATTGTCCTATTCCAGGAGCATGATTTAATATTTTGTAACATGTGATATTGCATCTTGATTCCATATAGACTATAGAGGCTTGTACCGTGAAATTGGAATCAGTGTCTTTTGAATTGTTTGAACATGATTTGGTATTGCAATTTTTAATTTTATGAATGAGTGTGAGATTATTTAAATTTTTTTACTAGTGAACTTCATATTATTTCTTTAGTTTTCATTTAAGAAATTTAATAATTAGCCAATTTTATCCTTTTTTTCGTAGAGGTTTAAAAAAAACTGTTGAAAAGGTTTTAGAAATTACTTGGGGTGTTTTAATAGGGCTGTGCAATTGCAAAAAGGAAATACTCGCGGTAAATCAAACCTAGTCGCGCATTTCTCTTATTCTTTTACGATTATATCTTGGTAGCTATTAGAGATTGAAGAAAATTATAATTATAAAAGCTGTAGAAAATTTTATGCCCTATAGAATTTGTTAAGGCCAAAATTTGCATTGGAAAGGAGATATATGGGAAAAACTAGATTTGTCCGTGATTTTATAAAACATATTAAGAAATTAAAACATTTTTATAGCTAATTGTACTGACCTATAAAGCGATAGAAGAAACTGTAGTGCTATCTACGATTTATTTTAATTTTTGTGGTAGCTGAGTCGATATATGAGTATTTACTGCGAGCGATTTGACACAAAATAGCTTACTTATTAGTTTGATTCCGAATCGCGCCATCACAATTGCACCACCAAAAAGTTAAATATTTTATATTTTCTTATCTTTAGAATGGCTTAGAAGCAATGAAGAGAGCTCACATAAGAATTAAAGAAGGAAATGGGACTACATTTTTAGATCCCGTTTTGTCCACAACTTCTTTAAATAAGTTATGCCCAGTGAATCCAGTTTGTTCCATAAACCCGGTCTGTCTGGTGAATCAAATCTGTCCTGTGAATCCAGTTGGTCCCGTAAATTCTATTGGTCCTGATGGTCCCGTGAGTTATAGTAAAAATTATAAAAATAAGTTAAGCAGATCTATGAACTATGTAAAATATTTCAAGACGCTACCTCTAGAACATTGTTTCTCAACTTGGGGGGTCGGTCGTCATCAACAAGTATAAGGGGGGTTTCCGAGTCTGGAGATCTCAAAAGACTCCAGGGGGGTCGCAAGGGATACATACACGATTCTATTGGCTTTTTGAGGATTAAAGGTGCAATTTTAAAGACTGTTTTAAAACTTCATTTACAGCTCAAAATTGATTATAGATACAGCAATTAATTTTTTTTAATGGAAAGAGGAGAATTTTCCGGAGGTCATGATATAATTTTTAATTGATTTTCATAAATTTTGTCTTTAATATGCTGCATTAAAATTGTTTAAATTTCAAGTATTGTAAGTGCTGTAAATGAAGTTTTGTTTCGACCATAATTTGAACGATTTCAAAAGAACCAATGAAATTTTTCTTTCATTCTTTCCAAGCAATGAAAGAAGTCGATTCTAAACCTAGGTAACCGCGCCATCTACTGAAAAAGTTGTCCAAATGATAGATGGGGTCCTTAAGAAATAAAAAATGATTATTCCTGGTCCTAAAGGGGTCACGAGATTCTTTCTCCCTTTCTTTAGTTCTTTAGGGGGTCGCAACACAAAAAAGGTTGACAAACGATGCTCTAGAACGAAAATTAGTCACTTGACTAAAAATAGTCCCCGAACTAAAGGGAAAAGAACTAAAACAGGGAATCCTGAGAGTAATTTTCTTCTCTGATAGAAATAACAATAATCTCCAAATCCAAACTTCGTCCATGAACTAAAATTAGTCTCACCACCAAAACTAGTATTACATGAAGATCAAAATTTAAACTAAAGACTTGAAGATTTAGTTCCATTTCGTTCAAGTACGTAAACGAAACGGAAACTTCCTTCTCTAGCAGTTCTCTAGTAAGAACACCCTACCTTTATTCAGTAGATGGGCTATGAGACTCCTGGATCACTATTGAATAAAAGAAAATTTTGGATAATCCACGGATAATTTTCTTACTTATTGATAATGGATCTTTCGAGTTTTTGATTTGCGTGACTGAATTGGCGAGTACACCCGTGGTCAACCAGGAGTTGAATGACGCTGCTCTTCCTTCTCCTAGGACTCCAAGCTTTCGTAATAGTGGTTTTAGTTATGCTGATGCGGAAAGCTCGTATCTTTCCTATGCTTGAAAGGTGCGATTGGAACGTTTCATTCCAACCTCGTCGCTAGCCTGCACGTATAAAACCAGCAACTGTTTTCACTATTTTTATTTTTGAGTTTCCAATAAAAATATTTCATTTTCTTTTAATTTCTCAACAAACAACTTTGCTAATTCTCTTTAAATTGAAGTTGAGCACTGCTTGTATTTCTGATTTTATTTCATATAATTTAAGGGAAAGATCATGATGATGGGTTGCATGTCCTACACATCTCTACTTTATTTTCGTTGCACATAAACAATTTTAACATTCTGTTCTTTGCATAATTGTAAGCACTTTTGTAGTATGGTAAATTTGAAGTAAAAAAGACACGGATCCAATTTTCAATTCTATAGTAACTTTGTGGCAGTTTTCTTATCACTTTCTTGTATCATAAACATCTTCGTGACTTTTTGTTTTTGACAAACAGGCCGAATCGACCATCGTGGAACAGACATCACAACCACCTGAAGTTGTCCATAGCTTTAAGGTGAACGTGGACCTATTGGATTTAAAATTTTCTGAAGCCTTAGAAGATCTTTTAAATCAAATTAACGGACTGAACAAAGACACAAGCGATCATGAACGACTCTACAATTTATTATACAGGTAAGATCTTGTTAACTTTTTTAAAGATGCGGTATCCGGTGCGTTTGAAGTTTTTCATGCTCATTTAAAAAACGGCTTAATAGATTTACTTAAAATTATGTTATTAACATAGTAGGTAAGAGCACCACGCATTTTGTAAATTTTTTTTGCTCATATATCCGAAAAAGGTGTGGTTTTGTCCATTTTTACAGTAAAAGTTATTGGAAGGGGCACGCACTATTTTTCAAAGCCTCTAACGCGCCGGATTAATTCTGGTAATTTAAATTCTCAGAATGATGAACCTTCCAACTCCTGTAAAAACTCCTACTGCATTCCGTTCTTCAAAAAGAGTGCCACAGAAATTAACCCCCTTTTTATTATCCTTAAATTCGTTTTGCCTTGTATCGGTTTTATTCTTATTGTGTTTTTTGTTACCATTACAGATTGGATTTTAATTCGTTCTATACAGGGAAGTTTGAAAAATTGCGTAAAGCTGCCGAAGCCTCTGGTTAATTTGTTTAATTTTTCCTGTTATTTTTGTTCATTACTATTACCCCCTCGTCCTTGTCAAAGTATTATTTATTTTTAGAGTAGCTGTGTGCTGTATATAATTTATTAATTTTGAATTATTACAATAAAATTTATCAAAAACGAACATTTTAATACATGCATGTAAATTTACATTTTTTTACTTTTATAAAATAAATAATTTTCTATTTATTGTAGTTTTTTTGTGCCTGAATTGACGAATTGCCACCGTTAACAAAAAACAGGGCTTACAGGCACATCTGAATGCTAGCCTAGCAAGCTGCTACCGGATGTAAAACAACTATAGTCCAAAATCGATCTGCGGACTACTCACCAACCCGTCTGGCCAGCGTGGTGAGTTATGGCCGAAAAACCTCCATAATATGGAGAGGCTTATGTCCAGGAGTGGGCGGAAAAGGGGCTAATAAAGAAAAGTAGCTTTTTTTTTTGAGGAATTACTTTTTCAGAAAAGGGTAGGCAAGCGCTTAGAGTAAAGAATTCACGAAATTCCTACTCTCCACGCTGGAGATAAAGGCTTGTATCTGAACATATCTCAGTCGGGACTTCCCCAAACCTGTAACCTACAATGTTGAGGAAGATCGACTTGTAGTCTGCAAGTTTGGGGAAGCCCCGACTGTAATATGTTCCACATGTTTCGCCTAAAGTTTTTAAGTAACGAAAACTCCGACTACGGAGCGGTGTAGGGTTAAATTCAGATTGTCGCTACAACATCTGAAATATATTTCAGTCGGGGCTTCCCCAAACCTGTAACCGACAATGTTGAGGAAGATCGACTTGTGGTCTGCAAGTTTGGGGAAGTTCCACATATTTTACCTAAAGTTCCTGTGAGTAATGGAATTTTTTTTCACATTCCATACACAAAGGTGGAAACTTTCCACGCATCAATGACCTCCCATTTGTTTGTTACGCCACTGAAAGTCAACATAAAATTTGAAAATAATATATAAAAAATAATTTACGCACCCAATCTGCAAGACCAACTCTAACACATTTGAATGCGAAATTGAGCGTGTTCGATTTAATTGCGCTTTGATGCCAATCATGACTCTACGCGTTACATAACAAGTTACAATTTTAAATGTAAGCATATTCATGGGTATAATAATTATTATTAATCTAACTAATTAGGTAAATAGAAAAATCGGCATAAATTCTTGATATGCAAAATTGTGTAATGTACGCCCCCCTAAAGCGGTACAGAGTGCGTTAACGAGAAAACGTGAGCAATAGCACTGCAGAATGTAGCAATAATGGCATAAATGGTTAATAAATAATATGCGAGCAAGTTCCAAATATGAAGTTGATCCAAGAATATAAAAAAATCTGCCAATGAAATTCAATGTCAACATAATACATGGAGAGGGGCGGGGAACAGCTGACAATCTAAACTAAACAGAGCGCGGACATCTTGCATTTTGCAGTGCTTTATCATAAAATTTTGTGCTAAACATTTAGCATGACAGAAATGTAATAAGTTGGTGATTTATATCGTTATAAGTTCTTTGGACCATTATTTTTGTGCTGCAATCATTATTCGAGACGATCAATTAATCGTGAGTTTTTAATCGCAGTGACGTCATGTGATTGCGTTTTGTGGGACACTTTGATCAGAGGTAAGAAAAGCCTTATTATTTAAATGTTTCGTGCTAATTTTATCCAAAATTGTTACTTTTTAATAGATCGATTGTTTGTTATTGTTGTTACGTAATGTTCAATTCGATATTCTTGTAATTTCATTTAAAAGATCAGGTTTTAAAGAAGCGTATATGCTGGGATGTCGTCCTTGACTATTAATTTGAAATGTTAGGTACCTTATGTTTAAATTTTTACGTTATGTAGTGTACAAAGTGTAAACGAAACGATTTCAATTCACCTCCCCCGTGGATTATTTTAAAATTTTGATTTATTGTCTTTTATTCAACATCTGTCAAATTCGGAAAGTGTACAAGTGGGACGATTTCGCAATCGCGTACAACTTGCGACTTCCATCGTACATTTTTATTCGACTCTCGCGTTTTTCTATTATAGTACAAATTTCAATATATTAACCGCAATTTTTTACATAATTTTTGTTTCTCCTCAATTCTATCACTTGTTTATGCATAGAGTGATCCAAAATTCCCCGTTACAATTTTTCTCGATTGTCCGTTTCTATAAATAGCATTTTCCTATTCATCGATGGTAATTAAAACACGTATTAGATTTCACTAATTTTTTATTAATTCATTCATTTAACTTTACTTCTTTTTATAAAATTCGATCCGGAGGTAACGCAATTCGCTTCCAAGTGACGAAAATATTTGAAAATATTTACTTCCATTTAAAAGATAATAAATAATAATTATTTTGAATAGTCTATCATTACCATAGGCGGCGCAGAAATTGCTTTAGTTTCGCGAAATGATATGCTGCCTAGTATATCTTGTAAATCCCCTCGGATGCAATCGCTGTCTACCAACAGGTGGCGCAAAAGGCATCACCCTATCGGAAGATACTCTTATTTTTGCAAATGACGTCTTATGTCATCGCGACTTTGACATTTGTGAAGTAAACAAACAGAATAAACGTGGACAAACCGTGGGAAACGAGCCCACTTGACCGATATTATCTTTGGGACAATAAACATAATCAACAATCGGAACCAATTCTTTTTATTTAGAAACCAAATTGCTTTAAGAAATTGAGTAAGGACTTTTGCGCCACCCTGTATAAATGAATAGGTATATTAGGTCAAGTTAGCGTATTTGCTTTTCTTGCCAGTAGAAGACTTTCCCTCACCAAACATTACGTTAGTAATATGTCTTGGGCACATTATTTTTAAAGAGTAATTCAGAAAAACAAAAAATGATGATGAGAATATAATTCCTATCTTAATATAACATAATCAACAGTGTAAAGTCATTGTTGTTAAAAAGTTAGTGACAATACAGCACACAACACAGTAGGGTAAAAACACTCAAAAAAATTGTAAAAATGTCTGTTTTTTTTCCAAAAACATATTATTCCGATCCGTTGAAGAAATTCTGGTGCCTTGCACCATGTAAGGTCCATAATACTCAGTTTTAGACCACACCGCAGGCCCGTAGCCAGGGGGGGCACTTGGGGGCACAAAATTTTACATTTTACAAAAGATTTTTTACAAGTGCCCCCCCCCCCCCGAAATGAAATCCTGGCTACGGGCCTGCCACACCGTACACGAATAATGGGTATTTGGTTCCACTCAGTAATTCAAAATTTAATTGACTGTGAAAGAATTCAAAAGCTTAGGTTCTGCAACTAACTAACATAACCTCTTACCATTAGCAGCCCTATCAAGATTTTTTGATGGTGCGGTATCTTATTTTGGTGTCCCCCCTCCCCCACTGTAAAGATTTCTGAAAATTTAGTACTTATGAGGCCCCAGGCGTAATTGAGGGGCTCCGAATCCAAGGGGTCCAAGTACTAAAACGTAAATATGGAGATATTTTAATTCAAAGCTACAAGTACAGATTGAAGAGCGGTAGTACAACTTCTCGCTGACTAGCACTTATTTTATACTTAGATCTCAATTCAATTTTGAGACTCCCCTATTTTTTCTCTACCCCTACATCCTCCTATAACAATAATTGTTACGAGTGCGACGTCGCGTCGTAAGGCGGGAATATTTTGAACCTTTTATAATTTTCAATTAAAACCTTAGCAATATACAACAACATCGGTGAAGTACGAACATTTTCAATCAAATTTGTTACATGACTAATTTCTTCGACACACTGCAAAGTTAAGGATCCTTTCAGATCGAATTTCACGAATCGGATTCACACATGAAAAATACCCATTATATACCATTAATTTTGTTATTTATTTATCTAAGTGTGTCGAATGTATAAAATACGATCGCATTTGTACCTTGAACCTCAATCACCATGTTTTGGGTTGTTGCTATGATTCACTATGTTATTCACCTGTAAACTACAAATATTGATATTAATTTTTCAAATCCGACAATCTTTTTAATTTTATTATAGATAAATTTATCCATATCTTCTGTATTAACTGCTAGAAAATAGGCGCAAACTATATAACAAATTTTTTTATTCATATTAGTATTAGGTCATTGCCTCAGAGATTGTATGAAAAAAATGTATTTATAGAAACGAGATATAGGTACTTCCAGCATTTGAAATCAGTAGAATATGCCACGATGATATCAATTTTGTATGCATACAAACTTTGTTGAATTTTAACTACTTTACAGTTTCAAAAAAATTTTCTGAATTATTTCACGTGACGATAAAAACGACCAAATTTTGAACTTTGGCTCACCTACTTTTGTTCCAAGAACACACATTCCAAACTTGATTATTTTTATTGAAAAATTAATTTAACAATAATTTTATACAGTTTACAATAAATTTTAAATCCGAAAGCTTTTCTGCAATGTCTTATTGGTAATTTATTCATTTCTTGAACTATTAATATTTTTTTAAATTAAGTTATTGAATGTTTTGATTACGACCTTTTAACCGGTCAATATTAAGAAAGAAGATAAGAATTTATGAAATTGTATAAATTTTTTTAGCTCACATTTGATTATAAACTTATAATATAATAATAGCAGCCCAAAAGTAGTTTATCACCATTGTATGGTGATAAAACGCGGAAGAATTTTATCGTTCCTGCTTAGTTAGAAACTTGAAACAAATAATAATGCATATTTTATCGATCGTTGTACCTGGTATTTATTTAAATTATACGCAGATTATTTAATTATTTATTCGTCCTAAATTTTAACTATTGCGCTAATGCTATTAATGTATTTCAGTTGAAATAAAAAATTTAAACAATGCATTTACAACGTTGATAAAAAAATGTAACTACTTAAATGATATTATTGAATTACGGCGCGATAAGGGGATATGTTGATAAATACACCGAAATTAATATCAATATTTTTGTTTATTTTTCAAAACGGTTATTTATTTTATAATGTAAATTTTGTGCTTGGTACTCCAAGGCTGCAAAATGAACTTTAGAATAAAAACTATTTCTTCTGTTTCTCGTCAAAATATTTATTTACTTCTTTTTGCAGTGTACAAATGGCACATCACATGAACACGTTCAACTGTAACGTACAATTTCAACTATTTATTTGCAACTTCAAGTTAAAATGAGTTTCTCGTCCAATAACATCGTTCTTAGTCATCAGCCAGTTCCAATTGATAAATCTACAATGTTATCAGTCGATAGTCACACTTTAGAAATGAAGAACGAAAACGAAATACCTTCTAATAACAATTTGTGCAATAAAGACCAAATAATTAATCAAGTTTGGACAAAAGAAACGTTTAACAGTCATGAAGAAGCTATTCAAAGAAAAAATTACCTAAAAGCCAATCTCAGCTTGAATTTGAAATCTTTAAAAACCACCTGGACTATTAAGAAAGAGGACGACGTGGAAGAGTGCGACGATGGCGTGGACGATGAAGAAACGGACGAAATGGAATTTAAAGCAAATGCCAAAGAAAGTTCTTCCCCTACTTGCGAAACTCCGGAAAAAGAGACTGCTTCGCCTTCGCATCATGCCAGAAGGCCCATGAATGCGTTTTTAATTTTTTGCAAGAAACATCGACCGATTGTGCGTCAAAGATTTCCACATTTAGAAAATCGTGGGGTTACCAGAATTTTGGGTGAATGGTGGGCTTTACTCGACGTCGCCGAAAAGGTCTCTTACACCAGTCTAGCTAAGGAGGTAATTATGTTGTTCTTTTTGTGAGGTTGTGTGATTTATTTTCAGAATGTTACAAACATTTAAATAATTGCTAGCATTACACAATATTTCAATACTTTTTTTATGTAAACACGCTAAAGGAAATTGATTTATTTATTTGAATACCATGTGGGAATACCCCCCCCCCTCCCCCCATGAATCAAAGTTTTCGAATTATAAGTTCAAATAAGTAAATCAATTTATTTAGCGTTTTTACATAAAAAAGTGTTGAAAGATTGTGTAATTCTAGCAATTATTTAAATCTTTGTAATGTCCTGGAAATAAATGACCTAAAACTTTAGATCAGTGTTCCCCAAACATTTTTGTCTCGTAGACCCCTTGCCATGATTTTCGGTTTTGCGTAGACCCCCTCTGCTGCTCACCTTTTTTTAGGACATTATTGGCAACTGCCGATATTATGGTAAAAGTAACAAATCTATAATAATCTAACTATTTAAATTTTCATTAAATAACTAATGGAAAAATAATTTTTTTAAATTTTAGTGGGGGGGGGGATGAGCCTGGTGCTTTAACAATAAATTTTCAACATTTGGTATCAATTTAGTTAAGTTTATTCTCAAATCTCCTCTGTTAGTGTTGTCCAGTCTGTTTCTTTATTTTGATTTTATTTTTACAAAAAATTAAAGTTGTAGACCCCCATTTACATCTCATAGACCTCCAATTTCTTTTTTCGCTGACATCGACCCCTGGGGGTCGATATAGACCACTTTGGGAAACACTGCTTTAGATGTTCTTAGGCCAGTGGTTTCCAAACTTTGTGCTACTACGCCCCCCTTGAAAAAATCTAATCTTGGCGTCTCCCCCTTTATTTAATAAAATAATACACAGATTTGCATCATTTAGATTTTTAATGAATTTCACTTGCAGGACCTAAAGATTTGTGGGGGGGGGCGTCTTGACACCCCTGAATAAATATGCGGTGAAAAGTTCGCAGTTGTACCAGAAAAAGCGAAAAACAGAGCCTGCACTTGGGATGACTGCCGTAAGTGGATAATCCCCATGGAAATTGGCCACCTTAAGAGGGGCATTTAAATTTTGATGCGAAAACATGTTTCAAAAGATGGCGGCGCCCTAAAATATTCTAAGAATCTTTTCACCAATACAGAATTCTAATAATTTATAAAAGTCATATGAATAAACGATAACTAATTTAGGGAATGAGGAAGTTTGAGCTTCCAATGTTGAATATTTACAAGTATATTTCAAAAAGATATTCATATTTGAAAATATTGAATATTTTTAAAAATATTTAACTTTGAAAGCTCAAACTTCCTCATTCTCTAAATTAGTTATCGTTTATTCATATGACTTTTATAAATTATTAGAATTCTGTATTGGTGAAAAGATTCTTAGATTCTTAGAATATTTTAGGGCGCGCCATCTTTTGAAACATGTTTTCTCATCAAAATTTAAATGCCCCTCTTAAGGGGCTCAAAACATTGGGGGACCATTCCTCCCTTTGCCCCCCCCCCCGGTATTTACGCCACTGTCGATACCTTTCCCACATTCCGTTTCACGCTTAATTCTTTACGTTTTAGACTGTTCAGAGGGCTTATCCACCGTATAAAATAGAAAAAACTCTTAAAAATGAGATAAAATGAAGTATTACGTAGTTTATGTTCCTGAAAATATCTTCCCTTGACTTGGAGGATACCTTTATAAGTAAACAATTGAAAACCGGGTGCTATAGAATACCCCCAGCCGTAAGTAAACAAAAGATATATTCGCAAGAATTAAATTTACGTTTTATCAATTTTAAAAGTCATATCGGTATTTACTTGTGCTGGGGGGTATTCCAGACCCCCCGGTTTCACGCCCATTTCAGGGGAATACATTTGTTTTAGTTTAACAATGTTTTTAATTGTATCAATAAATATTTAAATTAAACGACCCGTGAATGAGAGGGGGGACGTCGAAGCTCTTGCTCCTGGGCCTAAAATTTGAAGTTACGCCACTGCAATTTTCTTCAAATATTTTGGAGCTTCATAAAAAAACCAATAACTGTTACAATAAAAACAAGAAAAACTACAAAAATATTCTATAGTCTGTTTTTTTAAGAAACGAGTAAAAAATTTCTATTACACGTGGATAACTTTAATATTAACCAATGAAATTGCTTGAAATTTTATTTCAACCTTGAATAGGGTTCAACCTTGCTTGAAATTTAATTTCAACCAATTGCATTGGTTAACATTCACGTTATCCACGTGGAATAGAAATTTTTTACTCGTTTCTTAAAAAAAACAGACTATAAGCTTTAGATTTAAGCAGTGCCGGATTAAGTCAGCCCGTATCAGAAGTTGTCGCGGGGCCCTTTTATTTTTTTAATGATCTTTTTTTATGTTTTCTTGACGGCTACACCTAAAAGCGCAATTTTCTCCGAGGCGAGAACAGGAATGACATTTTTAAAATAAAAACACTTCTACAAACCATAGCATTATTTTTCTACTTTTGCTACTATGTTAATCCGGCACTGTCAAAAGGTCCTCCTATTTTTTTGAATGACCTTTTTTACCCTTTGTTAATAAAAACATTTTCTGCTGGGCACAGGGCCCCCAGAGACGCGGGGCCTGTAGTATTTGCTACCAGTGACTACGCCCCTCTTGAAAGAAAATTTAAGACTTGTCCAAGAGGGGATGGGGAGGATCCTCCCTCCAATATTTTAGGAAGTTGGAAAAAAGTTGGCAAAATCACTTAAACTAACATAGTTTTCTTTTGTTTTAGTACAAAGATGCCTTTTTTTCTGCAAATCCTGATTTCAAATGGTACAAACTTCCAGCACCTCCGTTGAGAACTTTAAATACGCGTCCGGTGGGTGTTCCAAAACCTACTTCGCCTTTAGCCAGCCCTACACTGGTAACAACAAACAACGCCGAATTTACACCCGGAAAATTAGCAGACGAAACGCAGCTGGGAAATTTAACGTCGCTTATGAGCTGCGGTAACGGCGGAAGTGTAAATTCGTTTGGGTATTCCGATGCCAAAGATTCAAAGTCAAATTCTTTTGTCAATAATAATAATAATAACGTAGAAAACGACAGCGACCAACATAAACAGCTGTTATCGCCTATTTGTACAGTCGCACTCGATTCCGAAGCCCCTAAGCCAATTAAAAAGAGAAAATTTGAAGAGAACTTTAATTATGACAATAAGGACGTAATTTTTAGTGTACAAGAGGACGACATATCTCTAGAACTGTCGGATTGCGATCAAAATCACGACGAAAAATTAAACAACGGTGTCGATAAAACCAAACAAGAAAATATAACTCAGCAAGAGCTGATGAACAAAGTCGTCGACAGTATGTTTCCCGATAACCTGGATCTGCACACCGTAATTAACAAACACGGATGGAAAAAGAGCAAACAAAAATCAAAAGAAACGAGAAAATCGGGTCGGTCGTGTAAGGGTAAACGGTACGCCGAGTTTATGGTGGAAGGTAAGTTGCTGGGGAACAAGCAAATAAAGAAGATTTCACAGTACAAAGAGGACGTCAACAATAAATTTGATAACGTGCTGAATAGCAAAATCGAAAATATGATTCACAATAATAAAAACGAAACCCAAACACCAAAATTAGACTTAGGTGACATGATTAAGCGTCTAGCCGAACGAACCAACATAAAGTTGGAAGATATTAACGAAGAGGAAGAAAGTGGCTTAAAGAATGGAAATCGTCCGCGCACGCAATCGGAAAATTCCGAGGATAGTTTAATAAAATCGCAGTCTAACTTCAACTTGGATTTGCGAATAGCCGAGCTTCCGTGCCTCAGTTATGAAATGTTTCTGCAACGCAAGAAAGAGAGTAAAAAGCGAAAACCGATCCGCAGTAAGTCGGAGTCGCATGTTTCCAAAACTAAGGTAGCCAAGTTGTGCGAGAGCAGTTTTTTAGTGGGCTCGAAGAAGAGGAAAAATAAAAATAGTATCACTAGATTAGAGAAGCCCAGAGATGTTAATTATCTGAGTAATTTTAATAACGACCTATTTGGGTTGGCCACGTTAGCAGAGGTGGCCGCTAATACGGAGAAGATCAATTAATTTTTATCGAAAGAATTTTGTTATTTGTTTTTGTTTACTTGTGCCGAATTTGTTGTAAGTTGAAATACTCACCAGTTGGAGTTGAAAATGAAACCATAGTTAAGTTTCTTTGAGGAATTTTTTACAACTTACCAGTAGAAAGTTACATTTTTGATCTTGGATCTTGTTGAGTGCTGTTCAAGTAATTTTATTGTTACCTTGGAATCCTAGTTATCATTTTTTGAGAAGCTTAAATATGGTATTGAGTCATGAATCACTTGTAGGATTAAGTTTTGTTTTGTTACATTTTTAAATAATATTTTATAAAATTTTATTTTCAGTTTTTATATTATTATTATTATATAATATTGTTTAATGGGATGACCCACTTCTTGCTTATTTTTTCATAACATGCAAGAGTTAAAAACTTGATAATAAAAAAATATTATATTATTATTAGTTTCACAAGTTACATTTACGTTTTTAAATACTTTTTTAATTAACATTTTATATTATTCAGAGGCGTGAACGGCCATAAACGACGACGTCTTGGCCGCTCCTAATATATAACTTCTTATATATTTTTCTATATTAAAGTTGTCCACTAAATTTTCTTCGAAAATGATACAAACTGTTTCTGTGATATTCGCAAAACACTGAACATTTTCGTCAAATTAAATTAATAATGTAATAATAATAATAAAACAATTAATTCAATATTAAAATATCGGTCATCCCTCTTGAAAGGCACCCATATAAATATCACAGAAACCATCAAGTAAATATACAATTTTTGTGTGTGAAAGGATTGGTAATAAGTGGGCGACCCTGTATATGGTTATATTTAATTACGTAATTAATTGTTTGTTGTTTGTTTTTTATGTATATTTACTATTAAGTTTTTTTTTATTTTTTTTGTTAAGAATAAGAAAACCAAATGTTAATTCTAGTGTATGCGTTATTTTAGAGTTATAGCATGTTAAATTTGAAAACATTTAATATTATATATTTTATGTAATACTGCAATAACGAGAGATTTTATATATTTTGTTGATCTGTAATAATTTTAACAATTGTAATGAGAGGTCTAAAGCTTTTTGAATAATTATTAATTATATTGAATTGCACTTTTATAACAAAAGCATAGCATTTGCATGTTAAAAAATAAAGTCTACTTTTTGCTATGTGCAGGCAGATAAATAAATAAATTCCACTTGATAATAATTGACCAAATACGTTTTATCAGAGTAGGCCTTGGTAGTTTAGTAGCAAAGTTATATTTTATAATTATCAATATCGCGCTCTATCTGAAAAATTGAGGAAAATGAATTGACAAGTTATAAAAGTACAAATAGTAGCTGTTTTATACAAAATAGATTTGTTGATGACCAAATTGCATAGTATTTATAAAAGCATGAATTTCTGTATTAAAGAATTCGTAAATTTTCCAATGATTTATAAATATTTAATGAAGGGTATAGAAGTGATGAACAGAATGTGATAACGATACGATTAATAGATGAAGTATTTTTGTAAAGAGATGCAGGATATGTTTAGAGAGATTATATTATATACATATTACATAACTACATAGTTGTATAGATGGTGCCTTTTATTTATTTTAACTGTAATTTTATTAATGCATTTTAGAACAAATCAAATGTATCAATTTTATCAGCATTTGTACTAAAAATAAATTTCTCAAGTTACTACTCATTTCATTTTATTTACAAATATACATAAATCTCTTTTTTCCTCGCGAAAATATCTTTATTATATTTATTGTTCATATTATTTTATTCCACTTTCACTTGACTCTTCAGTTGTATTAAAATCTTTCAGTTTAATTTTCAATTTTTATTTCAAAAACGGCTAGAAAAGCCATGGATGATGATTGATGATACAAATCGAAATCTTCCAATATTAAATAAAAGTCAAAAAAATGTCCAAGTTACACCTCAAGCAGAGTTTAACAAATTCCTAAATCTTTATAATAATTATGGAAGATCCATAGGTGCATGATGTTACCCCCTCCCCAATCAAATTTGTGTTGAATGTTTGAGCATTAAACCAAAGTCAAAAGAATGTCCCAGCTACACCTCGAGCAGAGTTTAACAATTCCTAAAACTTTACAGTAATTATGGAAGATCCATACGTGCATGTTAATGCCGACCCCCCTCCCCCACAAATCAAAATTGTGTCGAATGTTTGAGCATTAAACCAAAGTCAAAAGAATGTCCAAGCTACACCTCCAGCAGAGTTTAACAATTACTAAATCTTTACAGTAATTATGGAAGATCCATAGGTGCATTTTGCTGCCCCCCCCCCCAAAAAAAAAATCAGCAGACACTTTGGCTGTTGTCTGAATACCTGAGTGGAAGAAATTTAGGTATTCAAGGTTGCTATAAAGGCGTGAAGTTGATCTTCCATCAGGAAGATCCAAAAATTCCAATGTGAGATCCTCCCTTGTTAAATGTTTGTGCCAGTCCATCCCTGTAATGATGACTAAAATTTTTTTAGAGAAAGTCATAGTTATTTGTAATTTTTAAGCTTAATATAGTGACTAATATTAATTATTATGACAAATTTGCTTGCAATTAAAGAATATTGACGTATTAGTGAATTCGATGTACCTACGTGTGAGGTTATGGTACTTGTAAACAAATGTCAAACTGACGTTTTAACTTGGGGGCGTAGATGTGGCAGCTAATCAACCGGATTTAAATTTAATTTATCAGTATTAAAATATATCAGTTTGTTGCAAATTATCCTGTCTAATAATGTCTGATGTAAGTTCTTTAAATTTATTATTTAAGTTTTTGAAATTGGTGCTTTTAGACAAGTATTCATGAATACCGGGTCAAGATGACTTGTGATGGTTGTTCTGGAGCAGTACAAAGAGTTCTAGGAAAACTACAAGGTATGGAGTCATCAAAAAGTAGTTAATTTTGTATAAAATTATTATTTTTAGGAATCGGCGTTGACAAAATTGAGATTAGCTTACCGGATCAAAAGGTGAAAGTTACATCTTCGTTGTCAGCTGAAGAGATTTTAACCATCATCAAGAAGACCGGTAAAGACACCGAATATATTGCGTCATATTAACTCTATGATATTGTCTATTTTTACATGCTTCTTAATCATTGCAAAATTTTTATCCTAAAGAAAATGTCGCTATTTTTTTTAAATGTTAAGAGTTTTTATTAAATTTATGTCTAGGAAAATTTTTATCAATAGGAGGGGGCTGTCAACCACTCGGGTTTGATGTTTTTTTTCAAAATTGAAATTTTAAGACAGTTTTTGTATTGCAATGTTTATTTTTAAAAAATAATTTTTTACTTGGATTTTTATTCTCCTACCCTTGCGAAAAATCCTATGCACTCCCTTCTTAAGGGAAATTTTATAAAAACATTTATTTGCTTAAAAACAATTTATTTCAACAACTGGGACATTTATGTGGTAAAAAAATAAACAAACATTTTATTGCTATCTTAAGTACTAACAGATTATTTGCTTAATAGAAAATATCATCGATTACAATATCAATAAAATTGTATGTGTAAATATGAAAGCGTTAAAAACAGATCTTTTAAATACCTTTGAAAAATACTTAAATTAATAATGTGCTATTAATATGGAATAACAATTTTAATTAGTTTATATCACAAAAACTATCAAATGGCTGAACTTGAATTTTTCCTACAGTTTAATTGCGTACCAGTGGTAGTTTGTGCCTCTTTGCAAAGGTGAGGCTGTGGTCTAGTAACAATGAGGGTTTAATTTTCCTGCTTTCCCTGTAAAGTAGGTGAACCACAGCCTTACCCGACAGACTACCATTGGTATGTACAAATTATACAAGCATGTGGGCAAGAACAAGTCCTGTGTATTTGACAGAGGACGTAGAGCGTGGATTTGATATTTTTCCTCCATTGTTGTCAATTGTCTAACATTTCTAAAGCCGCATTCACATAGAGATGATTGTCTTGCTCAGGTAGAAGCTTGCAAGAACCAATCAAATTCACGTATGTTCTTCTATACTTCAATTTGTTCTGTTCTTGCAAGCTTCTACTTGAACATGACAAAGAAAAAATTTTTAGTGAACCCCGGTTAAGGCTTAAATAAGAAATTATTGTCGACTGTAGGGCTCTCTTTAAGAGTGAGGGACCCCTGATTGTTAACCAGAACGTCTGGAATTCTTAAAACGGAATCTAATGTATTGCACTGTACTCCACCTATAATGATAATGGATATTCGCCTATTCACTTCATGAAAAACATAAGGGCGCGACGCCAAGCAGCCAAATTTGAACGTTTGTTGTACTGTTAAGGAGATACAATAATCGATAGAACAATTTTTTTTATCCCTTGCAGTTCAATATTAGCGAATTACACTGCATTTAAAGTAATATTCTAGCAGAAAGGGAATTATGAAAAGATAAGAATTGAGGGTTGAATATTATGCTACCTAATGCAGTTTTATGTTGATTTTTCAATTAATCTTCAAAACGAATTTAAGGCTTATGAAAAATTACAACAAAAATCAGTCAAAACAGAGAAGAATCTAAAGAAAGTTTAGTATTTCTTAAGGCCATTTAAGGATACAAAGAACGTTAAAATTGACATTTCATTGGTTCTACTAAACTTTTTTGTGAAAATCCGAAGTTTCCAATAAACAAATCCTGGTACCTTTTATCCTGGTAACTTTGAAATTTATGAATTCATTTAAGTTCTTAAATGTCTGTTCAATTCTTAACTAAAGTTGGTGGAATCGACCCTTAAAACTATAAAAAAAAAAGGGAGAAATAATTGCTACCACTAATTTGAAATTTTGAAGTTCCATTTCTATGCAATTGACTGTTGGAACCATAAAATAAATGGACATATTTCCTGGCAGTAATTTGCGAGATAAAAATTGTTATGGCCACCTTAATTAAATTTTACTAAAATTTCACCTATATTATCAACTAGAAGAATCACTAAGCTGAACTTCGTTACATTTCACAGCTTGAAGACAATTTTTAAATTTTCTACTTAAAATTTACATTTTTTTAAAGCCACTGGTTAACTGACACACCCTAAAATTAACATTGAAAGCGTGGAATTGTTTCAAAATTTAAAAAAATATGATCTGGTAAATGTAAAATAATAAAATTAATACTGATGAGTGTCTACCCAAAAAATAATTTACAAATTTTTGATCATTTTTATTATCACACATTTTTGGTACCTCATCGCAATCAAAACTTGGAAGTTTTACTTGTTCCAATTATTCTATTGAAGTTGGAGTTTGTGTACTCGAACGTCTCCTATTCAACATCATAAGTTCTAATTCATTCCCATCACTCCTAGTGCTGAGAGACCTTGCTAAATTTAAGGCCACCCTAAAGTTATAAAAATAAATTAACCTTTGATTTTGATTTGATATTGTGATAGTTTTGCAGAATCAACAAAACGCTGTATTTTTTGTGTTGTAATTTTTATTAAAAATATCGTTTTAAAATGATTTACAAAATGAAAAAAATCAATCATTCTTCAGAGAGGGTTTGGATGATCCATAATAATTAATGTGCGTAAGTATTCTGAAATTGTTTTTAGAAATTAAATTGAAAATTTATACTAAATTTTGAAAAATATACTTTGTCTACGGGAGAACAACACAACCTTGAGTTCTACTCATACTCATGTTATAATTTTATGCCCAAATAATTCAACCATACTAACAATAAAATTTTGTGTGTAAATTTTAATATTTAAAGATCAGACCGATTTCAAAAATGTTAACTGTGAAATGTGCAACTGAGTATGAGTATAACTACAAGCACATGGAATATAGGCACAAAAAACTACAAGTTTGAGAACCTCTGATTTTACCTTCCACACTAAATTTCTAAATTTAATGGTTAACTAATTCAGCCATACTTTTTACCACATACTGATTACTCAACTTCAATTAATTTGTTAAATGATGCATGCAATCGTGCATTAAATAATTACTGACTCAAACCCATCAACAACAATTGGAGAATAAAATTGAATTTCAAATATTTCAATTTAGTAAAATAAACGAACAAGCAAAAACTTGCATGAAAAAATTAATTTTTTTACCTGCTTTGTCTTTCTTGATTTCGCATATTTTGTAATCTGGTAAATTCATCATCTGCAGCTTCATCAGGGGACCCAATACTGATACTGTCAAAAAAATCCATATCTTTAGGAATGGTGAAATTTTGTACAGGCGCCGACCCTGCCACACTTCGTGGTTTTGAAAAAAATTCGTTAGGACTGCAAAAACCCACATTTAAAAATAATACAACCAACACTTTGATCACTTACACCGATTTGGCCATGGGTACAGGAACCGGAGTCGAAGGAGTTGGTGGTCCAAAAACATTCCTAACATCAGGTCGCTTTTCATGCGCACTTTTCTGCGACGTTATGGTCATTTGTTCGTCAACCTCCTCAATAACTTGATCAGTGATCCGCATACTTCCATGTTGAGGTTTTAAATTTAAAGTGTTGTTACTTTGAGCTAATTCTAAAGTGGATCCGTCGCTCGCTCCATCTTCCTTGGAAAACAACCGCTTGATTGACCTTACCTTACCCATTACCTTACCCATGGAATCTAAAAAATTTAATTATTACGTTTCTCAACAAATTGTAAAGAGATTAACCTGGAACAGAAGTTCCTCCCACATTAGAAGCACGGGAACTCCCCGAACGTTTCAAACTCATAGGTTTGGCTGTAAAATTGATCCCACTTTGTAAGTCATCGTACATTAAATCGTCGACTTTTAACGAAGATGGAATGAAGAATTCGTTTCCGTCTCCCTTTACGGCAATGTTCGCTGTAGAAGGCAAAGGGTGGGTTCCACGAAATGGTTCTGATGCTAAAGTGTGCGGTAATTCTGGTGGAAATACTTCATCCCAGTACTGATCTCGTACAAGTTCGGGATGTTCGTGGTGCATGTCATCAACGATCAAGTAAGACACTTGTAGGTTCCTGTCAATCATCCAATTTACTTCAAAATCGTCGTCATCATCTCCAAAGGGGTTTATAAGCGTTTCGGCCACTTTTAACCAACCAATATAAAAGAACAATTGGAGGACAACAAAAAATGGAAAATACAAATCAACTTTGTACTTATTTGTGGCAACCCATTGTTGGCCCATCAGAGTTGTTATAAAATACGTGTAGACGGCCAAAGTGACCACCTAAAAGAAAATTCTTCAGATCAAGTTGTAACAAGGGGGCCGTCTTACTTGTGTGTACACTAATGGAACGCTGATATTATCGTAGGTCAACAAAAGACCACACTGACCTCTGAACTTGTTAAGTTCATCAATCATAGTTTTAACCGCAAAATCGTCTCGAACCCGACCCTCTTTCCTGGCCCTTGTTATAATTCCAGCAGCCCAAACCAAAGGTAACCAATGCTTAGAATATTTGGGAAATTTAGAATTTAAATCGTCCATGATTTCCTTCTCGCTTGGTTGTAACAATCCGGCTTCCACAAAATGACTTAATGTTGGAAAACGTTTCTTCACGCGTGGAGAAATCATGCTGAATACCATTGTCACGCACATACAGACGTATCTCATTATTGTGCGTCTCATTACACGACCCCTTTCATCCTGAAGTAGAAATTTATTTGAATTGAAAAAATAAAATCCGTATATCGAAATATGAAACCTTTTTACACATTTACTTTAAGCACAATTTTCAAGCGATTATGTTAGGGTTATAAATTTGGATCTAAAAACCTGACCTGCCTAACATCTGACTACACTAATGCAGCGTATAAGCAAAGGCCTGCTTAGTAGAGGGACCTCTTACATAAAAATTTGCATAGTGAGTTTTTGTAATTAATAAAAAATATATATTGCCTTCTTCTTCCTTATTAGCGTTTTATTTACATCCACTTTTGGATATACGCCTCTTCAAGTTCTTAAGGCTTACCAATCCACACTGGCCTAATGCGGGTTGGAATGGATTCTATAGTCCACAGATCGATTTTGGGCTTTTTAGATCACAGCACATATCCGACGCAATCAGGATTAAAACTGCGGTTTCCCACTCTTTAGTCTATCCGTGTTTGATTTACGCCAGACTGCTAGTTTATACATTGCATAAAACGCCTAAATTCTTAATGATTGTGCCTATTGCATTGATTTTTATAGCCTAAAATTAGGCTATAAATTAGGCTATAAAAATTAAAATTAAAAAAATAGCCGTGCTCTACTCATAACACAGTTAAAATAGCAATCTTTAATATGCTGCAATAAAATTGTTTAAATTTCAAGTATTGTAAGTGCTCTAAATGAAGTTTTGTTTCGATCATAATTTGAATGATTTTAAAGAAGCACCTTTTAAAACCAATGAAATTTTTCGTTCATTCTTTCCAAACTGTTTCCAACCAATGAAAGACGTCAATTCTAAATCTAGGTAACTGTGCCACCTATTGAAAAAGTTGTTATCCAAATGATAGATTATAGGCCCTTAAGCCTCTCTCTTGTAGCTTAAAATGCAGTGTCTTGAACAATTCAAGACTGTGTAGTTAAGAGGAATCCTCAAAGTTGCAAAATACACTTTCGTAATTCACTGATATCTTGCTTATTACTCAAAAAATTTGCACAAAAGTATATATTTTTGAAAAGAGGACACTTGGACGCAGGCCGTGTCGTTTTTAGTTTTTTTAAATTCAAATTTTTTTCAACATTTTTTTTTCAAAAAATTTGAATTTAAAAAAATTAAAAACGACAAGCCTGCGTCCAAGTGTCCTCTTTTCAAAAATATATACTTTTGTGCAAATTTTTTGAGTAATAAGCAAGATATCACTGAATTACGAAAGTGTGTTTTCCAACTTTGAGGATTCCTCTTAATAACAAATATTTTCAAATGTTTCAAAAAGAATTAATTAGGTAAAACACAAAACTATTTTGGTAAAGGCTTAAAATTTTAAACTAAAATTAACTTTGAAGCAATTATGTCTTCTATGATAAACTAAATGATAAACTTAATAAATTACAAGTCTTTTTGAATATATTAGGACCTCAGTTTAACGTGGAATCCAAACCACGGCACAGATAAATTTTGAATCTATGACTGCAGTGTCGTACAGTCCATAGTCCAACTCCCTATCCACTATACCAACTACACAAATAAAATGATTTCTTGTTTCATCTTTCAATTTTTACCTCTAACTCATAAACGGATCCACTAAATCCAAATAACCGCAAGGTAGGGGGTGTTATGTACAATTTGGAAGTAGGGGTAGCTGATGGGGAGGGGTTAAACTTAAAATTCAAGTAGTGGTGCTATTGAAAGTTTCCTTGGTATCTAAATCGACGTGGTTTTTCTCTTTTTCAAAAGAGAAGTCATTTCGACTGGGTATTTCTGAAATGAACACCCTGTATATAGCATACAATTTTTAGTTATCACAGGGGTAGCAAATTAAGACAAAAAGTTAGTTAGAATGTCAAGAAACAACAGTTTGATAATTACACAACAATAAAATGTAAGTAAAACTTATTACTTGTAACAAACCTGTCCATGTATTGTAGCACTAACAAATACTGCAATAGGATCTGGAAATGGAATCGCAGTGTATTGGTTCCACCATCTGTTCATCACTATCGTTACATAGAAGCCCAAAACAAATGATAGGGGAATTAAAGTACTGTATTCGTTGCAATACTCCACTATACTCTCAAAAATTCTGAAACCAGTGGCCTGCATTAAAACCTTAATCTTATAATGCAAAATGTACACTCACCGTTTCTGGTCATCATCCAATAAAAACCGATACATAAAATTCAAGGCATAATAAAAGGTTAAAAATAATAAAAGATCCATCCAAACCAACTTGTAAATACTTCCCTTCCATCTACAAAATTTAAATTATCATTCCTTCCGGTACATAAAACTGCAGATCGAATTACCTTCTCAGTAACCTAAAAAAACAACCAAGACCTCGACATGTTGCCACTTCCGCAGTATAAGTCACAGTCATGTTTTTACAATTAAATTAAAACTATATTGAAATATTAGCGCTAATATCAAAGTGGGCTTTGTTTAATCATTGTTTGAATAAATTTACTACAACGTATCACGTCACGACTCAACACATCGAACATTTCTGTTGCAATATTTACAAATGGATAAAACGAACGCTTTCAAGGTTTTATCAATTTGCTAGGAAGTTCGCGGAAACGCGGACTTCATTTGAACACAAATTATAAACCAATTATAAAAAAATTAGGTTAAAATCACGTGACAGGTTGCCCCACCACGAAGAAATATTCTCTCCTTGCTTTTCCGCCTACTATTTTAGGTTTGTTTGAACTAAACACCGCAAAACGTCAAAATTTTTAGTTCAAGGTTACACAAAGTTAAGTTGGCAATAAATCCGTGTAGAGGGCGCGCATGTTTAAAATAAAATTAAAAAATTTCATTTGTGTGAGTTGACTTCTCGGATGATGGTCTCTGTTATGGTATTAAAGCAAAAACTTATAAAAAACGCAAAACGTTTTAATTAGTGAGGCGTTTTATCGATAATTAACATCCAAAAATGACTATTATTGTATTTTTAATTGACACGTCCGCGTCAATGCACCAAAAGTAAATTTCATATTTGTTTACTACGATTAGTCAAATTCTTAGGTTATAAAAATATTTCTTTTCTCCCCTGTGATGTTTTGATGACCGTGGTGCGGAAACGTCAAATAACCGGTTCGGAAAATTTATGGGGGTCGTAAATCTTGCTTCTTCAGTTAGGAAAATCAAAATTTTGTTGTTGTATGATTTTTATAACATAAAAGGAAATATTTTTATGCTGAAGATTTGAACATTTTTTGTACTTCAACTTTATTGATTCGGTTTTCTTGTAGGACTTACATCGGTAGTCGTACAACTTTACTCGATATTGCTAAGTCTGCAGTCGAGACGTTTGTTAAAATACGCCAACGCAGTCACGAAAGTCGTTTTGATCGTTACATGTTGCTCACTTTCGAAGAGTCACCAAATAACATAAAAGCAGGTACGAAGTTAATAAGCAGATTTGAATAAGCACGGCGATTTACTTTTCAACGCTTTTTAGGATGGAAGGAAAGCTTGTCGATATTTCTGAACGAACTGAAGAACCTTCCGTGTTATTCCATGACCACGATGGGTGTTGCAGTGAAGCAAGCGTTTGATATTTTAAACATAAATAGGGTTATGTCTGGGATCGACACGTACGGCCAAGGAAGGTGTCCATTTTATTTAGAGACTTCGGTTATTGTTTTAATCACAGATGGTGGACGATTGAGCACCAGTAAGTTTCTTTTGGAGAGTTTGGTGTTGAAAATATTACGATTTGCTTTGCAGCTTTGGGGGTTCATGATGATTTTAATTTACCGATGACTTGTCCCATTCCCGGATCGGAATTAACGCGTGAACCGTTTCGGTGGGATCAAAGATTGTTTGCCTTGGTGCTGAGGTTGACAGGAACGCCTGCGGTTGAAAGAGACACTGGGTTGGTTCCTAGTGACAGTAGTCCCATTGATGCAATGTGTGAGGTCACCGGCGGACGATCCTACTGTATAACTTCACATCGAATGCTAAATCAATGCATTGACAGTTTGGTGCAAAAGGTAACATAATTTTTACATAAGCTTTACTTCTATTTTCCATTTCCATGGTTAATATGCCATAAAGAGACATTTTTGGTATTAAAAATGTTTTTCTCATTCAAATAAGGGCCTTAAAATTAAAAATTTACAATTTTGAATCAGCTTTATCCTCTGAATTTTAATTTACTAATCTGAATTACAATAATTGACACATACTGAATTAAAATTGATTAAACTCAAATACAATTGACGCTTTCTAAATTGAAGACCTAGGCATAAAAAGGGTATAAGTAAGGTGACCTACTTTAAGGAAGATTGTCCTTTTTTTTCGTGAACCGTCCTAAATTCAAAAAATCTTAGATTTTATGAATTTTCTTACTTTTTTTATATAAAAAAAAAGATGATTCAAAATTAGATAAGCTTTTATCTTTTAAAAAAAGGTTTTTAAAAATAAATGAAGGGTTTTTTTAATAAAAAGGTCATTCAAAATAAATTTCGGGATTATTATTTATTATTCGCAAAAATATTCATCCTTTGGAGCCAAGAATAGTTGGTCACTTAAGTATAAGCGGCATAAGCCACCAGTTATTGTTTGTCAAATTGAGTTTGAAAATTTCAATTCTTTTGATGATAACAACAAAATTTCCTCCCTGGGGAGGCGCGAAATTTTGTTGTTGAAGAAAACAAATTCTTTATTTTATTAATTGTATTTTTTTCGTTTAAAAGTGTGCGTATTATTTTATTAAATGAAGGGGGCGGCAAGATTACATTTTTTTCAAGGGGGCGTAGTAACATAAAGTTTGGAAAGCACTGTGCTAATGTCATGAGCCATAGAAGTTTTGGACATTTTTCAAACTGGTGTACACAATATCTCAAGATATACTTAACCGATTTAAAAAATAATTTTTATTTTTAAACCTATTTTTCCTATTTAAATCATAGTGGTAGTTTAAATGTTGATTGAAGTTTAAATAGATTTTAGTTAGGTAGATAATCCCCATGGAAATCGGCCACCTAAAGAATTACGGACTAAAGGAATCATTTTCAGGTACAAAATGGTGTCGTGATAAATTTCGAAAAAATCGGACCCGATCCTCCGCCTCCAAACTTGGATAAGAGCGACGACAAAGACTACTTGGATCCAAGTATAGTGGAACCGATTTCCGATCTAAATAACCCAAATATAGATCGAATGCAAAATTTAAATGGACCACCAAACACATCCTGGCATAACTGTCGGAAAATGATTTACGTTCCGAGAACGACAAATCAAAAAGGCTTTTCGTTGGGATTTTGGCCCATGCCCGAACCTTTTTGGCCAGAAATAACAGCATCGGTTTTGCCGGCACGTCACGCCCATCCGAACGTTCGATTTACTTGTACGAATTCTGATCCCATGGTAATCGAAAATTTACCATTTGATAAGTACGAACTTGAACCATCTCCACTCACCCAATACATTCTTTCACGCAAACAGCCCACATCTTGTTGGCAGGTTTTCGTCGCCAACAGTTACAAAAGTTCGGAAGTGGGACACCCATTTGGTTATTTGAAAGCCAGTACGAACTTGAGTTGTGTGAATTTGTTTGTGATGCCCTACAATTATCCTGTGTTGTTGCCGTTGTTAGACGAACTGCTCAAGACGCACCGTTGGAAACCGACCAACGAGTGGCGTACTCAATTCCAAAACTATTTGCGCACGTTGCCTGCGTATTATGCAAGTCACCTACGCAAGGCGATGACGCGGATGGGGGCACCGGTTGCGCTCTCACAAACTCTCATTCCGGAAAGCGTGGAGAATTGTTTGAGTTACTCAGTTCTTACGTACCTGAAGCGTGTGAAGAATCAAGCAAAGAGCGAGTACGATCGTTTATGTTCGGAAATCGCACAAAGACAAATGAGTGTAAGTAAAGGTTGGCTGGTATTAGGGCACTTCTCATGTAATGTTTTCAGAATGCGGCGAAGATTGGTCAGAACGCACCGGAACAAATGCGCGTTTTACCGAGGGTTTCGTTAAAAAAGGATCCGTTGCTGATGGACAAGTTTAGCACAACCAGGGAGCTGAACTTGGAGCAAAACACTTTGTTTATTGTTTCGTTGATCAAGGAACGCTCGGCGATCAGTTTTAAAAATCCGTTTGATATTCCAAGGAACCATATCATAGACCAGGTGGAAAGGATGAGGAGCAATTTTATGCAAACTGATTGGATCGCGGTAGATCAAGATTCGTCCCACTCTCTGCCGATATCGCAAATGGGAAATTATCAAGAGTATCTGAAGAAACAAACGCCTGCGTTAAGGGAAATCGAATCGACTCCTGTGAGGCAGCATATGTTTGGAAATCCGTTTAAGATCGATAAACGAATGATGGTAATTTTTTGTTGTTGTGGTTTGTTGTTTTTCTAACATTTGTTTTAGGTTGATGAAGCTGATATCGATTTGGTCGGGTCCGGTTCGCCTGGAAGTAACAGAGGGACTAAACGTCCTATTTCGGCACTTGATAATGTAATCCGCTTACCTTTGAAACGGAAACCGGGGCCGCTTCCTAAAGATCTCGTCGTTCGAAGGCCTAGTAGTAGTAACGCTTCGTCTCCCAGTTCCAGTCCAATTGCGCCGCGTTTTTCTTCACCGGTACCTTGGTAAGTTGATTAAAAAATAGGACTGTGAATCAAAACCTCGATAAATAAATAACTATTTCTTTTTAGGTTGAATACCACAAACGAAATCAACGAATTACCGAATAATGAAGAAAAACAACACAGCAATGGGATAACTACGAATGGTATTGATACACTGACGGAACGCATCCGTTCGCCCTCGCCACCACCCGTTCCGATAATCGAACCGGCCATTTACAGCAACGATACGCATACTTTCTTATCTCGCTCCAGCTTTGCCGGACAAAATGCTTACTCATCGTCACCGAGCTTGATCGAAAACTCCATAACTAACGATATTACCTACAGTTTCAGTTTTGATGACAAACATCAAATATCCCAAATTCTAAAAGAAGCTAACGCACTTAGCGCCGGGGTGATAGGTCTAAATAGTTTTCAAATCGTCCAGGAAACTAAAATCCCGAAGGTATATATAGTACAACCCACATTGAACCAACTTTTAAAATTTTGCCCTTTCAGGTTTCAAACGAAGACAATCAACACGAAATTATCATTCACAACCTGGAAACGCGCAAAATTTTAAACAAATTGATAAGAAAGCCAGGTAAAAACTTCACCGAACTCTTTGACAATATAAAAATGTTAAAGGGTTCCATTGACATACAAATTGACTGTATTCGGCTGGTTATAAAAGAATCGCTACGATTTAAGCGACAAAATTTGGCCAACTTGTTGGAAGAGCACCTTCAAAGTTTGACAAACGTCGAAAACAAAAGTTAGGGGGCATTTTTGATCCCATTCGCTCGTAAATAATGTTATTATTTCGATTATTCGTGATTTCTCAAGAAACATTAATGTAAATCCGTACTTACCATGTTAACTTTCCGTCACTTTCGCGAGTGAGTACAAGGCGCAAGTTTTATTCAAATTGTTTTTATTTAGAAAATTATTTATGCTCGTTACATTTTTTTTATAAAATAAGTTACACGATAGAAAAATCTAATATTTAAGTTCTTAATGTCCAACATTATTTATTTATAAAGCGAGACTGCGTACAAAATTTGTATAAATTGTGTTACTACAAAATGTTTTTGTAAATAATCAAAAATTGTAAATAGAAAAAGAAATTTTTGGTCTCAATTTTTTTTGGAAAAAAATAAAAATCTTAATTTTTAACTTACTTAGATAACTGGATAAACTTACACTAATTATTGGCCATCAACCAGGAATAATATTACAACTTAGAACTAAACAAATACGAGATTTAACCCTGCAATGCCGGTGGCCTTCCATGTTATTGTCGTTTTGAGAAAGTTAAGAAATTGGTGCAAGAGTGGAACAAGTAGTAGTTTCATGCTCAACAACACTGCAGGATTAAACAAACCTCTGATATGTTTTTAAATAAAATTTCAACTTTGAACCTAACAAAATGGACGGATGATCTGATGTGATGATATTTTACCGATACCCCAGGAAACGCACGCAGGATGCTGTGTCGAGGAAAAATAGCCTCTGCAAGATTACATTTATGCAGGAGTCATGTGTATTTCCTGGGCCATATCCTAAAACCGATCCTTGCTGCTGCCCATATCAGGGTCTGTTAAGTAATGCAAATCTTGTAGCTCTTGGAACTTTTCGTGATCTCTAATATGCGCATAATTGGCAGCCAAACACATGAGGTAGTGAATCTGTAAGAGGGAACCACATTAGAAAAGACATTTTGAATTTGTTTGGTACCCACCAAACTTAGGATGATTAAAACTGTTGCAGCTGTGGCTAAAATGAACATCAGTACCGCTTTTTCCACGTAATCGCCGCAAAAGGATTTTACGTCGTGCTCCTCGCACACTTTCATATGCTCTATTCTCGTTCCTTTAGGAAACATGAAATCTGAAAGAATAAACAGCGGTTGAAACGCAAATTTCGCGTCTTAATTCTCATTTTATGTATTTGTCGCAGGTTTTGGCCGCCCTAATTATTCGGCGCCCGTGTACGGCAACACACAGTGTACCCAGGTCGCACGTCATCTTGAAGAAAATATAATTTAAATCCCCCTCCGCCGCCCTTATCAAAAGCCGTCTATTGATGGTTAATTGGTGCACATATTATTTCTTTTACTGAATAAATGGCCTAAATGGTTTTTTATTATATTACCCTCTACATATCAGGATCCCAACCCATTCATGGCCGTGACTCTAATCTAATCACCTCCAAGTCTCAATACAAAAGCACCAAATACAAAACTGGATTGGGACAGCCTTATTGGTTTGGAAAATAAAGCCCCCACAAAATTCAATGATATACAAACACAGACATTTTTTCTTAACGTATGGTCTTTCAATTTGTGTGACCTCAAAATAATATGAAATTTTGAATGGGGTTTATGTACATCTGTAAAATTATAAATGCAATTTTGTTCATTATATAGATTAAAAACGACTATGCAGGCAACTCACAATAATGAATAAAAATTTCTTGACAGTTTTTGTTAGCAAAATTTTAACAAAATAATTTTGGAAAACTTACAGAATTGTGTGAAGTCGATGCAATCCTTAATTTCCTGAACCCTGGGATTTTTGCACATGGACCAAAAAATGGTGAACACAAAAGTTGTCACAACCAAAGTAGAAAACATCAAAACCCAAGCCAATTGCAGGACATAGGTGATTGCCATTAACTAAAAGTTTCGGTTTAGGAAGATGTGAAAAAAATTCAATGGTAATCTTACCACAGCACAACTAATGCGACCACCAACTCTTGTCCTCCAAGCTCTGTAAACCTTCCTTCTGGTAGCTCCAGTTGCAAGTCCACCCACCGCCAAAATCATCAAACCCAGTGCCCCCATAATTGCCCCAATTATAACAAACGTCATCTGAACTGCATCAATCCTAAAAGCAAAAGAAATCGTAGTAGGAAATTGGTTACCTACCACCTCTCGATACTTACCAAAATAAACGCATCTTGAAAAGATCTTCAAACATCAGAATGGCCAGGGTGGAGCCCTTGTACATGGTGCTACAAAAGACCACCACACCCAAAATGCACATGAGTGTCGCAATGAGAGATGCATATGGAATCCGTGTAAGACATGAATCGCAGGCCCCTATTAAAAAAACAAATCCTTAACTCTTGCACAAAAAACGCAACCAGTAGAGTTGGTTAACATTTACAATGTTACCTTTCCGTTCAGGTATTGAACTGTGTACAGAATAGGCAGAATATTGCCCAATAGTAATTTGTGACCTAGACAAAAATGCAGTTTCTTGCAAGGGCGTCCTTGCGTCCCCCATAATCACAAATTACCCAAAATTTAACACCACATTTATACGCTCGATAAAACACCTTAATGACTAATGATTGTTAACAACAATTTGTACCTATCTCTTTTTATCTTTCACAATCTAATAAGGTAAACCACACCTAAGCACATTAATTATCTATAAATCACGATAAGATAAAGAAGAAAAAGTAAACGTACCCATTTTGAGCAATTTATCCTAAATTTTACTAGTATTGTTAATTATAAATTAACATTAATTGGGTGAACTCATTTCAAAAAAGGTTAACGACAGTGAACCACACTTCCAAACGTAAACATTTGTGCGTGAAAGTAAAAGAGGAACAAAGAAGAAAAATGCAGTGTCTCTTGTAACGTTTCAAAAATTGCTTTTTATAATTTTAATGCGAAACTTTTAGAATTACTTTCAAAATAATACTTTCGGGGAGCGTTTCAACAGCCGATCATCCTCCCTCGACCCTTACACAGGGATGTGCCCAAGGGGGGGCAGCCCCCCCCCCCCAATATTTTAGGAAGTTGGAAAGAAGTTGACAAAAGCACTCATCAAATAATTTAAAATTTGGCCAAGTTGGCAAAAGCCAGGAATCGGGAGTTTTTTTGGGGGGGGGGAGCATAAAGTACCCCTAACTGTAAGTAAGCAACAACATGAATCAAATTTTCATTATTATTAATTTCTAAAGGTATTGCTTCCTTACACCTGGAAGGTATTCCATACCCCCCAGACCCCCCGGTCCCAGAGGAAAATTTTCATACTTTCATATGTTCATATTTTTTCCCTAATTAGAGAAAAGCATCCAACTAATGGTAAGACATTTGGAATGTTTAGTGATTATCTTATAAGGGGCGGTCCATTATAATTACGTAAGGGTTTGGGGGGGGGAGGTATCGTAAATTTTACGGTACGTGTGGGGGAGGGGTTCCGACGTATTCCTTTACGTAAGCTTCTTAAAATATTTTGTTAAATAAAAAAGTGCTTGAGCACTACTTGAAAGCTTATAAATATACATGGGGGTGGGAGGGAGTCAAATATTACAAAAATCGTTCTTACGTAATTAATGGTCGCTCCCTAAGTAATTAGCATTTTTATTTGTGAATAGTCGGTTTTTTGGGTTAACAAATGAGTTTTCTTTGATCCAGGATCTATCTATATATTTTTATAAATATTATCCACAAGAATTTTTTAAATTAAATTTCCTATTTAGAATTCTAATATTTTTTTATAATTAATTTTTATTGCTTTATTGAATAAATAGTATTTTTATTTTCCCTGGTGCTTTTCCCCCCTTAGACATAGACACCTACCTGTATTCTTTCTAACAAGGAGACCGCCAGATCTCAAATTCATTTGATTTATTTTTGGTGTGGTAAATCTTTGCTCTGATTAGCTCTAATTCAGATGATCTACTTTTAACTTTATCTAACCAATCGGAGTGAAGATTTGCGGAAATCTAATCTGCTTTTTCTCGGAAATTATTGAACTTCGTCGTAAAATTTACCAAATTTTCTTAATCTCCTTCTGCCCCTCCCCCCACCAGCAGACATTAGGAATAGGACCGGTGCCCCCCCCCCCATTTCGAATTTTCAAACCAAAACAATCTAAATCATTTGTGCCTGTTTGTACAATTATCATTTTCTTTTATAGATTTATATCCAAATAGTTTTCGAAGTATTTCAAAAATTACCTGAGGGAGGAGGGCTGAAGAAGTTATTTTGAGGTTTTATTAATTTTTGTACCCTAATAATTTAAATAACAATGGTTGTTGTGCAGCCAATCGATGCTTTGTGCTGTCTTTGCGCCACTGCCATGTTTATTTTGGTCTGTCAGATGGTCAGATGTGTTTAAACCTCACGCGAAAGTGACAGTTCGTTTTTTTTTGTTGTGTTAGTGTTGTCCGTAAAACTTTGTGAAAAAATGGAAGTAGATTTAAAAATTGATAACGTATATATCCAAATACGCGATAAATTGCAAAGGAGCGGCGTGAAATTATGGTTAGAGCCTTATTTGTTATCAACAGGTCCATCCATTCCCGATTTACAGGTGAGAAGATGAATCGCTCTTTTTTGTTAAGTCATTAGCAGTCATTAGGTACAATGGAAGATTGGTTTTTGAAATTTTTTATAGCCATATTGTCACTTATACAACAATAAAATTCTGGTTTACTTTTCAGCGTTTGGCTGAAGATTATTCTAAGTCTCTAAATATAGACAAGGAGCATTGCTATGCAGCAATCTCTGAATTGCAGACTCATTCTTTAAATAAATTGAAGGAAAGGAAGCTTTTTAATGAATCTGGTATCGCTACCTTAAGGGTCAAGATTTTGTTGCAAAATTCGTCCACAAAGTTGGTGAATGTCGAGATTATGCTTTCTGCATTGACTTCCCAATTAAGAAGCAATGTTGCAAATCAAATTGAAGTTCCTGAAGACAGGTAATTAAAATTATTCATTGTATTGTTACCTTTACAGGTTACGTTTTTATATTATGTGTCTATCTGGGTTCTAATTCTAATGATTAGTTAACAGTGAACTTTAAGTTATTTTGAGAGCACTACATAAATTGTCTGCCACTAATCCTAAATATAATTTATTAATGTTATTCCACTACTGTGATGTCACCTTCATATACCAGCCTTCTGCCTCACTCAGGGGGATTATGACTAACTTCAGTCAGACAATTTCATTGTAATCACTTGGTGACTTGAGGTTTTTTCAAAATTTACTGCAAAAAACCTTAATGAGATTATAAAATGGTTTTTCTACGTCAACCTTTTGATTTGTGTTCCGTTTTCAGACTTAAATTAATCGCAAACGGCAGAGTATTGCAAGACAGCGTTAATTTGTACAGTCAGGGTATACAAAATGGAACACAGATCTTGGTTCTAGCCTTGAATGAATCCTCTACCGATATAATGGAGAAAGAAAACAGAGTGAGAGATCTTGAGATGACAAAAGAAGACACCAATCTTTTGGCAGCCGATAATTCGTTTATGGAACTGGAAGATCAAGCTGGTAATCCTATCAAAATACCTGCTAAAGAACGTAAAGCTTTGATGGTGGCAATGGCTTTGCACGAAAAAGGTAGAACCGCTCTTAAAAGCGACGATTTTGCGAAAGCATTGACCTATTTTTTGGACGCTGATAGCGAATTTAGTCAATGTCAGTCTGAAATTTTGACTTCGGTTGATAATCACGCCTTGTTAGATTTGGACATAGCTTGGTGCTATTTATGTTTGAAAAGTGTGGATCAAATACCCGAAGCTTATAAGAGATTGAATCGGTGCGAGTCAATCTTGGAGAAAAGTTATGGTCCCAACTTTGAACGTGTAATTGCCTTAAAGGGGTCGCCAGGTGAGATTGCTTCGAATGAAACTAAAAAATTACTTCTAACTTTAACCTAAACTTTAGGAAACGAAGCGGTTTTGTTTTTGAGACTTCATTTATTGCAAGGAATCGTTCAGTTTCACCAAAACAACAGGCCAGAGGCTAGGAGGTTGTTGCAGAAAGTCGAGAGTGAATTGAGGGGTTTAAAAGTAGACGAGGGTAGTTTGATGACGCTGCTTGAATTAGGTTCGTTTTTGAGGGCAGTAACATTTTATTTCTTAACCTCAGTGTGGTTTTTTAGGTTTCTCGGCAGCTGAAGCTAGAATCGGCTTAAGAGCTGCTTACGGTGACGTAAACCATGCGGCGAATTATATAAATGAGAATAGAGAAAAGCGTGAGGAAAGCAGAAAGAAGGCTATAACGGATAAATTACTCCAGGATGAGCAGAAGAGGTTAGGGATGTGCGATGATGGCAAACAGTTTGTGAATCCCATGTTTATTAAGATGTTGGTAAACATGGGATACAATAAAGTGATCGCTCAAAATGCATTGAAGAAGTGTAACAACATCATCAGCGACAGTATTCAGTACATCATTGAAAATCCAGGACCCAGTCGGTCAAAAAGCACTGAAATGATGAGTTTGATTGAAGATTTGATACCAGAGGTAAGTGATTTTGTTGTCAAATGAGAGCTGCTGAGCTTTTCTATCCTTGTAAGAATATTTTCTTCCATAATTTTTGTTTTTTGTTGTTTTTCTATTATCAGTCCTCCTCTCAGTTTAACTTAGAAACTACACCATTTTCAGCTATAATTCAGAAAGCATCAATTAGCTAATACTTCCGGCGTCAAAGCTGAAAATGAGGTGCAATCCGAAATTTAAAAAAAGATGTCTCCAG
The DNA here is from genome assembly GCA_958510855.1 of Rhagonycha lutea. Lineage (NCBI taxonomy): Eukaryota > Metazoa > Arthropoda > Insecta > Coleoptera > Cantharidae > Rhagonycha > Rhagonycha lutea. Next base: position 3,145,778 of record OY294040.1, on the reverse strand, counting down.
CCCACCCCCCCTTCTATTAATTTTTTATTTAGAAAACCATTTGGGTACAAACGAAAATAGATTATTTTGGATTCAAAATTCCAAATGGGCGGTTGGGGACAAGCACCTCTGAAAATGATGTACTTTTTTATAGTGATTACCTATGATCCTCATATTTTAACTACTAACCATAATTATTAAATTTTCAAAGCACAAATGTAAAATAATGTAAATGTTTAGCTGGAATCGATTGGTTTTGATTACAAAAGAGCAAAAATAGCTCTTAAAAAGTGCAATGGAGATATTTTGGAGGCTGCCAATTACCTAATCACACATCTTACTTCTGATGAGCTTGAGGACGACAGTGACGATGAGGAAGGGGTCGAAACTGATACAAAGAAGCCGAAAATAAATGAAGAAGGAACGTCAAAGGATGAAGGAAATAAAACAGCGGAGAAAGAAAAAAAGACTGCCGAAGAAGACGAAGCTAGCAAGAAAAAGAAACTGGAAGCTTACTCGCGATTAGCTCAAGACATTAAGGTGGTAGATGATGATCACTTGGATTACCCTCTTCACCAAGAAGAGACGTTCTTACGACAATATTTGTCCTTATTACAAGACTGATTAATTTAATCGATATAATAAAGTTATTTTTAAGTACAAAAAACTTATAAATGCGGTATACATAATAAAAAAAAAAATTATAATTTGATGTAATACAAATAATCGATACCGATTCCGAACATTTTCTCTAGTATTTCGTTCAAAACCGAATTGATCACTTCGTTTTGCTGGTCCATTCGTTCCAAAATTAATTTTACTAGTTCTTCTTTGTCAACTTCTTCTTTAGGCATTTTTTGTTGCATTTTTTCCACTACCAGATCAATATTTTGTTCCTTTTGTAAAATTTCTATTGGAATTTTTTCTACTAATACCATTATCATGTTGGCCACGTATTTGTGTGTTGCGCCCACGCCCGGCGACACTCGCGCCAATATTTTGTCTGCCAATTCTTCGACATCTTCGTCTCCTAACTGAAAAATAAACGTAACGTAACTTGGTGTAATGTTTCTCAAACTCGGGTGCTAAATATTATGTTTCAAGATTAAAGTAACAGAACAGGTTTTCTCAGGGATAAAAAAAAGTTTAAAGTTGTTCTCTAGCTGTGCTTGAATGGATAGGGCGAGCAACAAATCTTGAATTAGCTCATACAACTTTATAATGTTTGCAATATTTATAATAAAAAGTTGTAAAAATAAGAAAGTTTGGAAAGCATTACACCCAGAATATAATTTATACCGTATTTTACACTTCAACCATTTGTGATGTGACTTTTTTTATAAAACTAATATGAAATGTAACTTTAAGATAACGAAAATAAATTTTTTTAAAATATTATAAATATATTATGTAGTTTTGAGAGTGTAGTTTATTAAATTGTATTTTGGTTTCAATAAATGTTTCAAAATAGTATCTATTATTTAAAAATGTGTTCACCCTTTAATTTTAAAGTTAAAGAAATGATATAAGAGCTGTAAAGATGGATAATAATGTACGCTATACAAATTAGACTAACACAAATTTTTTGTTTTATAATTTTGCTTTTTGGACCATTTACCATCATCCTACCTCGGAAAATTTTTAATTCGCGGTCAGGGTTACCGACCTATCCCCTACAAAATTCTTTTAATTAAGATGAAATTTTACCTCTTTCTCCAAAAGTGCAAATAGTTGTTCCGCCGTGGTCTCTATTATAGCTTGTTGTTCGTTATCGGGTTTGATCGGTAAAAGCGCAAGCAAATTATCGATAATTTCCATAACGCTTCGCCTTTTTAATACGCCCTCCAATATATTGTCAATGTAACTATTCAACGATGTTGAGGACATTGAGTGGAAGCTTTCAAGCGATTCCAACATTTCCAAAATCAAGGATCTTGCAATCATATCTATTTCTTCATGTATTCTAAAATTTAAATTCAAAAGTAAATGAGTGAAAAATATAAGGTTTTAATAGTACAGTGAAGACACATCCAGTTCCGTTGCACCTATTTCTTCTTCCGGAATCTTTTCTGCTGGTGCTTCAAGCTGTATTGTGGTGGCACCGTAACTCCACCTGTCTTCTTCTTCTTCTGGTTCTAATTCTTCAGGTTCTGTATATATTCTTGGTGGCGGAGCTTCTTTCATTCCAAGTCTCTTCAATTCTCCACGTAGCAACTAAAAATTTACAAGATCTATAGAATTCAAGAAATACAAAGTTGAATAATCAAGCATACAAGTAATTCCTTTTCTTGATTCTTCCTTATATTCGCCAATTTCTCTAGATCTTCACGGTATACTTCGGAAACATCAGCCACTTGCTCGAAATGGTCACGTTTTTTTTTCTGCAGCGCGATCAGTTTAGCCATATCTGTTTTCTCAGTATTCATCAAAGCGAGCAATTCCAAACGAGCAGTGTTATCTTTTATTGCTTGCGCAAGTTCGATTTGTTTTTCTCCATATTTTCTCTAAAATTTATAGCGTTACGTTAGTAAGGCAACCCCAAAATTTACTTACCCTCCATAATTGGATTTCTTTTTCATAAAGTGACCGTATATCCAACATCGATAGACGCAAATCCAACACCATCCGTTTCAGTTGCACTTCTTCCAATTCGTCCAAATCGATTTCGCGACCAAATCGTAACTTCATTTTTTCTATTATGTCTTTTTTTAACTTTTCGATGTTAATCAGCATGTGCTTGCAATCGGTTTTCATTCGGCACAAATGCGTTATGTTCGATCTAAAGATTACATCAAAATAATAAATCTGCTAGTAGGTACTTACTCTCTTTTAGGAGCTTAGTCTCGAACTCACTTATGTTTTGCTTTTTGTTGCAACATTTCTTGATATAATTCTCCAACCCTTCTATATAATTTAGTCAAAGTGGTTTGGGAAAATACCAATGTGTCTTTCACTGGGTTTGATTCGTTTTCGGAAATCAAATGCTGGAGTTGGTGCATTTTCAACACTACCGTGCACATAACTTCATTTAACTTTCTTTGTTTTTCTCTCTTAAACCACAACGTTAAAATAATTTCAATAGTTTGTTTTTCACGTTACCTGGTAAGCCTCCAGATCGGTTTGGCAAACTTTCAAGTGGTTCTCCAAAAGTCTGTTCTTTTTGTTACCCATTTCCAAGTCTTTTCGCAAAATTTCTATTTGAGCACGCTGGTCTTTCACATCTAATTCCACACCATGCCTAAAAATTAAAACTGTTTTCTTGGAGGTCGTTAAGATGGTTTAATTTTGACTTACCGTTTATTGCGAAGTTCGAACGTCAAGTTATACAATGCTAGGTCACAACCTTTTGGGCACACATTTTCATCCAACCTGATGATTCCAAAATCTCTGGAATCGATACTTCCAGCATCGGCTTCTTCTGATTCGTCGGAACTCGACGAACTCTCATCAGACGACGAATCATCTAAAATTTATGTGCAGGATTACTTATTCAAAATTTTACACCTTTATTCACCATCATCTCCGTGAACTTTCGGCGGTTTATACTTCTTCTTAAAAATTTTCCTAAGGAAGTCGTAAAACTTGTTATCGGTTACCGCCATGAAGAATTGTTGCTGTATTTCTTTTTCCATCTCTAGCAATTCGTCAATCTTTCGCTTGTGCAATTCAATTTTGTTAGTTAGGTCTCGAATTACGTCTGCCATATCTAGCAATTCTTCCATTTTGGAGTGAACCTTTTCTTGTAACTTATCTTCCACCGATTCGAAGTCTTTTAAAATGATCAACTCCTGGTGCAAAGTCAAAATGTGGATATCGATGAAAGCTGCGTCCACTGCAACCTGCAGTCTTTCTTCGTTTAGTTTGACCATGTTATCGTCGAATGCTTGGATCGATTTTTGCATTTTGTTGATCATATAGTTTTGGTAAAATAACTTTCTGAAAATCAAAAAATTGATTGCAAGACCTGGTTTCAATCTCATTTGCTTTACCTCGATTGCCGATAATCTCTCACTTCAGTTTCCCAAGGAGTGTCAGTTTCAATGCACTTGGTCATAAAATCTTCGGACACCCCATCTTCCCCGCCCATTGGGACATTTTCATCAAAAGGTACGACAGTTAAAATTTCTTTTTCTAATAAATCGCCTTTTGGGGGCTACAAAATTAAGCATTAAAATAGATAACTTTAATTTTTTTTAAATTACGTCACCTTGACGATTGCTTTAGCTTTAACTTCCTTCTTTTCAGCAAAAGCTTTAGGTATCACCACTACGACTTCTAAATTTTTCTCGTTAAAATCTGATTCTGAAATTTCGGGAATTTTTGGTCCAAATTTGTGAAACTCTTCGGATAATTCTTCGTGAATTTTCTTTACTTCCGAATCTAGATGAAGCAAATAACTGCGCAGTGTTACTTTTTTGTTGCGTAAATCGTAAACTTTTCTATTGAATTCATTCCTTATTTCAAATTGCTAGAAAATTGATTATTTAAATTGACGAGATTTTAGAGAAGAAAATTGGGATCTTTTTCGTTATCTGTTCACTACTGCCCTGCATGACTGGATTAACTCATGTGTGTAGTGCATCGTGGATTAACTATATTAAATTTATTTTAAAAAGAAGAGTAAAGTTGAACAAAATTCAAAATTTGTCCGTGTGGATTGGAGGTACGGATGTAACAAATAACCTAAACGGTCGGTAGCGAGGATCTCGTTAATCCACACATGCTCGTCAGTGGTGGACAGATAACGGAAAAAATCCCAAAGTTGCTCACCACTAATCTGGCACCCAATAATTGTTTATATTTTTTAACTGTAGATTCTCTTAAATGATGTGGAACTTTATAATCGGCCGCAGATTTTAATTTAAAATCTCCAATTGTTTCTATTGCATGGTTTAGTGCAATTTCATCATCTGGGTCGTTGGCCAGATCGTCTGGCTTTAGTGCATTAAAAGCATCCCACTACAACATAAAAATATTCATATGAATTCTATCTTGGTAAAAAGATTTTCATTCACAAAATTTGTCTATTTTTTGTAGTTTTCTGGCATTTAGCCATTGAAGTCACCACCCTATCATCCTCAATCAAACGGATTAGCGGAGCGACATGTACAAAATGCAAAAGCAGCATTGATGAAAACCAACTTGAGCATAGAACATAATCAGATAGTAAACATTTTGTTTGCATATGGAAATAATATGCCCAAGCCCAATACATGTACAGGAAAGACACCAAACGATTGGGTATTTAAGTACAAATCACAGACTAGATTAGACGTGGTAAAACCGTCCGTAGGAAACCAATTTTGATTTTTATTAAGTAGATTGTGAATACACAACAATTTAAATAATTTCTAGGTTTAAGGGGGGCCTAATAGAGATAGCATGAAACAATAGGTTTGTTCGTTTGTATGAACTAACTTGAACTGGGTTATCTTTCGAGACAAAATACTCCCACCACAAAAGTTAGATAGTGTTCTAACTTGCACTGCCTACTCCTCCTATGGAGGTCGAGCAAGAAGTTCATGTTCGGTTATGAACTGAGCAGCCAAACGAACACAGTACATTGCACTAACTTGAACCGATCAAGTTAGTTCATACAAACGAACAAACCTTATATCGCACTCTTCTGCACTCGTAGAGCAAAATGGGTGAAACCACCTGCGAGTGTAAAAGAATGTGATATAGTTTCATGCTATCTCTATTTAGGCCCTCCTTAAAAGATCTCTTGCGGCTAGTTTTTTTTTTTAAAATCCGAATAAATTTTATGCAACACTTTGTACTGCGGCACCACCACCACTGGTCTTAGCAACCGCTGGTAAATAAACATAACCTAACCAAACTTTCTTAGCTGTCAAATAACTCTGCAAGTCACTTTGCACAATTTAACGTTTCAATGGTGTAAAACTGAAAATTTGTAGTGATTATTGACTATCTTTAGAGGTTTTTTCGAAAAAGAACAATAAAATGTCTTTAAACGTGTTCGGTTGGGATTTATTGTTTCGAAGCGTAGAAGAAGCGATCAAAAGCGACCAAGATGTTTTGGTATGTTTCACCCATTTAATGTTAATTTCCAACGGATTTAAGTGCATCGGTCTGGGCGATTCTAAAAATATCGATGGAACCGAAACTAAAAGCGAAATCTTACCGGACGGTTGGAACGAAAATTATGCTATCCGTTATGTGTACCAAGGAAACTTGTACAATTTAAGAGCAACGAATATGGACGATGCCGTCATGATAAATCTCATCAGGGTTAACGAACGAACCGTTTCGATGGTTCAGTTGAACGTAAAAACCGTTGCACAAAGGTCAGGGTCTCTCGAACAAGTTTTACCAAATTATGAAGAACTGGCCCAAACGATCAAGAAATTGCTAATCGATAAGGTGGCCGTTTCGACCAAATACAAGGAGAGTTCTGCTCAAACGTCTCAGACGTCATCAAATGATCACCCCCGTGATGAGAGGCATTCGGCAACAAGTATTCCCTATCCGTTCGCCCCTTCCCCCAGTCCACTGTTAGTGGATCATTTTGGTCCTCCCCCGGTTCCACTGGGCGTGAATCCTTTCGGCGTGGGCAGAAGCGATCTCAATCCGATTCCTCCTGGGTTCGGTGGTGGGCCCAGATTTCAAGATGGAGTTGGTGGTGGGATGTTATTCACACCACCAGGTGGTAATATTCCAGGAAGAAACAATCCAAATGTTGGAGTTCCTCCTGGTTCGGTACCTCCAGGTGCACGTTTTGATCCGTTCAGGCCACCAGATGCGGAGAGAGATCAGCGCAACCCAAGGGGGCGTTACAACGACGAGTTTCCTCCTCCTGGTTTTGATGATATGTTTATGTAAATTGCATTATTTTTGAATATACTTATTTGTTATTTTGTACTGCAAAGGAAGAAAATAAAAGTTATGCTTTTACCTCTTCTTGCCTTTTTTCAATTTTCAACTTTCGCGTTCTGTATTTGTTAAGTAAACGCTTTAGTTTTGCTCCCAGACGAAGTTCAATTGTGGATGGTGATAATCCAATTAGGAAATACTCAAGTTGTTTCTCTTTCTTCTCGGGTGGTGGGGGTGCTTCCACAATGACGACGGCGCGTTCAGGGGGCCTGAAGCAAGTAAATTGAGGGAGTGCAAATAAAAAGTTATGAGAAGAAAATTAAATTATATTACAGTCAGAAGTACCAAGTGTTGATTACTTACTTAACAATTCTTTCCTTTTTGGCTGTTGGAAGCATAAACAAAATGCGACAAAATTAGTTATTTTACAAAAATTTAAAACGAATTGGAGAAATTAATTATGGGTAAAACATTTTTATTTTTTTAGAGATCTGGGTCCATTAATACCCTATTGGCAGACTCAGTGGCGGATTAGCAGAAGTAGCTAACGCTACGGGACCTGGGGGTCCCGCGCCTAGCAAAAAAAAGTTTTTTTATTTTTAATAAAGAACGGTTAATCTTGTTCCTCTCGTATGACCACTACTGATTTAGGCTTTCTAATGAATTTTTTCTGCAGGACCTAAAGATTTTGGACGCTAATAGCTTCTTGACGGTTCTGCTCCTACGCGCTTAATTTTGGGTATTTAATTTCCGAATGTTTAAGATTTCTAAATTAGTTAATTTTTCTAATTTAATTTTTTTAAATTTATTTTGTAATTATCATAATGAAAACAAAAGTCTCCAGAAACTTGGCGAAAACCATTCCAAATTTGAGAAAATCGTAAAAATCTGTAACGACTAACGAGGTCTGGGAGGAAGAGCACCGAGTATCCCCAGGCCAGAATGGTGCGGGAGGAAAAATAATTTAAGTACATCATAATTATACTTAATTTGATCACATTTTTTTAATGATTTTTCCACTTGTAGGGTGGGCTAAATCTAAGTTCACTGTGGAATAGATTCAAATTCTATGTGAGTATGTGACATAATTTCTTTAGATAAGTTTACCACCTTCAAATATTTGCTCGAAAAACTAGGGGGTTATTTTTATGGAGGGATACATTTCCTTTAAAAATTTTGAAACTTTCGAAGTATACCAATATTACAAATCTACCAAAACTTGTTAAAATTTTTTAAGCATTCATGGCTACTCTACAGAGCTGCTTCCAGGGAGGGATGAAAAGCATATTTGGTTTAAAAATTCTGAAACTTTATAATATATAGAACACAATACTAAATTTGGACCACCATAAATTATTAGTTACTTACCTTAAAAAATATGTAGGTAACACCGGGTAAGTATGAATATAGGGAAAGCGGTAATGCATTTGTTAAAAATATTTGTACTACCTGCCTCTTAATTCTTCTTCAATTATTTTCTGCTCCACAGTTCCCAACATATTTTTAAATTCCCGCGTTAGTTTTCTTTGCCTGGTGCTCGCAATATAGCGATCACTTTGTATTGCAGTAACCGCAATAGGAAAGTAATCAAGAACGTCGGTAAAGTGATTAAGCAGTTTATCCATTGCAACACGAGACTTTTCAACCTGGAAAGCCAACTTTCTCTTAACCAAAGCTAAATCCCCGCTTAGTCTTTCTTCCAAGTGTTCAGTTATACGTCGATCTATTTCGAGTTCCTTTCTTGGTATGATTTGGGTCGGTTGTAAATTTGCGTTGCGTTCCAAAACAATTTCAAACCGTTCTCTTAAAACTGACAATTTTTCCCTTAAAATCCGTTTACGTTCGTTTGCTACACGGAGAACTCGATCAATTTCAGCTTGTACTATCGCTTCCTCTAAGCTTAATTTTGTATAGCCGTCTACATCTTCCACGTCGGATAATACCTTAACAATTGGCACTGGAGGTGGAACTTTTTGAATTTCGATTTCATCATCGGGACAAAATTTGTAAGAGAAGACGTTGCCATCGTGGCCACACGTGAAAAAATATACTTGGTTGTAACTGAAGCACATTTTGGGGATGAAACCGTTGTAGTTATCGTGCATTGACAGCTGCCAATAGTCAGACCAGTCTCGCCAATCGTTTTGATTCACTTTTACCACCCGGAGGCTTCCGTCTTGCATTGCCAGAATTAAATAATTGTGGTCATCACTGAAACGAGTTGGATTAATCAGTGCACGAAATCGGAGGTACGATAAAAATAGTAAACCTGTAAATGCAGCTACTGATTTCAATATCGTCTCCGTCGTAAATTTTTTGGAATTCTGCCGGAACTTCGGTCGATGGTTGGTCGATGTAATATTCGTAAATGTACCCGGCGTCATAACCACCCATCGATAGCCAGATCGTATTGTCTTCTGTTGTTCGCATCCATAAAATTCTGTTTGGAACTTCCGGTATGTGTAGCGGCTCGAGTATTTCTTCCGATTCGGAATCGGCTACAAAATTCCTCCAGTCGATTTAATATGTTTATCAAATTTTGAAACAAAACCCACCTAAAAATACTTCCTCGTCAATATCAAGACCAGGATTGTCTTTCTTTATTTTCTCCAATTCTAATTTCTTTTTATCTAACTTTTTGTTTTTGCGTGCTTCTATTTCTCTTAGTTTGATATCTCTCCTAATTTGAGCTTTGTAGGTTATAAACTTTTGGAAAATAGGCTGAAGGTATAGTATATAAGTGATCGTTGTATATGGTAGGGGTTCGACAGGAACATCAACTTGCACGAACTGGCCATGAATGCACCCAACAAGTACTATGGTTTTCTGTAAAAAATAACCATGATTTGGGAAAAGGTTTTGTAAAAATCCAATGTTTTAGCAAAAGGAAAACGCATACGTACAAAATTATGATGCCAGGTTAAATATGTAACAATTCCTGGAACGCGTATGTATCCAATTGGTACCAAAGTGGTATAATTATCAGGTTCTGATTTAATTTTAAAAATAAAGATTGTTGCGTCCTCTCCACCACTAACCAAGACGTTACCTGCGTCATTTATGGTTATTTGCGTCACTGGTTTGTTGTGCGGTTTTGTAATCTATGTAAAAAATTATCTTACCAAACTTTGCTTGCCAATAACGAGCAATCTCTTACTTGAATTGTGGTGAGTGTAACACTTGATGATTTTGTGTCTATGTTAACAACAGCGACTCTTAAATTTCCATCGTCAAAGCCCATTATTATTTCATCACCAGAATTTTGGATCTACCATGAAGAAAGGGTTAATTAGTAGACCTTTAAAAATATTTGGAGCGTTCTGGGATATCGTCCATTAGGTGAAAATGATAGCCTTTACAAATTGAATAAAAAAATTGGGTCTCACCGATAATGGTAGCCAAATCATGCAGGCGCCTTTGGCTGGATAACCGTGAGTGAATAATAATTTCTGCTCAACGTACTGATAAATTTGTAAGCGACCATCGATTCCTAAACTTGCCAAGTATGGACCCCACGGACACGGTGCTATATCAACAACAGCACCAGCATGGCACCTGTACAACTGCTCAGCAGGTTGTGGATCGTTGTCGACATCCAAATCTATTTTCCACAATCCACCGTTTCCATCCTAAAATACCATCATGAGTAAATCGTTTTCGTCAAAATTTAACTTACTTGGGCATAGTAGTACGTATCTTTTGGGTCATCGTTTTGCTTGTAAATGCACATCAAAATAACATTTGGAGTATAAAAATCATAAATCGGTTCAACTTGTACAAATCTATCGTCATCTGGTGGATCCGCTTGGTCAATGGTATCGTAAAACCACACCCGGACTCGACCATCCATTCCAACCGACCATAAATCACCATTCGAGTAATAAAACTGAGTTATCGGACCATCGTGACATTTTTTCCTTAATTTTCTACAAACTTCTAATTTTATGAGACCTTCATCCCACACCAAAATGTTTCCCCAGGCACTCCCCGAGATTACTTTTTCATCCGGCATTGGGTAAACACCTAAAATGTCGCAATATTCTGTTTTTCCAAACCTACCCAATTCGCCCTGCAGTTTTAAACCCGTGAATGTTTCGGCCATTTTCCAAAATTTTATATGGGTGAGGCCACACGTGGTGAGTTGTCCTGGAACGTCGGGAGAAAACATGACTCTGTACACTTCGTTCACGTTTGATTTGGTCCTCAATAAAACCCGGTGTTTTACCCAATTAAAAATCGTTATTAAAAAATCTGGTTCACCACCTTGCGATACCAAGAGCATTCCGTCGGGGCTAAAATAGAAGTGAGAATTGAGTTGGAATTTAATGTTGGAAACTTATACCTGTAACTTAAGTGAGAGTAAGATTTGGAGGTGCCTTCTTTTAACAGACAAATTATATCTAAGGAAGGCCAATCGTAGACTATGATTGGTGGTTTGTCTCCATTTTCTCCTACTGCAATGTGGGGGTATTCTGGATTTGGATTTTTCTATTGGAAAAAAATTAATGTGATTAAAAAATTGTGAAAATAAAGAATAATGTTACTGTTATGTGACCAATTCCACCACCAAACGCACTTCTTCGGAACCAAAATTCTTTCGTTTCAACGTTGAAAAAGTTGATCAGGTTTCCAGATGCAAAAATGATGGTTTTTTCATCCGCGACGGTCATGTTGTAATATCGTTTGCAGTCGTAGCCGAATGAATAACTGATGGTAGTTAAGGAGAAGTTTTATCTCCATAAAAAATACTTTCAAAATAAATTGCATTCAAGAAATAAAGTGATTGGAAAATTACAACCGATTAGATCTCGTCAGGCAAACTTAAAATTAAAATTTGTTTTAATGAAAATAAAAAAATTAATGTAATATTGGGAAACATAAAAAGAATAGTTTTGGTAAGAAAATTATGATTTTCTTCAATTGCTTCGATCAGATTGGATTTCGTCAGGTAGTTTAATCAAGAGACTTTAAAATAAATAACTAATTTGAAAATAAAAATTCGCATTAATGAAAATCAAAAAAAATGTAATTGTTAGTAAACATAGTGAAAATGTTGATTAGAAAATTGGAAAGTTACAGCTTTCTGCAATTGTTTCGATCAGATTAGATCTTGGCAGGAAAATCTAATCAAGTGGCTTCAAAAATAATAAAGAATAATTTGAACATTTAAAATAAAAATTCTTTTTAATAAAAATACAAAAATTGATTCAATTTGGGGAAACATAGAGTGAAAAGTTTTGATAAGAAAATTAAAAAACTACATCAGCTTTCTATAATAATTTCGATCAGATTAGATCTCGTCAGGTGGCTTATTTAAGTGGCTTCAAAATTAATAAAAGTTAATTTGAAAATTTAATGTAAAAATTAGTTTTAATGGAAAACAAAAATAAAAATAGTAAACATTAAGTGAAAATGTTGATAAAAAAATAACTGCCTTCTGCAATTTTTTCGATCAGATTAGATCTCGGAAGGTAAGTTGAATCCAAGCGGCTTCAAAAATAATAAAGGATAATTTGAACATTTAAAATAAAAATTCTTTTTGATGTAAATTAAAAAATTGTTTCAAATTAGGGAAACATAAAGTGAAAAGTTTTGATAAGCAAAATGAAAAAATACAGCTTTCTGCAATATTTTCGATCAGATACAGGTAGTTCAATCAAGTGGTTTCAAAATTAACGAAAGATAATTTGCAAATTTAAAACAAAACAAAAAATTAAGTAATTATTGGTAAGCTTAATTATTTGAAATTAATATTAGTGGAAAATAAATTATTAATATAACAATTGGAAAGTTTCAGCTTTCTGGAATTGTTTCAATCAGATTAGATTTCGTCAAATCAAGTGGCTTCAAAAATAATAAAGGATAATTTGAAAATATAAATAAAAATGAAATTAAATATTGCGGTAAAGTGAAAAATTCCAATAAGAAAATTTAGATGCTAAAAAAGTATGCAGTGTTTAGGTGGTCCACTGGGCCAGAACCAAAATGACTTTTTTGGGGAATGGCAATGAAAATAAAAAAATACATAGATATTTTGGGGGTTGAAGGGTAAAAATATAGGATAAAACATTTCTCACCTTGGAAAATTATCAAATGAGACACATTTTAATAAACAAGAAGACATGTATGAAATCCTGTCAAATCCACCCCCAAATAAAACTAATGCACTTTCTTTAAAGAATCCGAATTCCTCAAAAACACAGGGGAGTTACCCACTTACAAAAATAACTAAAATCTTAAAATTGAAGTAAGTTTAAAAAAGTTGCAAAAGGATACTCAAATTCCAAAATATTTCCAGGTAGGGTGGATTCCTTGCTGAGTATTGGGCCGGAAATAAAATCTTCCGAATAATAAATGCTCGGTTCCTGTTCATATTCGTCATCTCCTTCCCACTCTTCTTCGTTTTCATCAAATGTTAATTCTTCATATTCGCTAGTGTTTGACATGTCGACTGTATTTTAATAATACGTCAAAAATTATTTTTAGGTTTGGTCGATAATTGGTTCGTTACCATGGTTTGATTTTGAAGATGAAAGGAAATTTCTACTTGGCACTAATCGATAGTACCGTTATAATTTTTAAATTTGGAGTCCAATATTTACATTTGCGTCATTACGAAATCAACAACTAATTTCGGTTCCGCTTTACAACGATTGCGGTTTAAATCGCACTTTTAAATTTTTATACGCACAAAAAATGACCAACTGGTTTTTGAAATTACGTGGACATGGAGAAGGCGTTCGAAATTCGCAATTTTCGCAATGTTTTGGTTTAAAATTTAGAAATTTTTTTTAAAACTTGCTTTTTGTGTCAAGTTCAATTAATTAATTTTTAAACAAGTTTTTTTAAACTCATTTAAACGTGAGTCACAGAGAATGTTACATTGTGTCATCGATGCTTAGGTATTTCGCATTTTATTAATCATTCATTAATTTTTTCGCACGAAGGGGGGGGGGGCATGAATTTTCAATACTTGCGGTTTGGTAGCGTTCTAACAGCTCTCAATAATTTTTTCACGCTTCTTGGGCACCGTGACAGCCGCTCTCGTGAGCTGTTCTGAGCAAAACAATAATTAAAGTACAAAAAATCCAAAGTTTGTAATGTTCCCACTTCGAAACGACAAATTAAAAAACATTGAAAAAAAAACCAACAACAAAACTTCGCTCTTATCTATCCGGAAGTTTCGTTTGTTCGGTTTGCTTTACATAAATAACGCAAGTAATGCTAAAGCGTCGTATTCAATTTAGAATTTACATAATATGTAATGACGTTTTTAAAATATTATTATTCATTATCAGCAATTTGAGACGATGTCGATAGTTACCTGTGCGTAATATTTAAATTGCGACCTTTCACTTTTTAAAAATGCGAGTTTCGTGTACCTACGGAAATTTAAGTAAAAGAAGTGAAAAGTAGGTTTTCTTTATCACCTTCCAAGTATTTGCTTTACGCCGAGATATCTTAGATAAATTTTGTGGTTGAAGTAAATTCCTGTATTAAAATTATTAGCTGTGTGTGATTAATAAAATGACTAATACACAAATGCGGGTAACTCGAGTTTGGTCAACTTTTAGTAGTCATTCATTCTTATGTTTACTTGTCTACAGTTTAGTTTAGTGTGACGATTATTAGTGTCAATTAAAATTAATTTTCAACCATCCTGCTATAGGGTGCGTCCCTTTACTATTTCGTGTGGATAAGTTTTGTGTTGGTGCATGTACTACTGGTGCAACAATGGAGCAGCAAAATACAACAATAGACGACTTTTCTGTCCTCATGAGGTTCGTATATTTTTAAATTTTGCTTTCTTACTTTGTTTTCTTTTTCAAAAAAAAGATTGCGTGTAGTAATAAGAACATGTGCGTTACAACTGTCTTGCATGAGGACCATTTTTTTCCAAGTTTCAAATTTCGTTCCGACAGTTAATTCGTTATCGTTGGATGATGTGCTGCTCGTTTTAATTTGTTTGTTATTTCTTCAATTAAAATTCATTAATATTAATGTAAGTCTAATTTATGTAAGAGCCATGTTTCGATAATGCGTATACAATCAAAGTTGAAGCGATAAGATATCTCAAAATTGATAATAGTCTCGACATTTCGACACTTAAGAAGTTTTTTTTTTCCAATAATTAAATTCGAAATGTTTCTATGTATTTAAAATTTTTTTTTATAAGATACCTCGTACCAAACGCAATTATTGCTCTTCTTTTTTTGTCTACAATTTTGTCGACGCCTAGTTAATGTATAAAACAGGAAAATTATTTCATTGTTCTGTAAATAATTTTGATGTAATATACAATCGCGCGTGCCTTTTAAATCAGTGCATATATTTATTATTTATTTGCACGTCCGGTGATGGCCGCGTGATTTATTGTTATGTATTTAAAATTAAGAACCATGAAGATTAATAAAGCAGCGATACATTTTTTTGTTCTAAATTAACAAATGAATAAACGAACAGGCACTTCAAATTCCTCTTTTTTAACGTATTTAGTACTTGGATGGGTGGCCCTTCAGTGAACATGTACCATTATCGTTGTGGTTCGAACCCCAGAACCATATGGTGCTAATACCTACCTCCCTAAAGTTAATAAATGGTTCTTAATATTCATCAGTAAATTATGTATAATTGAGCAATTGTAATGTTTCAAATTTTGCAACTTAAAATGCCTAAATTTATATCATTTTTAAGTTACTTTTGTGTCTAAAGTGGCTAAGGCCACTAAACTTCCTAAAATGTGAAAAATTGAGCGTGGAACCTGGAAAATTAATACTCCCCAGCATAAGAAACTAACGAGATGATGATTTTTCAAAATTGATAAAGACACAATTTTAATTATTGAATATACATTGTTTCTTACTTAACGCTGGGGGGTATTCCATACCCCCCAGACCCCCCGGTTTTCCGATTATTTACTTTTAAAAATCCACTTTCCAAATCAGGGAAAGATTTTTTCGTGAACATAAACTATATTTTATAATACTTAATTGTATCTCATTTCTCAACCGGGGAATACGGTTCCGCCCCCGAATAGAGAAGTAACGAAATTACTTTTCAAAATTGATAAAAACTCAAATCTAATACTTGAGAATACATTTTTCTTCTTGCTTACAGCTGGGAGGTATTCCATACCCCCCCCCCCCGACCTACAAGCTTTCCGATTATTTGCTTTTAAAAGTACCCCCTAGGCAATAGTCCAGTCATTATATCCAAAAAACCGACCCTACCCGTGAATAATTTCTTAGTGGTTTTTTTTCGCAGCTGTCTCGGGGGGGGGGGGTCACTAGGAGTGTAAATTGAAAATCTCGACCAAATTATGCTTTTGCGTATATTCGAAAAATGGTTTTTCTTGAATAACTCGGCCATTTTTGATTTTACATAAAAACCGTGGGGGACAAAAATTGTAGGAAATTTGATTCACTACAAGTTTGGTTCTTACAATTTTTCTTCTAGGATCGATATTTTTGGAATTGGACCCGAAAAAATCAACAATGTTCGCCTTATTAATTTAATTTCATTTGTTGCGTCCATATTTAATTATTTTCTTGCTTTTTTTCTTTTCCTTTATTTGCGGGGTTGGTGGACAATAATATTTAAGGGGGGAAAACACTGTAACAGGTTGAAAAAGAGTTGTATTTTAAGAAATTTTTTACAGAAAAAGTACAAAGCCAATCTTTTTCAAATTTTCCATATATTTTATTGATTATATTATATACATTAAAAAAATTTTTTGGCTTGTTTGTAGTCCATATACAGGATGTACAGGACGCCAAAGTTTGCTCTTCAAAAAAAAAGTTAGTGACTGGTTGACAGCAATTCGGCCATATGGTTAGTTTGAAATCAAAATTTCAAAAACATTTACAAAGTACATATCCATGACTATAGTTCGACGGGGGGAAATTTTGATATCTAGAAAAATAGCAAAATTTCAGATCTTGGAAAAAAAAAATTTAAAATCGAGCATTCCTTGTGTGTCCTTATTATAACATAGAAGCTAAACGGAACGACCAATTAAAAAAATCTCTCGTCGGACGATGAAGACGAATATTGTGAACAAAATATTTTTTGAATCATATTATTCGGATGGATAGTTTTCTTGTTTTGCTATAATATAAATTTGTAGTTTTGAGATATTTGCTTTTAAATCCTGTATATGGACTACAACCAAGTCCAAAAATTTTTTTAAATGTATATAATATAATCAATAAAATATGTGGTAAATTTGAAAAAGATTGGCTGTGTACTTTTTCTGTAAAAAATTTCTTAAAATACCTCTTTTTTTCGAGCTGTTACAGTGTTTTCCCCCCTTAATTAATACTTATTAATTTATTGTACCTGTAAAATTGAAAATAAAGGGGATAATGGGAATATTTCTAAATGGGTACATATTTTTAGGTTAAATTCCGAAAATATCGATTTTTGTAAAAACAGGTGGTGATCAAATTTGTCCAAAATTTTATTCTCTACAAGTTTGTTCCTCTTCATTTATGCCGTTAAGTTGAAAATAAAAGAGATAATGATATTATTTTGAATTTGTCGCTTTTTTCGGGTCCAATTCCAAAAATATTGATCCTAGAAGAAAAATTGTGAGGACGAAACTTGTAGAGAATCAAATTTCCTACAATTTTTATCCCCACGGTTTTTATGTAAAATCAAAAATGGCCGAGTTATTCAAGAAAAACCGTTTTTTTTTACTAAAAAAACAATTTTTCGAATATACGCAAAAGCATAATTTGGTCGAGATTTTCAATTTACACTCCCAGTGACCCCCCCCCCGAGACAGCTGCGAAAAAAAAACCACTAAGAAATTATTCACGGGTCAAAGTCTATAATGATTGGATTACAAGGGCAAAATTGTTTTAGGAGCATAATAATAAACTTAATACTTAATTTATTTTATATTTTAAGTGCTTGTTCTTATTTTTTGGAGTACATAGCTAAGTCTCCCAGCTTATTTTGAGCCTCCGATCTGTGCGCCTGCACCATCTTCTCCAAGCCCTAGTTACGGTGCTGATCATAACCATGAGAGTTCGAGTATCAATATCTCGAAAATAGTGAAAAATGATTTAAAATGTTAAAAAAATCAAAAGTGTTGAACAGAAGAAAACAAATATTTCTTCGTTTCATTCACCGTTTTCAAGTTAGAGAAGAACTGGAGTGAGTTACAGTGGCATAGCTAGGGTAATTTGCGCCCGGGGACAAGACACAAAATCTGCGCCCCTTCTCGTATCGAGAGAATTTTTTGAATATTCAAGATTTTTAATTTTTCGTTTAACATCTCACGTTTTAAAATACATTCATTTTTATAAAATTAAAATACAAAAGTTAGTTTAAATCGATCCTCATTTTGGCGCCCCCTAAGCTGTGGCGGCCAGGGACATATGTACCCCCCCCTAGCTACGCCTCTGGTGAGTTATATACTCGATCTCGTAAAATTCATAATGATTCCATTGCCGTCGAATTTATGTCGGTAAATTGTACTGATGTAGCGGGGGGGGGGGGCTTAGTCCTTCATAGCAAATAGAATAAATACTTTAATAATGCAATAAAATTATGTAAGTTATTTTCCTTAAAAATCTTCCTGTAGCAGTGCATTGAATCCCCTCTGGGTTGGAGTTAAACACTTAAAAAATGTTATAAAAAAGTATTATAATAGTTATTTATTTACATCATAAGATTTACCCCCTCCCCCCCGTTTCGTTCTCATTTTTTCTCTATAGCTCTATAGCTCAACTCCGTGGTTCCATCACCAAATTATTAAATTTGGCCCACAAAACTTCTTCATTTAGCCCACTAGGATTTTGCAAGTTATTATACATCCAGAAACGAATTCGTCTTACATTTTTGTTCAAAATCCATTCAATTTTAAGGACTAAATCAGCACGATCTTCTCAGTGCTAAGGTGGAGATGAGGGATCTACAGTTTAAGATCTCTTTTTTAATGCACATGTAAAATCCAATTAGCTTAATGAAAGGTTAGCTAACCAATGAAAAATACAAATTTATGCGTTAATCGTTGATTAGCTTTGGGGGAGTGGGAGATATCTGTACGGTTGGTTGCAGCATTAATTTTTGCTAATTGCAAGGAATCGAACTTGGTACTTGCTTACTACTTACATCTCAGCTGTCGAGTGCATCAGTTTAACTAATTAGTCGATAATATGCAAATTTGTGACCGTTCATTTTGGGAAAAGAACGGCATCTAAAAAAAGCTTTCTTTATTCGTTTCTTCCGATTGGATTACTCATAATTTTAGACTTTCTTCAAACTGAAGATTTAACACTTGAATCACTGCTGGTTCTTTTACGTCTTTTTTTTACTAATTCTGATTTTCAATCTATTTATAAACTGACCCATTCATTTATATGAAGACCGCCACACCTCAAATTGGGCAGCAAATCTTTCGCAACATCAGGAAGTTTATAATATACCAGAATTTGAATACAAATCAAGGAGCAGAATCATCTTCTCCTCATAATTATGACCAAACAGAGACGGAATCATCAAAAGAACCTTGCAGTTTCTATTACCAAGATCCTAGCTGATTCACATATAAAATTTCTTCATTCTGATTGCAAAATTTATCCATTAGTCACTCGAGGAGTGTCCAGTTGGTGCTTTATCAATTAATCACTAATAAGTAATAACTAATAAGCTTTTCCCACTAATAAGTGCATTCCAAATATTCCAACAAGTGCACGATAATTGAGCTGCTTTACTGGGATTTACTATACCATTTGAAATTCTCTCTGCTTTGCAAAAATTATGGGATCTATCGTAGGGTTGACAAGCAGCATTACCCCTAACCACTTTCATAACCCTTACAATTTTTAATTTCCAATAATTTTCTGCTGGGACAATAAAATTTTCTATGACGAACTTATTTGGTGAGATTACTGTTAGTGGGAGTCCGATCATTCTTATCAAATTAGTGCGATACTCGTAATTCCGATTAAATTAATTAAACCTTACCTATCAGAATATAATTTCGAATAGTAAACATACTCCACATCCTCAAGTGGAATTTCCACTAGATTTCATCTTATCTCTGACATACTTGGAAGTTAAATAGTAAATAAGAATCTCGAAATCGTGTTGATACAATTTATTTTGATAAAAATAAGATACCTACGCAAATCTGTAATTTTAAATTTTTTCCAAGTTTAATGTACCCACCCAAATTATTGTAATTAAATCACCGCTTTGTTCTTTTCAACAATTTAACAACAAATTAATCTGTCAACCGTGGACGGTTAAAATTCCCCAACAATTCTATTGCGTATCTAAACCAATGGTTAAATATGTCGTACATCCGTTTCCTTATTTAAGACCTCTTCAACACGAACAAATTTTTATTCAAACAAATGAACAATTTAGTTAAATCAAATTAACTTTGTAAGCCAAGCGCTCAAGCTGGATTATTTTTTCGGAACGTTTTTCTTTTTGGAAAACCATACTATTTAATCACTCGTGAGGGTGGGGGAGGCTTCAATATAACAAAACTAAATCTATCAAATTGAAACTTGATTTCGCTCGATTATTTTGCGTACCTTTGCACCTGTTGATGTTAAAAACTATTAAGTCATCGTGACAAAAGAAATAAAATATTTATGGCTTTCAAATTGATAAAAAAATTGTACTTATTAACACATTAAGTTAAATTTAAAGTGAGTAACTTTTAACGAGTTGAACAATTAACGACTTGAAGAATATCTTTTTTAATTGACGAACTAATTACTTAACTGATGCATTATCACATACAACAAGGGGTCAATTTAATTTCAATTAGCTAAAAATATAATTTTTTTGGTAAAGCAAAATTAACTGGAACATTTTCTAGCCAGAAATAAATTCTAGGGTCGTATTCATAATCGATTACTACACTAAAGTGTAATAAGTGTAATAAACATGGTCACTCGCGTCACGAATTTACGTAAATCGAAACAGTTACTCAATGGAGTGAATCATTTTAATTATTGTTTAGAAGAATCACTTCTCAATATTTTATAATAATTAATATGATTTTTTTTCTAGGTATTCCCGTCCGTTGTTGACCGCAGCAGGGGTAATAACAATTATAACGATGATCATTGGAGTTGCTGGCAATTTGTTAACCGTTATTGCACTTGTTAGGCATTCCAAACTTCGCACTGTTGCTGCAGCATTTATATCCAGGTGAGAAATCCATATACAGAGTGTCCACGAAGCGTTATAACGATAGCTTCCTCTTACATATAGATAAGATACCCCCACAAGTTTAGGGACTCTAAGTTCCTAAAGAGAATTAAGGCTGAAATAATTTCTAGTAGGGAGCCCGGGGCAGGTTGTTAGAGGGGGTTGGTTGTCACACAACTCAGTTCAGTTACTGCTGCCACCTAGTGGTTTAGACTCAAAACTCAATGTTTATATGCCTTGCGACGTTTCTATGGATTTCTACTTGAGGGCCATAGTTATTCGGCTTTCGATCTCATTCAGAGGGACCAAAGGGGCCAGCGATATTAACAATATTGATATGTATGGAATATGGACCACACTTACACTATTTTTACACACACACCACAATATTTAAAAAAAAAATATTTCTGTCACCTGGAACTTTGACATACAAATCTGAATACTATTCATTCATTATCATGTTATCTGACACTTTGAAATACAAATCTTCCACAGTTCTTTGAAGTTCGTCGATTGGGCCGCAGGTTGGTTGATTTTAAAGTAGCCTAGGGCTACCATATTAATTTGACTCCTCCTAAGGCTTCCTACACTCAACATTAGCTCAGCCTACGGCCTCGCCCCAGGTCCTACCTTTATTAGGTTATTAAATAAAAAATTAATTACAAAAACTTCTTTACGTAAATACAACCGAGTGAACGAATTTATTGCATAATTTCAAAACATACAAGAATTTAAATTTATTAAATAATTGATTAAACTTCTGTGCGTAATTTTAGGAAGTCACAATCTCTATTGGTTCTCGAAATATCCTCTTCCTTTGGTTTTTTTATAAGATGCGGTATTTGATTATTGTCACTATTATTTATAAATATAAATTACCATTTTACAGCAAAGAAAATTTCACTAAATTCGAACAATGTCATGCAAATGAATGCGCATTAAGTAAAAGTTCATGTAATGGCAATCTTATTAGTTCTTATTATTAAATAAAACAATGAGCGCTCATTACTATTTTTTACGCTTTCATCGAGCAGCACGAACCTACTATTAAACGACTAATCCTGTTTTTTCCGTTTCAGTTTGTGCATATCGGATCTCCTGTTTTGCTTTCTGGTCTTGCCGTTTGGTGCTGGTCAATTTTTCCGAGGGACCTGGATACATGGAGATGTTCTCTGCGTTTTGGTGCCGATGTTCCGTTACGGTTCCGTCGGTGTTTCGTTGATAAGCGTCGCCACTATTTCCATCAACCGTTATATTTTGATTGCCTGGCCGTCGTTGTACCCGAGCGTTTACACCAAATGCAAGGTCATCCTGTACATTTCAATAATCTGGGGTTTCAGTTATGGTTTGCAAATTCCAACACTTTTGGGTGTTTGGGGAAAATTTGGATTCGATGAAAAATTGGGTACCTGTTCCATAATTCCAGACGAAAACGGACACAGTTCCAAAA
Source organism: Rhagonycha lutea (assembly GCA_958510855.1). Classification (NCBI taxonomy): domain Eukaryota; kingdom Metazoa; phylum Arthropoda; class Insecta; order Coleoptera; family Cantharidae; genus Rhagonycha; species Rhagonycha lutea. The sequence goes on along the minus strand of OY294040.1, from coordinate 3,123,337 downwards.
CCGCAATGTTTGTCATCGGATTTTTGATACCGTGCATCGTTATTATCATTTGCTATTCTACAATTTACTGGGTGGTTAGGCAATCGCACCAAAGACTCCATAAGCATAATGCTGGTACGAGACCCAAAAGGAGCGAAATGCATATAACGAAAATGGTGTTGGTTATATTTTTGTGTTTCATTATTTGCTACATGCCATTGACTATTGCTAAAGTTTTTGATCCGGATGTGAGGAGCGCACCTTTGCTTGTTATGGGTTATTTGTTGTTATATTTTGCTGCGTGCGTCAATCCGGTGATTTACGTAACCATGAACAAGCAATACAGACAAGCGTATTTTGATACTTTGAAGTGTAGGGTTGGCAATAATTTTGATTCCAGTTCGCCGGTTCACCACAGCAAATCGATAATGTCGGTCATGTTTATGAGAAACGTCGTCTCGCCAAATCCTAAGGTTTAGTTCGTTTTTAGTTTTTTAGTTATCGATACCAAAGTACAAAATTATTACTATAAGTTCGTTTTTATTGTAATTTATTTTTTTAATTGTTATTTTCCTTATGTTAAGGAAGAATTATTAGATAATTTGTAAGTATTATTGTAGGTACCTATGTAGTTTGTAGTTTACGAAAAATATTGTTACGTTCTTTGAGAAAAATAGAAGAATTAACTAATTTTGCTCACATTTTTATTAAATCTTCCAATTTGGAATTTATTTTGTGAAATTATTGTTAAATGTTCCGTCATGTCTCGGCGTGTAGTTTTCTATGGTTATGGTTGATGATATGGTAAAATTTGCTCTTTATACTTGCACTTTCGTTTTAGCAAAGTAGAAGCATTATTTTAACGATGTAAAGTCATACAGAATCAAACGTTTTGAAAATTGAGCCTACGTCCTATTACGTCGATTTGGGCAGGCTTTTCTACTTTGTTCTGAAGAATATGATAAGGAAAAAGGGGATCCAAGAAAGCTTTGGACATTCGTGCATTTAGCTAATGAGCGAATGGCTGCGTTCGGTTTAATATTTGGTTTAATCCTTAAATTGCTTTGAACTGCTGATAATTTAATTTTGATCGTTCAGTTGGGCAATTTTTAGTGCTCTCTGCAGATTAACCTCAGTTATAACTTTTAACCTTTTAAGAAATATTATTTTATTTATAAAGTATCGTTGTGCCGCATATAAAATTATATCTAGCAAGATTTCATAATATTATTGAAATTAATTGCTGCAAATAAAAATTTCTTTCTATTTTTAAACGCGACCGATTATTTGGTTATTATTTACTGTGTCAATTTTCAGAGCAATTAATTTTCTGGAAGTGTTGTACAATCGATTACAAAACAAATGGACAGATAACCCAAGTGGAGTGTAATAAAAGTTTGAAAAAAAAAATTATCGCACTAATTCTTCGATAAGATTTTTTACAAGTTTTGCAATATTTATTTTTATTCAATCTCAATAATTCTCATCAGCAAAATGACTGTAACCATGTAAAAGACATCTTTGATTTTAGATAACCTTAAGAAAATCGTCTTGATATTCGAATAGAATCTACTAGATACAACTGAATAGCTTTTTCTTTGGAGGAACATCATCTTCTGATGATAAATTTAAAATTTATGGCAATGTTTATTTATCAACCAAGCACCTGTCAGAAAGCGATTTATGTAAGTATTTTATTCAAGAGTATTTTATTAACTTAATAAGCACTGGGGCTTAGCTGGATCGGCTGGGTTACTCGTAACGCCAATGATCCTCAAATCAGTGGGTTATCACTTATCAGAGATCAGAGTTTGAGACAGAGATTAACCTACCGAACATACGATTTAACGTGGAATCTAAATCACCGCATCATATCCCGAGATAATCACATGCTATCTCCTTTGTAGTGGTATAGCCGCATACTAGATGAAGATGGACTTGTTCTTTTAACAAATAACAAGGGTTGCAGTTTTAGGTCATGCTGCCAGGACCATCATGCTTTTGTAACTTCGTGAGTCGAATCTTGACCTTAGCACCTAACCCATGGACCTCTTAAAATAAAATGTACTGCTAAAGTCACCCTCCTCCTCAGTCCATAACCCTTCTGCAGGGTGTGGTGAGCATTTTAACAAAGGCTTTTCATGGCAGATTACACCCCGGTGGTTTGCCATTGCCTACCGAGGGGAGACGGCCACAATATGATTCTTACTTCGCCCGGAGTCGAACCGGGTTCTGTAACGAAATGCTAACGTAACGAAAGTCTTAGTTGAATCCAAAACTTGTCCCCTATATGGACGCCACAATTTTTTTGCAATTCTAGAAAATTTCGTATCTGTACTGGTGTTAGCTTGGGATTCTAACCTAGGCTAACCTACAGCGGCGTTCACAATGAAGTAGGGTCTTGCCTTGCTTTGGTAGAAAGATCTTTTTCATTGCAACTTTGTGATTTGGGGCCGCAGATTTGAAATTTGAAGGGAGGGCGGAAGAGTCAGTGACACCGGTTCTGCTTAAATTTTTAAATCCTCGCAATATTGAGGAAAATTGTGTTTAAAAATAATTTAAGGTTCTGTTTGCTGTCAGGTAAAAAGTGGAATGCAACGAAAGTGTGCGAGGCTGCATTGAATAATATCACACTTTTATAAAATCAACCCCTGCTCCAAATCTCTGTTTTCGTTAGACAACTATTTTGGTCTACCAATGAAAGCAAAGTAAAGGGTGGTAATTTTTTGGTAAAATGAGGCCGTTCTCAAGCTCAAGATATATAATAAACACAAATATGTCCTAGAAAATTTAATTTTAGATTTAAAACAAACAAAAATACTGAAATAATTCGAACGTAAACTGGGGAGATCCTAACTCCTAATGAGAGAGCGGATACCTCAGACGTAGATCTCCCAAATCAATCCAGAGTATCATCCTAACTCCAGTTACCTAACTCCAGTTTAAAGTATAATAAATAATCTTTAAAAAAAAAATATGAATGAACCAATGCAACGGTGGCCCATGTTTCTGCTGCATTTCCTTCTTGAAGAACTTAATTCACAAGCACCCACTTTGACACCTGGCGCACAGAATCTCTGATACTGTTGATGAACCGATTGCACTGGATGTTGAGCTGCTCGTAGAATTCAAAAGTTAACCAAGCTTTGAGCAAAGAAAATAAAATTGGCTGTTTTGCAATCATCAAATGACACAAGCGCAGTGAAAACTTGACACAAAGTGAGGAAAAAATATGTGTAGAACGTAAACTTTTAGTATTCTAAACCTAGTTCAACACAACTCTGCAAGATATCCAACAAAAACATTTTGGTTATCGCCATCTACTGATCTCTCGATCTATACAAATGCAATTTATTTGCATTGCTCTAAATGTACGATGCTAAACACCATTCAGGATTGTAACAGGATGAAAAAAACGAAAGACCAATAAAGAATAAACAAAAATTTGTTCAAATACTTAAAAAAAATATATTGCAAAATATCATTTGGAGGAGTACAATTTCTTGCGTTCCGACTCCTTCCGAGGAGTCCAATAGTTAGCAAAAAATTGTTACTACTGATCTATTCATAAAAAATCGGAATTGTTTCAATCTCAAGAAAATTTAAGAATTAACATTATATACAAAGATTAGTGCGAAGGCCGCAGGCCGAGCTATGTTACGTTAAGAGGAGAAGCCAGTTTTAGTAAATTAAGCAATAAGAGTAGTCGTTTTTAAGCGTACGTTTACCAACAAAATATCCACCGTTTGCATTGTCAAACATTACCTTAAGCGGCGTTCACAATGAAGTGGGGTCTTGTCTTGCTTCGGTAGAAACCTAGCAAGAGCCAATCAAAATGAACGATTTTTTAATCATAGAAAAGGATAGAACAAAATGTTTTTAATCTAATTGGCGCTTGCCAGCTTTCTACCGAAGCAAGGCAAGACCCCACTTCATTGTGAACGCCGCTTTATATTTTATAGTATTTATGAAAATGTTATAAAATTAGTAATTTTTAATCCAATTTAAACAAAATGATTCGGCATGTATGTTTCTTCTATTTTAAAATAAAAATTAAAAATTTTAGTCAAAGTTACCCTCAATCTAATTAATTGAAAACCTGTAAAATAAAATTTTACAGTTTATTTTTAAGCAAGGCTTAACCTTTAATTAATGACGTGAATCTTTCCTACATACATTTCAAATGGGATCATTTCCTCGGAGGCGCCCACGCCACTAATTAAAGGTTAAATGTTAAGATAAAAAAGTAATATTGAAATTCTTAAAACTGTTTCATTTGTTGAGTTGATACCATTTTAGACCGCTACACTATCCCCCCTTGTAGATGATTCTATACGTGGGCTTGCTTAGTAAATCGTTGAGATGATTTCATGTGCTGATGAATAATATCATAAAATCCTCGATATGGATGCAAACCTGGAGAGCACTGACTGTAGTAAATTAAGCGATTGTTTTTAATTATTATAATTTATATTACATTAATTTGCACATTACATGGTACATTACTTTTCCATATTACATTACAATATTCATGGAATAAATGAAATTTTTATAATACACACTTTTCTGTATATTAAATGGATTAACAATTATATGACCGCTACATTGCCTCCTTTCACTCGTAAACTACTAACGTAAAGACTGCAAAAATAATATATAATATAAAAAATAGGATTTGCGTGGTTCATAATAACATAAAAATTAAATTTAGAACTAGGGAGTATTTTTTCTAAATTTTCACCCTTTACTTTTCAAGTTTTCAATGTTTAATTGATGCGTAAAAAATGGCTATAAAACAGAATTTTTTTTATAAGAACAAAGCACACTTGGAAAGTAAAAGTAAAACAGTGAAAATTTGGAAAACGAGGAGTGAAAAGTTACAAGAACCCCCACCCCCCGAACCTGTTTCATAAAAATACAAACATTTCGATACAATAAATTTATTGAAGGGGGCAGATAAACTACACACGTAGAATTTAAATATCAACGATTGAAAATTGAAGATATAATGAAGGGGGTCTTTAATTTTCGAAAATGAGTGGCTTATCGTGAGAGCCCTTCAATTTTCAAGTAGATGCAAATTTACCTTAGTTACAAGCATGAAGTGCGTTGTAACATTTATAACAGTAACTTTAGTACCTAACATAGTAACATCATCGTTATTGTGGTATTTCGAAAATTTATGCAAATAATATTTTATAAGCGATAAATTTTGAAATTTAAATGTGATAGCATTGTTTATACTATCATTGAATATGCAATGCGTTCGTCAATGTAATCAAAAATTTTAATAAAAGTGGGGGGTTATTAATATACGTACATTTGTTGTTATTCAAATTATCTATTACGGGGCGCTCGTGGCCTGTCTTATTATCAGAACGTAGTTTACGAAGGCCTACCTCACCATGTTGACTGCACCACGAATTACCGTAAGTTATTTACAGTTTTTGTCGAAATTAGCAACATTTTATTGTAAATTTTCAAAAAAATGTTTGCATCAAGAAGGCAGATTTTATTTTTTGATTCAAATTTTCTGAATTATCACGCGTTTTTATGTAATTAAAGAAAATCCGATGGTTTGAAATTTGTATAGTGACCGACCTTGAATGTAATTTTAAACAGGAGATACAGTTTTAATTGGCTGTTTGAAAGGTGGCCTAAACGGTCACCAATAAAATTCTTATCATCAAGGACACCTACATTTTTGAAAATTTAATCAAGATATTTTTTCTAAGTTTTATTCAGCAAGTATTTAATTTAATAAGAATTTTATTAAATTAAGGACCCTTGCTTTTAATTACGTGTGGATGGAGTAAATAGGGGATGAAAAGACACAATAAAAAAAAATTAATTTTTAATGGTAGCTAACCACTGTGCCAGTGTGAACATAGCGGTCGTTGAATGCCCTCTTATTATATAAAATTGATGGCTATTATGTCATGAATGTTGTGCTGGTAGTTTAAATAATTAAGGTAGTCGACTAACCAATTCAGAGAGACAAACAAGAATCAGACTAAAAATTAATCGGTTTTTTCCATTTCAATCAATTTTTCCTTTCAGTTTTAAACATGTGTTTAACGATTAACGGAACTGTAATCTTTATAATACTGCCCCAGATAAGGTCAATTTAATTGTGTTCAAACAAACATGAATTAGCATGGAATTTGGTGTTTAATCGCGATTTTTTTTTAATTACTATCTACATTTCAAGTGCATCAATTAGGTACTTAGGTTATCAGCACTTTTTGCTGAACGAAAATCTTTATTTTTTTTGTTAGGTATTTTGGGTTGAATATTTTGGTCTGTTTTTTATTGGCCCAACAGGCGACTGGGGAATTCAAACCCTTATTCGAACTACCTTTTACTCCATGCCACGCTGCTGGAGTTAATCGCGATTTTGAAAGAGATATAAAAAAGATTGTTTATCACAGTTATTTAGCGGTTTTATCATAAAACGTAAAACACTTGTGCAATGATATTTACACTTGTTGACATTTTTTTTTGAGGAAAACATGCTACTTTTGATATAAAAATAAATCTTAACCTTGTAGTTCATGGCGTACATGATTCTTCGACCCGAATTCATTAATTTAGTTCTCAACAAATAATACTACTTTTATACCCTAGGCAGAAAAGTAAAAATGTACGCGAAGTCGCAAAAAAATGACCCTGGGGTCGTAAAGTATGACTTTCCGCCCTTGGAACGTAAACTAATAATTATTCTATGATTTTTTAACAATAATTTGAATTTTTGATTTTCAAAATTTCTTGTTCTGGATTCTATAGTTCAAAACCAAAAAGAACATTTTAAAAGTTTAAAACGTCGCTAATTGTATTTTTCTTCAATTTCTTTAGGGAACTTCAGTATTAAGCGCACTTCGAAAATCGTATTCGAATGTAGCACCAACCACGAAATTATTTATTGACGGTAAATTCCAAGAATCTCAAACAACAGAATGGATCGACTTACACAATCCAGCAACAAACGAGGTGGTCACGAGAGTACCCCAAAGTACTCAACAAGAAATGGAAGCAGCCGTAAGTGCAGCGAAAAATGCTTACCAAAGTTGGAAAAACTCGACAGTCCTTACCAGAGTACAGCTCATGCTAAAACTCCAAGCGGTAATTAGGCGGGACATAAAAAAAATAGCGGAAAATATAACTTTGGAGCAAGGAAAAACTCTTGCAGATGCCGAAGGCGACGTAATAAGAGGCCTACGTAAGTAATCCAATTGTGTTTCGATCTAACCGTTGATTAACCTGTGATTTTTAGAGGTGGTCGAACATACCTGCTCAGCTGGTTCGCTTCTTATGGGCGAATCGTTACACAACATAGCGAAAGATATGGATTGCGTTTCGTATAAAAATCCATTAGGAGTGACGGCGGGCATTTGCCCTTTCAACTTTCCAGCTATGATTCCTCTTTGGATGTTTCCTTTAGCTATAGTCACTGGAAATGCGTCTGTGATCAAACCATCCGAAAGGGATCCTGGAGCGACAATGTTGCTCATGGAATTGATGCAGGAAATCGGTTGTCCTCCTGGATTAGTTAACGTAAAACTTTTATTTACCTGCAAGTTATTCTTTTCTGACTTGATTGTTTTAGGTCATTCATGGTTCTCGCGATACAGTCAATTTCATTTGTGACAACCCAGATATAAAAGCGATCAGTTTTGTTGGTTCTGATACGGCAGGAAAATACATTTACGAGCGTGGATCTGCCAATGGAAAACGTGTCCAATCAAACATGGGGGCCAAAAACCACGCCGTAATTCTTCCAGACGCTAACAAGGAGACCACCATTGACCAAATATGCGGAGCTTCGTTTGGCGCTGCAGGTCAACGATGCATGGCTATCAGCGTTGCAATTTTGGTAGGAGAAGCGCAACAATGGATCCCAGATATTGTTAAACGAGCTAAAAAATTGAAAGTTAGTGCTGGACACGAACCTGGGACAGACGTTGGACCTGTAATATCACCGGCTTCTAAACAACGAATTCTTAAGTTGGTCGAATCTGGAATCAAGCAGGTTTGTACATATATTTAATTTTTAAACAATACAAACTTTTTTTTACAAAAAAAAATGTTATAGGGTGCAAAGTGTCCACTTGATGGTCGAAACATTACCATCGAAAAATATCCAAACGGAAACTTTGTGGGTCCCACATTGCTTACAGACGTACAGCCTAGTTATGAGTGCTACAAGGAGGAAATTTTTGGACCGGTTTTGTGTGTCATTTCGGCCGATACGTTAGAAGATGCCATTAAAATAATAAATTCGAATCCTTATGGAAATGGAACCGCAATATTTACCACGAACGGAAGCAACGCGAGATATTTCGTTAACGAAGTTGATGCAGGTCAAGTGGGTATTAATGTTCCAATTCCTGTACCGTTACCGATGTTTAGTTTTACTGGGTCAAGAGGAAGCTTCTGGGGTGATTTGCACTTTTATGGAAAACAAGGTCTCAACTTTTACACTCAAACTAAAACGGTGACGTCGATGTGGAGGAGGGGAGCGGCGGTTTCGAAGAGTTCGGTTTCGATGCCTGTTCACAACTGAAGGGAAGAAGCGGGTGCTTCTAACAATAATTTCTATGATAAAATAAAGTATTTTGCAATAAATCTATTTATGTAATCCAGGATATTTTTTGCCTTTGGTGGGTGATTGATCATCTTTTCCTGAGTGTTTGTAACCGAAATGGTGTAAAATTGGAGAGGAACGTTAAAATTTGGACAATCACAAATTTACCTTATAATTTTAGAAAAAATCGCCTGCGGGACATTGCAAGTAGGTATCCCTCGAAACTTACTATCAGGTTGCTTAATAACAAAAACATTTAACAGCTTCGTAATTTTAATAATTTATTATTTTCACTCATTCTTCAGCGATTACAACAGTCTAATAAAATCAAGTTTACCGGATAGAATCGTGAATAAGATCGAAACATGTAATCCATCAAAATTTCTTTGGATTGCATAATTTTTTTTGTTATGGTTTCATTGAAAGCTGATTCGGAGGACAAAAGCTAAAGGACACTTGATAGAATTTTGACGCATCAAAATTTTGATGTCGATTCGTTCCTTGCTTAAAAACGAACAATTTTGGAACAAAATCCGCTTAAAATGCATGGCTTGGTTTAGCAATTAAGTTACAGTTAAGTATGAAAGTAAAAACGTTTACTTTCAAAGGAAAAGAATGAAAAGTGATACATTTTTCACACCGCTAACTTTGAGAAGCACTGCATTGTTATGAAGAATGTCGTGAATTTTTATGCATAATAAAATTAAAACCGTAACATTTTTGGGTTTTAATTACAATGTTCAATTAACTTTTAACAAAAAAACTTAGAAATCGTGAATTTTGAAAACTTTTACACAGAAGCGGCCTGGCGCTTGGCGTTACGTGATAATATTAGGAATTTCGGACGCATAACAAAAAATTCAGTACAAAATTGGATCGACACAAATATTTCTTGTTTGATCGGTTTTTTCTTCACTTTCTCAGTGGGTTATTGCATGCTGGGAGCTTCATCAACACAAAAATAAGTAGGTAAGCTGTAAAACTGGAGTATTTTTTAATTATTTTTTTAAAATAAGTTTTTAATTTTCTATTGGCTATAATGAAATTAGATTTCAGTCAGTGTTTGCGTACATTCAAATGTAGCATGGTCTACTTATCCGCATGCTCAAAGACCATCAAAGCAATCATAATTAAATAATTATTGTTTTTTAACGTTCAAAATTTTATCATCTTTAGATGATTCAACGGGAATTTTTTTTATGTATGTAGATGCACAATAATTATTCAGGTTACATAAATTCAAAGTGCATTAAGTGCATTTTCAAACCGGTGCTTTTTTGGTTCGCTGAAGAAACCACACCGTATAATTTTTTTCTAACATTTAAATTAAGTCTAAAGATTGAAATCAAATGCATTTACGACCCAATTTAATCAAAATCTCTTATCGCTTTCAAGTTTTTCAATTAATCAAATCGCACGATTTTGCATTACCAGAGAAAGCTTTTTTCTCCAATTGCCTTTTTTATACGGTCTAAAGAGTACACTTGGTCTACTAACAAGCAAAAGACATCTTTCTTGTAAATTGATTAAAATAGTGGGAGTCGTAAATAAAAGTATGTAACACATTTGAAATTATTGTGGCATATAACTTATATTACCGTCCAAAACAATATAAAACACCAGTCCGATTTCATCCTTCCAAGTGACAACATGAATTTTGAGTTCAACTTCTTAATTAAATTATTTTTGTTACATTTAAATAGTAAAGTAAGTTCGTTTACAACTACAAGAAGTTACGATTTGCAAGTTCCTGGATCCAATCCAATCAGGATTATCGAAGCCGAACCACTGTGGGATCGAAGCCAGGGTGAAAATTCAGTCACCACCCAACCACCTTGGTCCGACGTGGAACACAGGGCACTAAAGCCCATAAAAGCTCATCTTTTCAACCGGGACCGCGATGAAGACGACGACAGTAACGAAAGTGAAGAAGATGAAGTTACCGAATCCAAAGAAGATTCGGCTGAAGAGTTGAGAGAATTTTTGAGAAGTTATGCCGACCAAATGAAACGTACAACTAAACCACCCAAAATTAAACCATCGAAGGATAACGAACAGTTACATCAAGTGAAACTCATAACCAAACCATCGGAAGACTTCTCGAATCGATTAACCGAAAGTGAAATTACAGATAAGTTAGTTTTAGATAAATCAAAAAGTTGGAACGTTTTGAATGTGGAACGACACAAACATCCGGTTGATAGTAAAAACGGATGGGTTTCTTTGGAGATTGTCCCATGGTCGGTTTCTAAAGTTGCCAAGTGGCACAGCAGTGCTATAAAACCAGAAATTGATAGGATTGATGTCCCGAATAGGTACTCACATAGACCGGATTTGGAAGAATCTCCGTGGGAAAACAACTATTCAAACTATAAACCGAAACCATCTCACGTGAAGCAACAAAATCGTCCCAATCAAAATTACCAATCGGCGCAGTTTGATTATTCTGGGAGTCAGTCGATTAGGAAGCAAAGTAACAAACCTGCTGCTACATCAACGGGTAATTATGGACAAAAAGTTTACTTACAACAACCAGACTACACAGACGAATTACCAAATCCCACGTGGAATAAAAACCAACAAAACGGTTACGTCCAGAACGATGACTACGATGACCCAACCTACGAACAAGATCCTCCATCTGACATTATAACCGACGGTTTACCAGCAAACTTCCCAAAACCCCAGTCCAATACAAACAGACGGAAAGGATCCAGTACCTCGCTGGAACATCCTCCAACGCACCCATTTAATGGAAATGGTGAGTGGGTTTTATTAACTACAACTAAAGGTTTCAAACCACCTAACAAAACCAATCCTACCAAAACCAATAAACAAAGATCACTCGACCCTGATAACGAATCCAACATAGAATCGATTAACAGCCGTAAATCTATACGTCTTACAGTGCTACCCCCGACGAAAGAATCCAAAATTAATATGACCACATCCCACGGAGGTTTGTTACAAGTCGAGTCGACCTTCCAATCAGTTGAAGAAGCCCAAAAACAGTCGGTTAGGAAAAAACATCACGCGAAAAGGAGACCTCTAAAGCAGCCACCCCGTTACGCAAACGTAAAAGGAAACTTACAACAAGCCCAAATAGCAAACAGAAAAGGACCTGACGCTTCCATGGTTATGGCCGCAGTCGGAGCCGGTATGATCCCCGCAACAATGGCTATGCTGCTCCCGATGGCGATGGGGAGAAGAAGACGACGCGATCTCAGTGTAAATACCAACCATAATTTACAACTCCAAGTACAATTACAAAAATACCTTCAGTAATTATTATTTATTAATTTATTTTTAATTTTACAGTCTTGTGTTATATATTTTTTATTTATAAATAATACGAAAATATCGCTTTTTCACTTCCAAAAACCAACCCGTTTTTCACAATTCTACGTACAGTCGAGAATATTAAATTTAATTAGTGATTACCAGACCACCACAATGTATAAATTGGGTTCACATTGTGACGACTTTTTTTTTTTTAAAAGAAGTTAAAATGCAATTTGTAGCCGATACGACCGGCTTTAGGAGTTTTAAACTGCACTGCGGTATAGTAAACCAACCTGAAGCCGGTAATGGATCGACACCTCAATAAAATAAATTAAAATTGTTTCTCGAGCGTCTCTAACATCAACTAATTAACTCTCATATCCTCGAGTGTACATAATTATATTATTTACGTGATTGCAATCACAGAGCGTTCGAAAAGTAACTTGCAACTCTACAATAGCGGGTTTAAATCAGTTCGAATATCGGGGACTTCCCCAACTAATCCAAATACACTGAACCAAAAATCGTCGTTATTATTTTCATTTAATCGATGAATTTTAATCAATCCAATCAATCCGAGTTCATAAAATTACGAACAGTGTATTTGAATAACATTCTAAATAATAAATTAATTCGCTACCATTTTTTACGTTACTTTTGGAACAACCCCCGTACATTACCTATCTACATTACTTGCCTAAATAAATACTCAAATAGACTAACAAATTAATTTATTTATTCTTTTCTTCACTTTGTATTGTGCTAAAACGGCTTTGGACTTGAGAAATGTACCGCGAAAGCGCCATCGTTGTGTTTTGTAACAATTCCAATCCAATCTTAATTTTGAATTGGATTAAGTCACGAAGGGCACTTATAAAAGTTGGCTCGTTATGGATGCTAATTTCCGTTTCACTTTCCACATCGTTTTGAATAGTGGTACTTACGATTTCATTTTTTTCTTTCTGTTTTTCGTTAATTTCGTCACGACTTAAGATTTCGTTTTCTAAATTTTCTTCGCTTCGACGCCTACGCGATAACGTTCTAGGTTCGTGCTCCAGAAACGCTTCGGATAAACTTTTGGGGATGATGTCTGTTAAGCTTTGAAGGGAATCTTTAGTGACCACTTCCGCTAGGTTTCTGGGACCGTGTTCCGGTACCACTACAGGAGTCACCTCGTCGATGATGCTTTTGGGCGTGTTGCCCACAACAAACTTTTTATCTTCCACTGTGTATCCATTCTCTGGACTGTACTCAAGAATATCTTTGTTGTAGCTCTGTGGTTCGTTATTATTTTCATTATAAAAAGGTTTGTTGCTTCGTTGAGGTGATCCGTAAATGTTGTTGATATCGCCGCCATCCGTGTTGTATTTTTGGTCGGGTGTCAAATAAACAGCTTCCACTGTTGCTTGGGGTTGAACATTTTTATACTCAAAAGTTTGCGGTTTCGGCGTCTGTTGCAAGGGCGAGTAAATTGTTTTATGGTTTTGAGAACGATAACTCTTGGTGTGTGTCGGCATTCCAGCGATCACCTTACCGATAATTTCTTCTTCGGCCACACCTCCAGGTGCGTACTCGTCGCTGTATTGATACGACACTTCCTTATCTTTTCGATCAATAACTTCGTAGGATCTTCTGGCTACTCCGAAAGGATACAAAAAGTAACTGGCGAGTCCTGCAGTGACCACAAGCCCGACGAGCCCAACCCCAACAGTGGGCATGATTTCGCGCGACAAATAATTATAAATTTGGGTGCCGATTGGTTTCTCTGGTTTCGTTAACTTATTTACAAGGTCAGTGACGTCGTTGTCAGATTTTTCTAGGCTAGGGCGACGACGTTTCTTGTTCTTCTTCTTTTTGTTTGAAGACCTACGTGGTTTTTTGGTTGTAGTTTCGTTTGTTGCTAGAAGATCGATTTCGCCTATTTTTGCTTCAGGGTGGATAGCTTCATCTTTTTTTTCCGAAACCGTTGAAACAACGCTAACCGTTTTTTGAGCGCTCTGGCCATTCGATGAGGTTTTGGAGACATTAGATGTAGTTTCTAGGTATTCTTGGATTAATTTTAGTTGTTCTGTTTTATTTTTGCTATTTGTGACGTTTAAAGCTGCAATTTTTGGTTTATTTTTTTCTTTCGTTATGATTGTAACGTTTTTGTTATTTGTTGGGGGTTGCTGAGTCGTCGCTGGTCGTTTCTTTGGCAATGGTTTTGTTACTTTAGTGGAGGCTTCGGTTTCTATTGTGGTGGTAATATCTTTAATTTCGAATTTTTGTTTTGGTGTTGACTTTCGTGGAGATTTCGTTGTTACCACAATTGGGGCTACGGTTTGACTGTTAAGTAGAACCCACGTTGATATTCCTCCATCGGTTGTGGGTTTATTTTCGACTTTGTAAAAATTAAACTTTTTAGATCCTTCGTCTAAAATCAACTCCTCGTCCTCCACTGGAACCGCAACTCCTGGGTGAGAATTTTCTAAAATTTGGCTTTCTCTTTTTGCTATTTGTTGCTTCACCTTTGGAGGCGTCCTCGTATCAAACGTCATATTTGTTTCATTTACGTTCAGCAATTGATCCGATATTTCTTTGATTGTTTGTCCATACTGACTCCTAAAAATAATTAAATATAATAAAAAAAGGAAAATTTTTGAACAAGTATTGGAAAAATTGTACGGTTTCCAATGGAATTCTACTCGCACCTTTCTTGTACCGATTCTCAGAAGAACACTTTAAAGGCGCCAGGTGGACCCCCATTGGAAGCACATTTTTCCCATTTAATTTCTCAAGTAAGTCAAAAGTGTTTCATGTATGACAAAAAATTATCTAAAACTAAAATAACTCCAATCGTTCGAATTGTTAAGAACCATTAAGTCTGGTTTCCACTTACTTAGATGTTACGTCACCCTAATACATACGTGCGATGACGTAAAACTCAAGTTCACAGATTTATACTATATTTTAATTGTTTACAATTAATTCTTGACTGTAAACCAAATCTTAAGGGTAACAATTCGAAAGATTTAGTGAATAAAGGTGTAAATTTTCTCAACATACACTGCATCCAACGTTTCAATCATAACTCAACATAATCAGGAACTGGGTTCCACAATCTCAACAATTCGGAAGATGAAAACAACAATACAAATTTATTTATTTTATTAAATTTAATGTACAAACAATTACAAACAATATTTCTTGCGTTGTTCTAAACTAAAATCTAAAATAAATAATTTAAACTAAATAAATATATTTGGTACATATTAACAGGAATGGACTAACATTTTTATGCCACATGGCTCAACTGAAGTTTAGCTAAAAATTTAATACAGCATCAGAAAGAACCGATTTAAAAGGTTTCTTTCTTTTGCCGTATTATTTATTAGTCAGTCAAGTCAGTCCATCCCTGCACATCGAAAAATACCTAAAATAATGTAAGTGTGGTGTGTATATTGCAGAAACAACCCGTTTAAAAAATGTTAAGGAATCAACTAACCTCAGACTTTCCTTCAGTTTTACTACCGATAAGTTTGCACGGGGGGGGGGGTGACTACGATCAAGTTGCGCGTTCTAAAAGTAAATTAATTTTAACGAAACTTAAAAGATTGCTAAATTAAAATTTTTTTCGCCTTTTCCAACTTTGTAAATTTTGCGATCTTTCCAAATATCTTACACCAAACTCGTTGATTAATGTTAAAACGGTATCACCTAACTGATTTACAGAGTTTCCGCTATCGAAACTCCTAGAATGGGCGTAATCGATCACGTTATTCCAAGTTTTAGTGTTATGGTTCCAAAACCATCCATCTCCATGGTGCACGGGCTTATGGACATGCTTATGAATGATTAGTTCTGTTTTTGGATACGATTTTGATTTCGCACTAGTGAGGAAAAAGAATGGAATACCCAGTAACAATGCAAAATGTTTAAGTACGTTGAAAAATCCAAACGCGAAACTGAGTATAGGAATTCCGTACAATATGGGTGTTAAGAAACCTAAATTAAATCTGGGTAATAGGCCCAAAAGACCGCCCAAAAACCTCAAAAATTGTAACAAGTCTGGTAATGGAGGAAGCCCGGGAAAAAACGTTAACCCTCCACCATCACCACCAGCAGCCGGTGCAGCTTCAGGAACTGCAGCGCTATTTGCACCACCGGCACCCAGAGGAACAGCATCAGCAGCAGGGATAGGAAGACCTTCGTCTGAAATACCTTCACCAGCAATTGCATCCTCAGGAACTTCCGCATAATCAACAACGGGGTAATCAACCGGATCATTTAACGGTACCGTTTCTTTATTTCCGTCATTCCCTGGACTTATCAAGGTATTTATGTTGATGTTCAAATCAGCACAACCTTGTTTTGCCCCAAATAAGTTACTGGATAATTTAATGGAAGGACAATTTATCGCATCATTCAAATTCGAAACGGTTTTATCGGGGGAGATGTTTAACGATAGAGTATTTAATAAGTTGCTCGTCGAACTCTCGGGAGAATTGGGGGATGTGGAGCTGCTAGAAATAGACGGATTGGGGCTTGGAATTGGAATACCGTGGTCGTACCAACTCTGCTTGAAATCACTGTATGGTGGTTTTTCAGACCACTTACTGATGATCTTTTGAACGACCGGTTTTTTGGTGACTCGCTTTAAATTCACGTTAAGTTTGGTGTAATTTTTATATCTGGAAAAATCGGCTTGGTTTTTGATTTTCGTGTTGGGCCAGTTTTTGGTTTGCTGGGTCCCATTTCGAATTGGTCTGGGGGTGGTGTTTTTAATTCTAATTTTTGATTTTGTATTGATTTTCACGGTTTTCGTGGTGGTTTTTTTGGTTACGGTCTTTAATGGAACTCGCGTCAAAATGGGTTTTTTAACAGTGGTATTTTTTTTCGCGGGTAGTTTAGTGGTAATTTTTTTTGCGGGTAGTTTAGTGGTTTTAATTTGGGAATCTTCATCTTCGTTATCTAAAAGTGAGGCGGCAAACAATTCTAAAACTTCGCGACTTGCAGGCTCAGTTTCATTAGTCGAATTTTTTGATTTTAACGCGCTGGATTGTTTCGTATCGGAAAACAAATTGTAAATTACATTAAAAATGGATTTAAAGTATTTTCCAACTGTTTTGAATGAAGAAAAGAAAAAATTGTCCGCGGGTTTTTTGTGTTTTGGTGGTGTTTGTATAGTTTCTAATCGTGTTTTGTTTGTTGTGTTATGTCCGTCGGTCAAGGTGTACCTGTGTGTTGTCGAATCCTTTGTTGGTAAGGAATAAGTCCAATTTATTGCACACACTACCACTATTAACCATATGTGTCCTAAATGATGCATCACAACCTAAAACAAATACAGAAAATTTAGTATTTTGCAAATATTAAATTCAAAAATGTTAAAAATAATAATGGTACTGGACCAATGTCATCCAGGGCTTGGGTAGGACAATGTGGGCACAACTCCCGTCACCCTCCAAGATTTATCAAAATGAATTTAGACCATTTTTAAATTGCAGGAATAGATCCAGCCAATAGTTTTAGGAACTAGATTACCTAAACTGTGCGACCTGAAGGCCGCACTGGAACTATTATTGGGTTGATAACTATAATCGGAAATGAACCATGAAACTTAATATATATTTTCACCCATTTCCATCACTTTTCTCAAAGCTTCCATCTCTTCTTGAATGTTCTCCTGTACATCTTTCATAGTATATTATGTGGATTATTGGAGCATACCAATGATTTTTCGAAACCCACGATTGCTTCACGTTCACGTCAAGTTCACGTTACATCAGCACCACTGATGAATTATTTTGGAATAGCTGAATCCCTGCTCTGCCTCATTCTCTATTGTTTATTTTAATACTTTTCACGTTATTTTGCTCATCATTTGTAAAAATCCTGATTACCACAAATCGCAAAAAAGTGGTTTTCAACAGGTGAAAAAAATGGAAGAAGATGGAACACAGTACAACAAAAGGAAAAAGATTAGGGAAAGACCTCTTCGAAGTTCTTGAGCGGTATGGATTGAATAGAAATTGTGACCCACATACAAGACAGGAAAACATTATGGAAAAGATCCCTCAAAGAACAGTACAAACTATAGCCCAAGGTGATATTCATAGACTCGTGACTAAATTAAATAACTTGGAAGAATATTTTGTCCTGTTACTTACTCTAAATACAGCTATTCAAAAAATAATATTTACAAAAGTTACTCTTCGTGATGATAAAAAACGAGTTAACTGTTAGTTTGGAACGGGTTGACACATAAATACAAAATTAAGTACTGAAATGACTGATGAAGAGAAAACTATGTAATAAAATTAGTAATGCAACTGCCAGGATGGTATTTCCATACCGTTACGTTAAATACCGTAGGTACGTGATTAAGTTTCCAATCCAGAAATTACAAAAATTCCTGCAAGTAAATTTTTTAATCGAAAATTGTAAGGCTTGATTATCTAATAAAATTAAGTGCAACAAGAAAAAGTAATTTAATTGAATAAGAATTACAAAAAAATGATAGCAGGTACCGTTGTTAGGTCAACGGCTTTCCCTGACCCTCACATTTGAAACGTTCATAATACTAGAACTAGGACAAATCGAATATTTACACCAATAAAAAACCTCTACAATACTAATTAATTTTCCCCATCAGTAAAATTAAAATTTCTCCCTCTAATAAGGAAGAAATCCAAATTTTCCGAAAAAATAGGGAAATGTAGGTCCCAATTTTTCCAAAACAGCCCCGCTTGGTTCTCAACGAATTGCAGGGTTTAAAAAAAATTAAAATAAAATTTGTACTTACATGTAAATTGAATAAAGTCAAAGTGAAGAGGAAGTAACCACTGTAACATCTGAAGAACTACTGTGTCTTGCAGAGCAGAAACGGTCCCTAGGTTCGGTGTAGCGGTACCCATTGCTGGCACTTAAAAAAAAACGTATACTTAACAGTCGAAAAATAATCGTGCAAGTCAATTATATCAACAATTTGTCACTTTTTTTTAAATAAAAAAGTTTTATTAGAGCATAGTGCAATTAGATATCGTTACGGTTATTACTTCACAATAATAATTATGATCTGCCTGAACTAAAAGTGTTTAAAAAATATTTATGAATATTTTTAATTGATTTCTGATAGATGCAGATGTGGAAGTGTTGCGGTTGGGAGAGTAACTAATATAATGTGACCTGATCAGTTTTAGAAAAGTATCAATAAATATTAGCAACTGGAGTGAAAGTAAAAAATGGCAATAATCCAGATTCGTTACGCTTCATTGGAAAAAATGTTGATGGTGCTTTTTGGAAGTTGCTCCAAGCTGGGTATGGAAAACAGGATTTTGGTTTGTAAGGAGAGCAAATTCCGATATCTTTTGGAATTGGATTAGAGATGGAACACAAATGAACTTATCTTTGGAATCTCTGTGAATGAAAAGCTTTTGGTTTTTATAAATTAATAGGAATGATCAATACCGATGTGCTAACTGTAGATAATGATAATAACAGGTTTTACGTCAGAGGATGCTTTGAGACGAGAAGAATGAAATAGAGCTCTTTCTCCGTAAGCATCTAATCACTGGAAAAATTATTAACTATGATAAATGTAGCCTCAAATTTTATTATCTCAGTTTCTATCAGGTAATTTATTTGGATGCGGAGATTAATAACCGTGATGAATTTCAAAGATCGCGTGTTGATGAATCAGTTAATTCGGTTTTTTTGGAATAATTTTGGAAGTACGCTTGAAAACGTACGTTTCCTCACATTATGGTCCCTAATCACTTTCATCGTTAATGCCACATTAATTCATCTTATTATGGCAGGATTTTGAACTAGGTAACAGAGATTAAATATAAGGAAACTGTGCTTCAGTTATCAATATATTATGCTATGAGAACCAAGTTAAAATGAAGTACATAAGATAAATTAGCAGTGGTTACCAACAGAATTGCATATTACTTATCTGAACAATAGAATGATTATTTAAGAATGCGATTTGACATGAAGAAATCTTGGATTCGGTTATTTCACCAAAGTAATTAATTATTATAATAGAGAACAATAGAACGACAAATCAAAATACAGTAATTGGCATTCCATCGATAGCATTCCGATAGAAATGCATTCAGTTTTATTGTTATGTTAATCAATTTATTATAGCAAATAGAAATTATTTACAACATTCCTTCTCAGCCTTTAATTACTTGTGATCCACTTCTAAATTTGATTTTTCTTTGTACCCCTCTCCTGTTCCCTATACCCAGTATTGGGTTTTACACAGGATATAATAATCAAAAGTCACATTCCACTTGAAGAGATAAAAATCTATGATAGATAAGGCTAATTAAAATATAAATTGCAAGCAATAAAAATAAGAGGTTTGAGTTACAAGAAGTAGTACAAATTGTGTGGGGTAATTGCTAAATGAGAAGAGCATAAAATAATATAATAGAACTTAAGTTGTAAATATTGTAAAACTAAAATTCCCAAGAAAAATTGATAAATGCTTCTGGGAGAAGGTGGAAAACAGAAGAATTGAACGAACATTTTCTGTATGTATTATAAGATTTGATAGCAGCATCCAAACAGTAAAACAAATTTAATCACAAAATTATTTTATAACAATCAAAATATGATAGCGAGGAAGTAAGCAATTTTTGATTATATTTATAAAGTTTGAGTTATCAAGACTCTTGCAAAACTACTGTTACCTATTCGGGACAAAGCCTTTAGGCAACAGCATTTTTCAGTGGTAAAAAATCACAAAGTGGATGTGACAAAAAATTAAATAATTTTCCAAAAAAAACGCACTTAAAACGGACGAATTCATTCCGAGTCATTTTGCAGAACTTGCTTAAAATTTAAAAAAGCAATGACAGTGTGAAATGATTATAACTTTGAAGAACAAATAAATGGACTTCTAACAGAAAAAATTTATAACCAATTAATTTTGTACTCGTATTTCTAATAAATTGAAAAACTTGTCTTGGCAATATGGAGAGAAAGCATCAATCTGGTACATCACCAGGAAGTGAGTAAATCGATACATTTTGACTAACCAAATCAAACAAATGCTATGGATTTGGAATCCTAACTGCTCTAAATCCGATTCTGATTGAGTTAAACTGCTTTTAGTAACAATTAAGAAGTGTGGTACCTATGTACGTAACATTGCGTGATTTACAATCGTGTAAGTTCATCTATTCGCGTTTTATCCAACGGTAACAAGGCTTACGCTCAATGAGATTTGCTTTATAATTAAATTTAATTGTGCCATCAGAAAATTGCATTTTGTAAAGGTAACAGAAAACAGGATGGTCTAAAAGTGATGCATGATTGCACTTATCACAAAATCATGGTGCATTTATTTTATAGTCGTCTTGGGTGTCAATTTTTTAATTTGGATGTAATATTCAGAGCATAGCTCTATTAAGAGCCATTCTTTTAAAAAGCATAGCGTAAATAAAAATTACTGCATACAAACAAATCAAACACTTTAAATATGAGCTATGCGACGTTTTGATTAAGTAGACAAGACAGGTAACTGTACTGGTTTCAATTATAACTTAAGTAAATTGTTTTGTTAGTCTTTTTTCTTGTCATTCGTTTAATGACATGCAAAATTGTAATTAATGGTCAAAAGTTTACTATACAGGGCGAATTAATAGTATGGGCTTCTTCTATGTCAATGCAACTATGAGAGGATTTAACCTTGAGTATTTGGAGTGCATCAACAAAATCCCGTTTTTATAATAAGAAATAATCACTTATTAGAAGTGCCATTAGAAAGTTTCACATCAAAAACTTATTATTAAGCAAGAAATTTTCAAAAATGAAGACATTATCAATACCCCCTTCATTATGCTACCGTCAAAAATTGGGTTGCTTATTTCAAACGAGGAAATTTTCCATTCAAGATTATGAGAGGATCCCCAGGAATCAAATAGTAGATATATCAGTCTTGAAAAACATTAATTCCCTCCGTTTTGCACCGGGAATAACCCGTTTTCTCTCCTCTAAAAAGTGTCACTTTGCTCCCGAAGAGGGGATTTTTCATATTTTTCACTATTTCCAACGTAAAACGAAGTAAAATTTTTAATGTAAATAAAAGAGATCACAACTTCGTTATTTTACTTTACTTCCTGTAACAAGCACCCCCCCCCCACTGTTTTACTTCCGCTGTTATTATTTGGGCCGAAAATTATCCTATTTTGGCCAAACATAATGAAAATATTCCTGGCCAGTTTTAGAAATTATTGATAATATTATTGAGAAATCTAGAAATTTTGAAATAAATGTAAAATAACAATTTTATTGATGTTTCCTCTAGATTTTGGATTTAAAGTGGAGCTTAGTTAGTGTTAGTTAGGTTAGTGTTAGAAAACGAATTTTTTTAATGAGGGAAACGTTAAAAAATAGATCCGTGTTATTGTGTACCTTTCCTTGTTCTGGGGGGTATTCCATACCCCCCAGACCCCCCGGTTTCACGCCCATTTCAGGAGAATAAATTTGTTTGGGTTTAACAATGTTTTAATTGATTTTTTATTTCTTAAATATTTCTAACCGTGATTAGTTAACCAACAATTTAATTAGAGATGGTGGAACTGGCCCTAAATCTGTTATTTGATCGGGACCGGGTGTAGTGCAAATTAAACCGCTTGCCACGGGTACGTTTAATTTAAATATTTATTTATACAATTAAAAACATTGTTAAACTAAAATAAATGCATTCTCCTGATATAGACGTGAAATATAAGGTATGGAATACCCCCCAGTACAAGGAATTCACGATATAAACTTTCAAAATTGATAAAGATGCAAATTTAATACTTGAGAAAACATATTTTGCTTATTACGGCTGGGGGGTATTCTATAGCACCCGGTAGTACCCCTGAAATAGACGTGAAACCGGGGGGTCTGGGGGGTATGGAATACCCTCCAGTACAAGGAATTCACGGTATAAACTTTCAAAGTTGATAAAAATGCAAATTTAATACTTGAGATAACATATTTTGCTTATTACGGCTGGGGGGTATTCTATAGCCCCCGTTTTTTCAATTGTTTACTAAAAATATTATAAAGGTACCGACCAAGTCAGGGAAAGATTGTTTTAGGAACTAAACTACATAATACTAATGCAATGATAATATAATGAGCTCATAATATAGCATTGATAATACTGAATTTTATCTCACATGGATAGTGGCGTAAATAACGGGGGGGGGAGAGGGAGGAATGGTCCCTAGCCCAACACTTTGGACTCCCTTAAACTGCATTATTTTGCGACTAAATTTTTTTTTAAATCGCACACCTCTCAATCGAGGGGCCCGTCAAAGCTCTTGCTCCCGAGCCGAAAATTTGAAGTTACGCTATTGTTTAGAATTTAGAATGGGGATTCCATCAGACTTCCTTTTAGAAAATTCACCTAATCCCTCGAAGTGATCTTAGCCTCAAGACTCTTAGGTGAAAAGCGTCATCACGTGCAGGAACTGATGAAGAGGTCTAAACGCACCACTCCGCACCTCTCCAGCATTAATCGAAGAAGAAAGTTGATTCCAAAATTCAAGATGAGGCTGCATAAATTCGCATTTGCCTGCCAATGTACTGTATAAAATGAATCAGTCCCAAATCAGCCCAAATTTAGATTTGACGTCCTCTCCGTTTCGTCAAAAATTGTCAATTAGACGCAAACTCCAATCTATAGACAAACAATAAAGTCACCAGTGGCGTATTCAACATTTAAGAGGCTCCAAACGCAATTCAATTTTTAAAGCCCTCCTCAAAGTATTTGCACTACCCCTACTATACCGGTGGTCCAAACAAAGCTGTATTTTGAAGCCCCCTTGATTTATGAGGAGGAAATCAGCCACTGAGGATTACTTTATCACGAAAATAACTGAGAAATTGCACCAAAGATGGGGAATGAGGATAGCCTCTTCATCCAACAGCTGAGATAAAATGGTAAATGCCAAATGATTTTGATACCTTTTTCTTTTGGTTTGGTATGCCCATATTCAGGTATCCTGACAGCAATTGATGCTGCTCTCTTGAAGCAAAGGAATGGATACAGTGGAATTCCACTTCCTTCTGCATCTTTGTTGGTTTCCAAGTGAAATCGAAACCATGGTACAAATAATTTGGGAGCAACCGGTAGTATCCCCACGGGGGAGGGGCAATAGACCTTTGTTCTTCTGTTCTTGTGCAAAATGTAACTAATGGGAGCGAAGCCGGGGGGTATGGGGGTACGGAGTACCCTCCAGGTCAGGAAAAAATATTTTGAAGAATTTTTACTTCAATTTTATTATATTTCATCTTTAATTTTAAGCGACTACAAATCATTTTATTTTTGTAAATTAATTTCCCCCTTAGAATTGAGATCTGAATCCGACCTTGGTTACTGCAGAGCAAAACTAAGAAATTTCGTGGGCTTCGTTATTCAAATCTGGAAATTCCGGTAAATAAAACAGAACGCACGTGAGGAAAAGTGAAAAATTTGGACAAGTACGAAACATTTTAATTCTCTTTCTATGTTACCACTAATCATGTGAATTATACGTTAATGAGATCAAGCAAATAAAATTTGAACATTACATACCGTTAATTGTTGTTTTACATAATTTTATTGAATTATTTTGTTCAAATTTTACATAAAAATAATATTAAAAAAAACAACAAGAAAACTAGTTAACATTATTTCTAGAGTTTATAACCAGACAGACTACATTTGAATCACAATTTTCTACTTTTTTTCAAGAACAAAGTAATAGAAAGCGCCCAAATTGGAAGGAAATGGTTAATTAGGCTAATTATAAATTTTGAACATTAAAAAACTGGAACCCTATTCTACCCTTAAGTACCGACCTGCATCTTGAACAAATTCAAATATTTGATGGTTCTTTAATTCTTCAAATATTAGCTCATCGAAAGTACTACACCCTTTTTTTCTTGGTGAGAAAGTAAGACCGGGTGTTTGTTTAATTTGCTGTAAAATTTTTACGGTTATAAGTATACGTAAAGTAATTGTTTTACGAGGTGTGTCGTTTAGAAACAATTTAATTAAGTATTCTTTAATATTAAAAACAAATACTTTTATCGCTTCAAAAATTTTAAATGTTCCGCAGTTGGACGCTGGAATAACATAAACCTTTGATGAAATTCGTCTAGTTTTTTTGGACAAAAAATTAATTTTAGTGAAATTTTGCTATCCGGTTTTTTTAAGTTTGCACGCATTTCGTGTTGCACCTCGTAATTTAAGACCTCATTTTCGACCAGTTATTTGGAATGATATAATTCTGCATTAGTCAGATGTAGACGAAATAAATTAATTAACATTAAATGCAAAGACAAAAAGGTTGGAATCAAAAAACTGTTATTTAACCCAAATTATTACAAGATTTTAATTTGGTGCAAATTTCACTTCTGACCGGTAAAAATCAGTAGGTAATATTTAAATCAAAACGTGGTAAAATTTATGGTTACTAAATAACACGTTTAATTTATAAAAGAATAAAAATCGACTTAATTACGTTTGTGTGTTCCTTAAATTCTTAAAACGGTGAATTTAGGGAAAAATTTCCAAAGTAACAGCAATTAGAAAAAATTAGCATATTTTTAAGGTGTAAATTGCGTTATTTGTTTATTTTATCAAAATATCTCGTGCTGACAACGTTAAATGAAATTGCTTGGATATTTTATTAATTGGGCCAAATTTGAAACCGGTATTAACTGTTACTTTACGTCACAATAAAATTTTACTTTATTTTTGAGTTTGACCCACAAAAATTTGGAACTTGGTTCGAACAGAGGCGTAGTATCCAAATTTTGATGACCATAATTGCGAAAGGGAGAAAACAATAACATAAAATATTCAAAATCAGTTTTTGGAAGTCATCATTTTTTTGGTTGTAAATACCAAATGACTAGCAAGTTTGACTGTAACGAACCATACAAAATTTATTGGGATGTAATGGAAGCAGACCTGACCATGGTCATTGATGCTTCACTGAATTGTTTTTTAAAAATTATATAAAAAATTTAAAGTCATGAAGAAAACTCTGGTAGAGATGTGGTTTCCAATCAGCTGATCATTCAATTTTTGGATGGAGGTGAAGAAGTAAAACCACTTTCAATTAAATTTTAACTTGGGAAAATGTTTTTAATTTATCTAGGGATGTAAAGTAAAAATTTAGAATAGATGGAACCACATGGAATAATCGTGATCCAGTAACTTCAAACCTTTCCTTTAGGGAAAACTTACATTCATGGGTAATAGTAATATAATCCAACTTATGGGACCTTCACTGATTCATTAAAAATCTTAATTGCTTTACAATAAATTAAGAAAAGGAATTGTTATTATCCAACAGCGACTGAAACCTCTAGCGAAGCTGAATTCTGAGCAATCAAAACAAATTACATTCTTCTATCAAGCCATCAATGATTTGTTTACAATTAACCAATCAATGAGCTTCAATTGCTTAAAATTTAATCAAGATGTTACAAATTGTGCAATAAAAAAATCCAAAAGCGAGGCCAAAGGCCGAGCAATCAATACCAGTAAGTAGGTTTATAAACCGTGAAAATTAGAGATTTTATTTTTCGTACAGTAGTGCAAATGTTTGGAATTGTTTATCTCAAATGTTCAATTAAACACAAAACTTTTTACGAGTGGCCTTCAGTAACTTTACTGTCTAGCTACGGCTATTGTGTTAGCCCGACCTGCGGTCTCGTACTTTTTACGTTCCTGAAGTTAGATTTTCAAGTTTGATTCAAGATTTTTTGAACTGATACAGTGTCAATATATTTTTTTGTCATTTTATTTGTTTATTAATGTAAATGTATGTACATCTGACGATATCGGCATCACGACTAAAGTCGCGAATAAGGGTGAAACAACGTTGTAATTTATTAATGTAGCTAAACTGCATAGCTAGTAGCTAAAAGACTAGCTAAGCTACTGTTTACTGTAATATGATATAGAATACTATAAAATATTCTTCTCCTGATATGAACCATAAAAACTTAGAATTATAAGAACTGTGAACGACTTCAAAGCAAGTTAGCCACAGCTATAATAATAATTTAGCTCACTATTATACTATTAACAGTTAATCTTTCGACTCACTTGCACTGTCCATTCAGCATTAACGAAAGCGCAGAAAATATTTATACTTTTGAGAATACTACGTAAATTATTACACATAGTGTGAAAATTTAATATTATAATTAGTAGGTACAGCATTGATACCAAGCCCACTCAAAACTGTTATTTTACCATGTAATTAGTAACTCCCTTTCAAAGTTAATTTTTGTTCGAATTCCGTAACCGAATATAATTCGAAATGTTTGATCGAAATTAGTAGTAAAAGAAAAACTTAAAACTCGATTCATTTATTTCCGATAATACACTTCCCGTTATGTTTAATTCGAAAATCTACTTGCATAGTTTAACACCATCACAAAGCATTAATGCTCAAATAAATAATAAATTGCATTAGAAACAGTTAGGTAATTGCATAGAAAAAATAATAACATAAAATAAATAAAACTTTATAAGCACCAACAAACATTAGTTACGCTACTGGATTTTGAAACATGCGAGTCATTTAAATCAAATTTAAAACAATTAAACAGCGTTTGAAGAATGTAAGGTGCTAATCTTTTATTGATATGAAACGGAAGACCCGAAAAAAAAATTTAACTTTCCTTACTTAATTGAGAAAAAAGTTATCAATCAATCATACGGTAATTTAAGATTTTCAAGATGTTACAATCCAAAAATTGGGTATGGAGGTCACTTTTAATTTATTTAAATAGTAGCTGGATTTTCCGCTTCATTTTGGATTTCTTTCAATTTTTGAATTCCAAAGTTAACATAAAATTTAATTAATCTACGTTAATGTTTAAAAAAAAAAGAGTAACTATTTTTATTAGTTTTATGGACGTACCGGAAAGATATTATACTACTTTTCTGCGACATTTAGGTTATAGAGATAAATTTCGAAAAACTCACGATTAGTACAAGATAAGAAAACAATTTAATTGGATGCGCATAAATTGTTTTAGTTAAACGGTTGCATTCTTTCACTCACCTCATTCCAAAATCCTATGGGATGTGTTTACATTTTTTGGTTTAAACTGTCGGAACATATTTTTCAAAATCACAAAAACACAAACTTATTCCGGTCACTCTTCTCTTGAAAAATTCCAGCACATAATTTTTGAAGCATCCAATGATTTTTTCTTCTCGATGTGGTTGATTACAGCTGGGGATGTGAATATCTTGAAGTTGAAACGAGAGTACGATTTTTTTAAAGGCCCCGGGTGTAGAATCCGGTACTGCCTTTTATTATTTTATCTCAAGTGGCACGAGATGGTAAGTAACTTGTAACAATCTAAATGCTGTATGTGTGATATTAAAACGGAAGTTGGTCATGTTTCAGTAGGTTTTCTTAGGCAGGGGTAAACAACTCAGTGGGGACCATCTTCGGCGAACCCTTAGGCTACCAAGGTGTGGAATGTCTATGTTTTATTATGGTTAAAATCAATGTTCAAATCAACGTAAAAGGAAATTCTTACCTGGTTTTTCAGTAAGGATGTAGCTCGATTAGTCGGAGGCAGTAACTTTGATCAACACTGACAGGAAAAACTGATAGTTTTCCGGGACCACCGTATCCTTTTTTAGTTTTTCACTTTTTCATTTTTATAATTTAAAATTTTTTGATTTCAAAAATTGTTTTCCAACATTTTATTTTTGGGTTCAAATTCACCAAAGGTTAAATTTCCTTTTAAATTCATGTTCGTAATTTAGATCAACTTCTATTATTCTGAATGACTAATTTGAAGGCGTAGAATGTGATAAACACTATTGAGGCTAGGGGAAAATAGTCCATCAGTAACTTACAACTTAGTGATGGTTAAAATTTTCATGACTCTAAGGAAACGCCGGCATCTTAAAAAATATCCCTTATTATCTTATACCTAACCAAATTATGCAGTTTTTCGAGAATTTCTCGATAATTATATAATTCATCAAAATAAAATTTAATATTATACAAGTTACAAACAAAATAGCACTAGAAAGATTCTTCCAAGTGCAGTGGTCTCTGAGTTAATATTCGATTAAGTACAGGGAAAGCTGTAGGCTATAGAATATTTCTATATCTTGAGAAATAGAGGGCAAATTCAAAACAATCGAAGCAATAAGGGTGAAAATATTATAGTACACTTATTTTTATATTATTTTAAAAAATTAACTATAGGTTTATAATAAACAAGATAAGCGATAAGAGATAATACATAATAACTACGAAGAAAAGTTCAACCGTTTAGTCACGGGATAATAGCTAAGCGCTAACGGATAAAAAGTTGAACATCTCACATGAAAAAGTGTAGCTTGGTGCAATTTGTATGTTTGATTTAAATGTCCTTTGGCAGATAAGTTGCAAATCAAATAAGCGATCCCAATCCTGTAATTTCGCGACCAGTAAAAGCGCCTCCCGTAATTTGTAAACTTGGTTTGAGAGTACTTATGCTGATTGGTCGAAAGCAAAATTACGATTCCGGTCCTGTATTTCCGCGAATAGTTATAGTTATTATTAACTATTGTGTTGTTGTAATTATTATTAATTCTTTTTATATTATTATTGTAATGTAAATTTTCTAAAATATATTTAAAAAAAGTTGTTAACCCCTCCGTGTAAAAATCCAATGCACGCTCATGCTTCGAATTGTAATCGTGGTGACTTTTCCGAACTGTATCAACGACACCACCCGAGACCCGACAGTTCGACGACTTCGACTTTCAAACAATGCTAGCAAATTATTTGCAAGTTTTTCAACTATTAACAGTTTAACAATAATAATTAGTAAATAATTGTTGTTTAAAAGTGCTTCGGATGAGTGGCCGTAATCATTTAATGCATTTATTTTATCTGAAAGTGCAAATAAGTTGTGGCAAGTAATAATTTTGTTTCAATTATTTTATAACCTCACTATATCGCCATAAACAAATCATTTTGTGATGTCTACATTTATTTATGTTTTTCAATTATTGTGGTAATTTTCTAACTGTTTTATATGTTTTTGTTGTAGATGCATGTACAGTAATAATTTTATGGTGCTTGAAGGGCGGACGTAAATCACCAGGTTTGGTTTGGACTCTTCAGAATATCATATACGAAGATGGTGAATAGAGTATAGAGTCCATAACACTTGTTCTTCTAAGTGGAGAAATTGTTTATGGTCATGAATTGAAAAATTTTCAATCTTGGAGGTAAGATTTTATTATTATTTTGATGAAGTGTTTCACGTATTAATTTGTATACCAGAGAGAAAACTTTTAATTTTTTTTTTTTTAACTTAAAACACAAAAGCGGCACTCACCGCGAGTGTGTGTGTGGTAAAAACACACTTACCTTTCATTTTTAAATGAAAGGTGAGTGTTATTTTATTTTTCAATTAAATATGCAGTTTTCGGTTAAACGAGTGAAGATTTTCAAAAAGTTTGATACTTATCAATAATTTTGTTTTATTAATTTTTATTATAAGTTGCGACAACTTCCGGTAGCTGTTGGTGGATGTCATTTTCAATTTTGGACGTGCGATTGTTTTTTAAATTATGAAATGACGAGGCGGCGCTGCATCTAAGAATTAAAAAGTAGTTCGGACCTTATTTTGGTGTTTTCAAAGAAATAATTACTAACTCTTGGTAAATTTGGTTGTAATTTCGAACTTATAAAACATAACGAGGGGCTGAGTTTTGCAGAATCGCGATTGCATTACTTCTAAATGGGTGAGTGTTTTATTATTTTTCAATTAAATATTATGCAGTTTTGGGTAAAATGAGTGAAAATTTTAAAAACGTTTGATAATTTTCATTTTCATAAGTTCCGACAACTTCCGCTAGCTGTCGGCGGATGTCATCTTAAATTTTTGACACGCGATTGTTTTTTAAATCATCAAATTTTGTTCGGCGGCGTCTAAGAAATAAAAATTAGTTCGGACCTTATTTTGGTGTTTTTAAAGAAATAATTATAACTCTTGGTAAATTTGGTTGTAATTTAGAATTTATAATTTTTTTTAGTGGCGTCAGAAATCGAATGTTCGAATGGAAAATTTAAAGCACAACGATGGGCTGAGTTTTGCAGAATCGCGATTGCATTACTTCTAAATGGGTAAGTGTTTTATTATTTTTCAATTAAATATGCAGTTTTGGGTAAAATGAGAAAATATTAAAAAAGTTTGATAATTTTCATTTTCATAAGTTCCAACAACTTCCGCTAGCTGTCGGCGGATGTCATCTTAAATATTTGACACCCGATTGTTTTTTAAATCATCAAATTTTGTTCGGCGGCGTCTAAGAAATAAAAATTAGTTCGGACCTTATTATGTTTTTTTTGTAAAGAAATAATTATAACTCTTGGTAAATTTGGTTGTAATTTAGAACTTATAATTGTTTTTAGTGGCGTCAGAAATCGAATGTTCGAATGGAAAACTTAAAGCACAACGAGGGGCTGAGTTTTGCAGAATCGCGATTGCATTACATCTAAATGGGTGAGTGTTTTATTATTTTTCAATTAAATACGCAGTTTTGGGTAAAATGAGTGAAACCTGTAAACCTTTCTTCGCGGTTTCGAGTTTAATATGGTCTTTAAAAGTAAGTTTTTGGAAAGGATAACCCCTAAGTATTCTGATGTTTTTGTCGGTTTAATTTCAAGTCCGTTTGTTTTTAATTTTGTTTGTGCCAGGTCACGTTTTTGGGTAAAAATGGTTAAATTTGTTTTTGAAGGGTTAATTTTGAGTCGCCAGTCGTCGTAGTAGTCGAGTAGCAGTTCTGTGTAGTCTTGTACTTTGCTGCTAGCTTGATTTTTGATTTTGTCGGCGGTAGATACGCCATTGTCGTCCGCGTATAAAGTGATCGAGGTGTCGTCGGTTTTGGGGATGTCATTAATGTAGAAGTTGAATGAAAATGAGAAAAAGGATGGACCCTTGAGGGACTCCAGCCGGTATGGGAAGTGGGTTGAATAAGGAATTTTTAATTTTGACTTGAAAGGATCGATTTTTTAGGAAACTGGCAAGTAATTTGATTATGTGAATCGGGAAATTTAAGGAAAGGGGTTTATGTAAAAGGCCATCGTGTCAAACGGTTTGAAAGAAATAATTATTAATAACTCTTGGTAAATTTGGTTGTAATTTAGAACTGTTAATTTTTTAGTGTGCGTCACAAATCAAAAATGTTCGGATGAAGAAAGCGGCCGAGTTTTACAGAATCGCGGTTGCATTGCTTCTAAATGAAAGGTGAGTGTTTTATTATTTAACGAGTGAAAATTTTCAAAAAGTTTGGTAATTTTCAATAATTTTGTTTTATTAATTTTTATAAGTTGCGACAACTTCCACTAGCTGTCGGTGGATGGTATCTTGAATTTCTATGCGATTATTTTTTAAATGATGAAATTTCGATCGTCGGCGTCTTATATAGAAATAAAAAGTAGTTAGGACCTTATTTTGGTGTTTTTAAAAAAAAATATTATTAACTCTTTGTATATTTGGTTAAAATAATACACGAGTATATTAAGCCTCTCTCAAAACGAGTGTAAATTCCGCCCTGTAAATTGCAGGATTGATGAATGATTAGAGTTCTTCGGTCGATTATAGACAAGTGTAAAACGCGGAAGATGGACTTTTATTTTCGCGACGAAAATTATTCGATTTGTGTTTGCGACTGCGGCTTTTCTATTTGTGCACCGCAGTACAAAGTAGACTAAATATTCATAAATGGAGAAAGTTTTTTGAAATTAATTATTTTATTGTTACCTCTTACTTTTTTCGAGCTGCCTAATCAATTTTAGCGTTCCAGAATAATTTAATTTTCGTATAATAATTGAAGAGGTCCTGGAAAGAACGATCTAAGTCCATTTTAAATAAAATTAGTTTTACGCAGCAAATGCTTCCCCTCCAACTATAGTTTAATCATAATTAAAAGCACCTCTAAAAATCCATCAAAGGCCCTTAAATTTTCGATAAAAAATTATGTGCACTTTTAAAGGGCGATCTAAGTCACAGAGAATTCTGGAAAAACGATCCAAGTTCACCTAATAAAAGTTTGCATAAAACTACAACTGCAGGTGCAATCTAGTTAGTTCCCAGTGATACGCAATCGTTTTCGGAGGCACTCGAACTGCAGTGCGGTTAATCCTAAAGTCTAATCTGACCCTCGAACTGCAGTGCAACCTTAAGTATTGACCATAATCCTACACACGAACTGCAGTAAAGAATTGACTCTTATAATACCCTAATTGAGGTAAATAACTTACTCCAAGTAATTGAAAAAATTAAATTTGTAGTTTTATAAACAGGACCGGATCATTCTTTCCCTGATTTCTTCATTTTTATGGCCAAGTGACTCCAGCTTTTATATTTAACTTCTCTAACAAAATGTAGATGGGATACATAAAGATGACTCGAACATAAAACTATCTTCTATATTCTACAACATTTTAGTTTACAGTTCCACACCAAACCAAACGTTTACGTTGGAGTTTGAACAACTGTTTAATAATAATTAATATATGTATTATATCAGTTGCCATATCTTTGCTCCTTGTAAACTGTAATTTTCATTTAGGATCCCTCGTTTGATGTAATAACTTTTTTTAAATTGAGAACCCTATCCTGTATTTTCACGGCGAAAATTTAACTTGACTCCCTGTAATTTTCATTTAGGGTACTTTGATTGATTTAATAACTTTAAAAAAGGCGAACGCTCTCCTATATTTTGGCGGAAAAAACTTAAATTTGCTCCCTATAATTTGCAATTTTCTTTTTGACAATATCCTAGTCACCGTGTTTTTTCTATCTGCCATTAATTTGTTACCCGCAAACACATAGATACTTCAGTTCCTCCACGATAGTGATGTGACAAGTCGAATATTGTTATTTGTTAAGAACCTTACTTTATTATTTTTCTTTGTTTTTTTCCGAGTTACTCGAATTTACAAAGTATTCAACTCGTCACATTGCTATTTGTTCCGATTCCATGCGTGCATATTTAAAACTCGACTACTCGAGTTTAACTCGATTAAATACTCAACTCAAGTTTATAATTTTCGTTTGGCAACCAAAATCGTGTGAACTTTACATCCCTGGTGTACGCAAGTTGAGATGGATCACAATGAATGTCATCTTTATAATGTGTTTATTTTCTACTTTGCAGATTTGAAACATCCAAGAGCTATTCAAAGAGG
This sequence comes from Rhagonycha lutea, assembly GCA_958510855.1. NCBI lineage: Eukaryota > Metazoa > Arthropoda > Insecta > Coleoptera > Cantharidae > Rhagonycha > Rhagonycha lutea. Next base: position 3,089,272 of record OY294040.1, on the reverse strand, counting down.
ATCCTCGATCAAGAGCGCTGTTGCATTATTTTTTAAGAAAAGGTAAGTGTTATAATATTTTCTTGCCTATAAATAAGTAGTTTTCCGCTGAAATTGAAAAGTATAAAATATTTCGAATCTGTCATTCCGGAAGATTTGGCTAGTTACAACGACACCATTTATCACTAAGGATAACTACGATCTTACCGATAGCTACAGGTATCTGTATTTCCATTGACAATTACAGATATCTGCTAACTTATCTGTACCAATTTTAAACTGCTGACATCTACAGTGACTTTTATCAACTATGGACTCGTGTGAACTTACTGACACTTACAGATTTCTATTACTTATCTACATCTACAGATTACCTTATTACCATATTATTTGTACTGCTGCCATCTAGTGTAGTTTCATCACATTAATGACAGCAATTTACTGTAGTCGTTAAAAATAATTACAGATATTTTTATAAAACTGACATATCAAAATTTGTATAGCAATTGTCAAATATTTTGTTCTGTGGCGGCTTTTATCATACAATGCAAATTATTACCAAGCTTTTTAGCAATTATTAGTTTAATAAGAATGAAATTTAGTAAATCGTAAATGATTGTTATACAAATCATGTAATGCTATCTGAAAATACCATTCAAGTAGGTAGTCAAATGGTTTCAATTTATTATTTCATAACCTCTCAATAAACTTACTAATTCTAATATTACGTATTTGTTTTAGATTTTCATACCGACTAACAAGGGGACCTTGTCGACGACTTTTCCACGATTTGCACAATTTTTAACATACCTTTTAGGCAATAATCTGTTATACTTCAGGTTAAAATTGCAGGACCCGGATTTGAATAAATTTTGATTAAATCGATTTTAAAAATCGAATAAATTGGTATTATAAATTAGGTCTAATGAGAAGTAAAATACGAAGGCCTCCGATTCATTTGACACTTTGACATAACCTCGCATTTCGTAACAACGACATATTAAAAATTAATTAGTTTAAAGAAATTTTAACCAGATACAAACAATCAATTAAACTACGATGAGCAAAAAAACCAAATTGCATAAATATCAGGTTAGTCTTGACTTGAAAAGACGAATTTTGTAACAACAACCCACAAAAAATACGTTCATGTACATGGTTGAAATTTTCTGTAATTACATGGTAAGATAATAATTAATATAGTTAATTTAAAACAGTAAAAACATTTTAATACACAGGGAATCTTGAAAGAAGTTCAGAATGTTAACGCTCAGCTATTTGCTTCTCTTCGTTAGAAACGATTTACAATGTTACATTAGTAGAGCATTAGAAATCGGTGTGGTTTACATCAACGACCTCCCAGCAAATAGGAAAGGCCCAACAGTATGTGCAGATGACAATGCTCTCATTGAACAGGACATGGCAATAAATACTTCAGTACAATTGTCATTCATGTGTAGGACGTGGCATGCAATGTGTTAAACGACACACTTAAATTGTATCTTCATAATGCTAACTACCAGCAGTCTGGCGTAAATCAAACACGAATAGACTACAGAGCGAGAAGCCGCGGTTCTAATCCTGATTGCGTCGGATATGTGCTGTGATCTAAAAAGTCCAAAATCGAACTGTGGACTATGAGGAAGGCAACGGGAAACCGCCCCATTAACATTTCCCTAATAAAGTCTTCTTGGCTTAGCCAGGAGGATCGCCAACATCCGAAATCGGATAGGCACTTGAAGAAGAATGCAAACTAAAGTCTACGTACAACTAGGGCTACCTAGTACTTACTGTTCGTTGGTGTCGACAAAGGAATTATTATAATAATTTTTTTTTTAATATGTATTTATGATGTACAACTAGAACAGAGAATTGTAATAAATTACTATAAAAATATTGTTGAGAATTTGATAATTATTGATGTTCGGAAACAAGTGCAATGGACAGTTGTTAACACGTCAATGCAACCTATATAAAAATTATCTAAATGAATCTACGTATATTATAATATTAATTATTAACTTACCGTGTAATTACAGAAAATTTCAACCATGTACATGAACGTATTTTTTGTGGGTTATTGTTACAAAATTCGTCTTTTTAAGTCAAGACTAACCTGATATTTATGCAATTTGTTTTTTTTGCTCATCGTAGTTTAATTGATTGTTTGTATCTGGTTAAAATTTCTTTAAATTAATTAATTTTTAATATGTCGTTGTTACGAAATGCGAGGTTATGTCAAAGTGTCAAATGAATCGGAGGCCTTCGTATTTTACTTCTCATTAGACCTAATTTATAATACCAATTTATTCGATTTTTAAAATCGATTTAATCAAAATTTATTCAAATCCGGGTCCTGCAATTTTAACCTGAAGTTTAACAGATTATTGCCTAAAAGGTATGTTAAAAATTGTGCAAATCGTGGAAAAGTCGTCGACAAGGTCCCCTTGTAAGATGAATGGTGAAACATTTCACAATAACATTGGAAAATTGAAGAAACCCACCCCGCAATCAGGTCAGTTTAGTGTCTTTTTTTTTTCAATTAATTTCCACCATCCTTTGTAGTTGTTACATTAGTGCAATTTGTTTTTTTTTTCGACCTAACTGTAAAGGAAATGGCCAAATTGGAATCGCGTTTCAGGTAGACCATCGGTTACTAAAAAAAATTTCCTCAACGTAAACTACAAATTCACATTAGGAACTTACCATTTTCCGGTGACATTGTTAAAGTTAGCTCAAGGAATTATGACCGGACGGAGCTAATTTGCATAAACGAAAATGTCCTTTGCAAGTTTATGTTTCTGTCAATTGGTGGAATTGGGTATAACGCGTTCTCTGCTGTGTAATATTTTAACTTCACCACAAAATACCTGATCCTTTTCAACATATTATATGAACTCGTCCATGTCCTATTTTTATTTTTTGTTTTTCAATCATTGTGATAATTTTGTAACTATGTTATGTGTTCTTTTATCTAGACTAATAATTTGTGGTGCTCAAGCACCAAGGAAGCGAACGTAGATCGCAATATTTGGTTTCGGTCCATCCAGAATATCGTCGATGAAGATGGTGAAAGGAGTTGAATGCAATGCTACTTTGTTCTTCTAAGTGGAGGAATTGGATGCGGTCATGAGGTGAAAGCTTCTATCTTGGAGGTAAGATTTTATAATTATTTATGCCAACATTTTTACCAAGTTCCCTTTTTTTTATCTAATAATTGAGAAAACCCTATACCCTCCTGTATTTTCGCGGCGGAAAGCTAAATTTCATCCTTTAGTCCAGTCATTTGGTAGTTTTACCTGGAAAGTTTTCCGTGAGTTTTGAAAATTGATATTTTTATAGATTTCGACGTCATGTTTTCGAATTTTTTACTTTGCCGCCTCGTATCTTTGCCGCTCGCGACGCCAAATCGGAAAAATTACGCCGAAAAACTAAAAGCCTAAGCCTAAAAACTTCCCACTCATTTTACGATGAAAATAGTTATGTAATAAATTAAACTAGAGTAAATTTCCTGTAATTTATGTGGTAACCTTTTTTTGTAAAATGAATAGTTTTAGCGTACGAGCGCCGCCGCCTCAAAATCTACATCAACACGTGTGATTGTCAAAAAACTTATTTCCACACCATCAATGAGGTACAGTAAGTGGCGAGTTTTTCTTTTGTGATATCCCCAGTAGGCCTAATCCACATGTAATTAAATTATATTTACTTACTTAAATTACTATTACGAAACTTAGAGCAATTCTCCTTCTCTTTCCTATTCTCGAACTTGATTTTGCAAGTTGATCGTCTTCGGTAAGGGGCAAAACGGCACAGATATGAATTTCTTCCACATTATCGGCGCTAGGATTATCAGCTTCGCTATAATCCTCTCGTTCCTTTCTTATTCGTTATATGTTCGCTCAACAACGGTTTCCGTTTCTGCCTCTTTATCTCTATCTTGTAGTGGAACTTGCGAATTATTCGTGGAAGAAATTTATATCTTACGATTTGCTTGGTACTGAAGATGATGAACTCGCAAGACCTGGTCCAGCAAAGATTGGAAAGTGAAGGAGAATGCGCCAAGTTTTGTAATATTAATTTAAGAAAGAGGTAATTTTAGGAAGTAAATATAATTTAATTATACCTGGTGACCGGCCGCCGATGTGAACATGGGTAATTACCATGGGAAATTAATTTTTCTTTAATTCCTACTTATCATCAAAACGGATAAGAATGAAAAAGGTATCAATTGAAAGAGTTTTATTTTCCGCGTCTAAAGACACCCACCACTTGATGTTTTGTTCTTAAATAATGTTAAAAATGTAGAATTAAAATAAGCGATTTTTATGGTGCTTTGGATGGTTGAACTGTCAAAGCTTACGTTTAAGATTAGTTTTCAAACAAAATTAATTGCAATGAATTAAACAAGACATCCAAATTTAAAAGTGCTACTTTGTCATTTTATTTTGAGCTTTTAACAAAGAACAAACCATCAAGTGATTGGGTGTCTTTAGACGCGGAAAATAAACCTCTTTGAATTGATACTCATTTCATTGTAATCCGTTATAATGGGAAGCAGGAATTTTAAAAAAGGAAATTTCCTATGTTATTTTCCTATGTTCACATCTTTGGCCGGTCACCCGGTATGTAGATTAGGGCTACTGGGGACACCACAAAAGAAAAACCAGTGTTGGTGTAGACCTTGCGGCGCTTGTACGTTAAAACTATTAATTTTACAATAACAAGGTTACCCCATAAATTACAGGTAATATTCTCCAATTGAATTTATTACATGTTTACCTGTTATTGCGCCACGCATCGTTAAATTTTTGATCCATGTAATATGTAATTTTCAGTTTGGGTGCCTTTTTTTATCTAGTAGTTGTAAAATTCGCGAAACCCCCTGTTATTGCGGCGCGGACAATTAAATTTTTGCTCCATATAATATGTAATTTTCAGTTTGGGTGTTTTTTTATTATCTAGTAGGTGTAAAATTCGCGAATCCCCCCACTGTTATTGCGCCGCGAACAGTTAAATTTTTGCTCCATGTAATTTGTAATTTTTAGTTTGGGTGCCTTTTTTTACTAGTAGTTGTAAAATTCGCGAATCCCCCCCCTGTTATTGCTCCTCTCACAGTTAAATTTTGGTCCATGTAATTTGTAATTTTCAGTTTGGGTGCTTCTTTTTATCTAGTAGTTGTAAAATTCGCGAATCCCCCCCTGTTATTGCTCCTCGCACCGTTAAATTTTTGCTCCATGTAATTTGTAATTTTTAGTTTGGGTGTCTTTTTTTTTTTCTAGTAGTTGTAAAATTCGCGAATCCCCCCCCCTTGTTATTGCTCCGCGCACAGTTAAATTTTTGGGTCATGTAATTTGTAATTTTCAGGTTAGGTGCCTTTTTTTATCTAGTAGTTGTAAAATTCGCTATTCCCCCCCTGTTATTGCGCCGCGCACCGTTAAATTTTTGGTCCATGCAATTTGTAATTTTCAGTTTCGATACTTTTTTTTTATCTAGTAGTTGTAAAATTCGCGAATCCCCCCCTGTTATTGCGCCGCGCACCGTTAAATTTTTGCTCCATGTAATTTGTAATTTTTAGTTTGGGTGTCTTTTTTTTTTCTAGTAGTTGTAAAATTCGCGAATCCCCCCCCCTTGTTATTGCTCCGCGCACAGTTAAATTTTTGGGTCATGTAATTTGTAATTTTCAGGTTAGGTGCCTTTTTTTATCTAGTAGTTGTAAAATTCGCTATTCCCCCCCCTGTTGTTGCGCCGCGCACCGTTAAATTTTTGGTCCATGCAATTTGTAATTTTCAATTTCGATATTTTTTTTTTATCTAGTAGTTGTAAAATTCGCGAATCCCCCCCTGTTATTGCGCCGCGCACCGTTAAATTTTTGCTCCATGTAATTTGTAATTTTAAGTTTGGGTGTCTTTTTTTTTTCTAGTAGTTGTAAAATTCGCGAATCCCCCCCCTGTTATTGCTCCTCTCACAGTTAAATTTTGGTCCATGTAATTTGTAATTTTCAGTTTGGGTGCTTCTTTTTATCTAGTAGTTGTAAAATTCGCGAATCCCCCCCTGTTATTGCTCCTCGCACCGTTAAATTTTTGCTCCATGTAATTTGTAATTTTTAGTTTGGGTGTCTTTTTTTTTTTCTAGTAGTTGTAAAATTCGCGAATCCCCCCCCCTTGTTATTGCTCCGCGCACAGTTAAATTTTTGGGTCATGTAATTTGTAATTTTCAGGTTAGGTGCCTTTTTTTATCTAGTAGTTGTAAAATTCGCTATTCCCCCCCTGTTATTGCGCCGCGCACCGTTAAATTTTTGGTCCATGCAATTTGTAATTTTCAGTTTCGATACTTTTTTTTTATCTAGTAGTTGTAAAATTCGCGAATCCCCCCCTGTTATTGCGCCGCGCACCGTTAAATTTTTGCTCCATGTAATTTGTAATTTTTAGTTTGGGTGTCTTTTTTTTTTCTAGTAGTTGTAAAATTCGCGAATCCCCCCCCCTTGTTATTGCTCCGCGCACAGTTAAATTTTTGGGTCATGTAATTTGTAATTTTCAGGTTAGGTGCCTTTTTTTATCTAGTAGTTGTAAAATTCGCTATTCCCCCCCCTGTTGTTGCGCCGCGCACCGTTAAATTTTTGGTCCATGCAATTTGTAATTTTCAATTTCGATATTTTTTTTTTATCTAGTAGTTGTAAAATTCGCGAATCCCCCCCTGTTATTGCGCCGCGCACCGTTAAATTTTTGGTCCATGCAATTTGTAATTTTCAGTTTCGATACTTTTTTTTTATCTAGTAGTTGTAAAATTCGCGAATCCCCCCCTGTTATTGCTCCTCCACCGTTAAATTTTTGGTCCATGTAATTTGTAATTTTCAGTTTGGGTGCTTTTTTTTATCTAGTAGTTGTAAAATTCGCGAATACCCCCCCCCCCTGTTATTGCGCCGCGCATCGTTAAATTTTTGCTCCATGTAATTTGTAATTTTTAGTTTGGGTGCCTTTTTTTATCTAGTAGTTGTAAAATTCGCGAATCCTCCCTCCCCCTGTTATTGCGCCGCGCACCGTTAAATTTTTGGTCCATGCAATTTGTAATTTTCAGTTTCGGTACTTTTTTTTTATCTAGTAGTTGTAAAATTCGCGAATCCCCCCCTGTTATTGCTCCGCGCACCGTTAAATTTTTGCTCCATGTCTTGTATTTCTGTGATCATTTATATCGCGTCACCTGATACGTATATTAATTCACCCCACCCAGTGGGTATTTTTGTGCGATCTGTTTTTTTTTTGACAATGTTAACACCGAAAACGCGATTCCGATCCGGCACTTCTGCGAATCGTTAGAACGCGTCATGTAAAAATTATAATCCCCCCCCCCCGCGCCTTTAATTTATTGAATTGCGGTAACCGTTAGGGGTTTTTCTGTTGACCTTAATAAAAAAAGTTGGCTCTGGTAACGCCAGCACTCTAATTGACCCCCTTTCCTCTGTGGGGTCCATCGTGTGAAGTTTAACCAAGAGCGGTTGAAGTCGAAAATGTCTACGAATTTTTATGACTTGTTAATAATTTGTATTTTGTACTTTGCAGATTCGAAATGATGGGCCCACTACAAGGAGGAGTCCACCGTCCACGGCAATGATGGCAGAGGTGCGTCGCCGGATCCACTCGTCAGCAATCAAGTGCCGCGGTGTTTGTTAATTTTATATGATCCAATACTTTGTAATAATTTATATTGATGTTGAATAAATGTAAACTAAAGTACAACAGAATTTTATTTACAAGTCCCCTACTACAGAACTTAGAAAATTTTATAAAATATTTCGAGAAAAATTTGGGCAGCCTTTCGTTTTAAGCTTCTTTGGTATCACTAACCAGTCGGCTCGCTCCGCTCGCGGTTGGCTCGTTGCGCTCGCATGGTCCCGACCGCCCGCCCCTAGACGATGCGCTGCTTATATACCCAAATCCCCCACTTTACCTACACGAATGGTGGGGTCGGTTTCCGAATGCATACCGAACTCGAATCGCACTCCCACCACTAGACGTCAAAAATTATTTTGACAATTGGACTTAGCAAATTTTTGAAAAGTTTTAAATTTGTCTAATCTCAAATTTTCAAAATTTGTTACTTTGATACCAGGAGCGCATAAGTTAAAGGAGGTAAATTTTATTGCTCCTAATACACTGACGTTTCATTTCGGTAAGGAGGTAAATATTTAAATTATCTCTTTCGATTCATGCACTCCTGATACTCGAGAAATTTTTAAAATTTATTTCTTTGTACCAGGAGCGCATAAACTAAAGGAGGTATTATTTTATTTTCATGCTCCTGATACATCGAATTTTCATTTGCAGATAATTACAGATAAGTTGAAGGAGGTATTTTTTATATTTTGCTCCTAATACACCAACGTTGCATTTAGAAAATCTTGCCACAATTTGAACGTTTACTACCAGGAGCACATAAATTATAGAAGGTGAAATATCGTAACTTATTTATACCTTCCTCGATTCAAGTGTTCCTAATACATGGACAATTTGCGCAAAACTTCAAGGATGTAAAAAATTTCAGTGATGATGAAATTTCACTTTAAAAAAATACAATTGTACAAAAATATGTAATTATAAAATTTATTGCAAAAATAAGTACAAAGTAATATTTTCCATTTCATTTTTAATTTTGTAACTATAACTTTCCATTCCAGTGGTCCCAATCGCGCTTGGTGGATGGATGCGTATCTGAAATAAGAACCAAATATTAAAATCACTCTTTTACTGCCTACCCAGCGAAATTTCAATAATCCAAAAAATTACGAAATTCCAAGAAATTTAAATTATTTCCAAGAAATTTAATTCCAGGAAAATAAATTTAATTCCAAGTAATTTAAATTATTTCCAAGAAATTTAATTCCAGGAAAATAAATTTAATTCCAAGAAATTTAAATTATTTCCAAGAAATTTAGTTCCGGGAAAATAAATTTAATTCCAAGAAATTTAAATTATTTCCAAGAAATTTAATTCCAGGAAAATAAATTTAATTCCAAGAAATTTAAATTATTTCCAAGAAATTTAGTTCCGGGAAAATAAATTTAATTCCAAGAAATTTAAATTATTTCCAAGAAATTTAATTCCAGGAAAATAAATTTAATTCCAAGAAATTTAAATTATTTCCAAGAAATTTAGTTCCGGGAAAATAAATTTAATTCCAAGAAATTTAAATTATTTCCAAGAAATTTAATTCCAGGAAAATAAATTTAAATTAATTTCTAGACATAAAAATCCAAGTAAAGCTTTAGCAGAGTAAAAGTATTATGTTAAAAAAAAATGCCCTTTTTGAATTAATGGTGAGAATTTTTTATGTAAAAAGACAGTCCTGTACAAATTTTTTTGCATTTTCCGTTTGTCGATAGCGCTATTCTTGATTTGTAACAAATATTTAAAAAAAAATTAAAAATTCACGTCTTCTAATTGGTATGGCGGGGCTTATGACCCGCCATAAAAGTATGGCATTTCGCTAGCACTATCGACAACCGGAAAATGCAAAAATTATTATGTAAAAAATCCTATATCGTTTAGTACAAAAAAAATGAAGAAATATGAAAAAACAATTTTTTCCTTCTGAAGGCAACAGGCATTCAATTAGAAGGTTGAAACTTTGCACACGACGGTCTTTCCACATAACAAACTTTATAAAAAATTCCCACCATAAAATTCAAAAAGGGCATTTTTAACATACTTGGGGCCAGTTCCACCATCTCTGGACCGAGTGGTAAACATCGACTGATTAGTTTGAGGGCTGATTAGCTTGCTTTAATCATGGTTAATAAAAAGGTGGTGGGACAGTCTTTTCTACTTAACCGTGATTAAACTACTTAACCAGAGTTGGTGGAACTGACTCTGCTAAACCCTTTAATAAAATTCTAAGAAATTACTTTGATTTCCAAGAAGGAGAGGGTTCGCGTATTTGCAATAATTATTAAATTAAACAATGGCCCTGACTGAAAATTACAAATTACAGGTAGTGCAGTCATTTGGTGCTCAAATAGGGAGTTACTGGGAAAGTTTTCCGGGGGTGTTAAAAATTGGTATTTTTATAGATTTCGACGTGTCCTTTTCGAATTTTTACTTTGCCACCTCGTATCTTTGCTGCTCGCGCCGCCAAATTGGAAAAATGGGGCTCAAAACAGTTCCTTGACAATATCTCCTTTCCGACTCATTTTACGATGAAAATAGTTATGTAATAAATTCAATTGGAAAAAGTTTCCTGTAATTTATGGGGTAACCTTGTTATTGTAAAACGAATAGTTTTAACGTACAAGCGCCGCAAAGTCTACACCAACACTCGTTTTGGCCAAAAGCTTATTTCCACACCACAAATAATGAGGTAGAGGAAATGGCACGTTTTTCTTTAGTGGTATCCCCAGTAGGCCTAATCTACATATAATTAAATTATATTTATTTTCTAAAATTACCTCTTACTTAAATTAATATTAAGAAACTTGGCGCATTCTCTTTCGTTTTCATATCCTTGCTGGACCAGGTCTTGCGAGTTCATCGTCTTCAGTACCAAGCAAATCGTAAATATATAAATTTCTTCCACGAATAATTCGCAAGTTCCACTACAAGATAGAGATAAAGAGGCAGAAACGGAGACCATTCTCGAGCAAACATATAATGAATAACAAAGGAACGAGAGGATTATAACGAAGCTGATAATCCTAGCGCCGATAATGTGGAAGAAATTCATATCTGTGCCGTTTTGCTCCATACCGAAGACGATCAACTTGCAAAATCACGTTTGAGAATAGGAAAGAGAAGGAGAATTGCTCTAAGTTTCGTAATAGTAATTTAAGTAAGTAAATATAATTTAATTACATGTGGATTAGGCCTACTGAGGATATCACAAAAGAAAAACGCGCCACTTACTGTACCTCATTGATGGTGTGGAAATAAGTTTTTTGACAATCACACGTGTTGGTGTAGATTTTGAGGCGGCGGCGCTCGTACGCTAAAACTATTCATTTTACAAAAAAAGGTTACCACATAAATTACAGGAAATTTTCTCTAGTTTAATTTATTACATAACTATTTTCATCGTAAAATGAGTCAGAAGTTTTTAGGCTTAGGCTTTTACTTTTTCGGCGTAATTTTTCCGATTTGGCGCCGCGAGCGGCAAAGATACGAGGCGGCAAAGTAAAAAATTCGAAAAGATGACGTCGAAATCTATAAAAATATCAATTTTCTAAACTCCCGGAAAAGTTTCCATGTAAAACTACCAAATGACTGGACGAAAAGATGAAATTTAGCTTTCCGCCGCGAAAATACAGAAGGGTATCGGGTTTTTCCAATTATAGGATAAAAAAAAAAGGGAACTTGGTTGAAACGTTGGAAAAAATAAAATCTTACCTCCAAGATGAAGCTTTCACCTCATGACCGCATCCAATTCCTCCACTTAGAAGAACAAAGTAGCATTGCATTCAACTCCTTTCACCATCTTCATCCACGATATTCTGGATGGACCGAAACCAAATATTGCGATCTACGTTCGCTTCCTTGGTGCTTGAGCACCACAAATTATTAGTCTAGATAAAAAAAGAACACATAACATAGTTACAAAATTATCACAATGATTGAAAAACAAAAAATAAAAAAAGGACATGGACGAATTCTTATATGTTGAAAAGGATCAGGTATTTTGTGGTGAAGTTAAAATATTACACAGTAGAGAACGCGTTACACCCAATTCCACCAATTGACAGAAACTTCCAAAGGACGAATTTTTGTTTATGCAAATTAGCTCCGACCGGTCATAATTCCTTGAGCTAACTTTAACAATGTCACCGGAAAATGGTAAGTTCCTATTGTGGATTTGTAGGTTACGTTGAGGATTTTTTTTAGTAGCCGATGGTCTACTTGAAACGCGATTCCAATTTGGCTATTTCCTTTAGAGTTAGGTCGCGTTACGTCAGGTGGGACATGGGCATCCATAACATAAGAAACTATAATAATAAGGACATCTTGGTTCTTATGAGGAACGAAAACACAAAGTGGCAGTTTAATTGGATTTGTGGCAAAAACTTTTATGAGAAAAAAACCAAATTGTACTAATGTAACAACTACAAAGGATGGTGGAAATTAATTGGAAAAAAAAGACACTAAACTGACCTTTGTTTCACCATTCATCTTGGTCGCTATGAAAATCTAAAACAAATACGTAGGTAATATTAGAATTATTAGTAAGTTTATTGAGAGGTTATGAAATAATAAATTGAAACCATTTGACTACCTACTTGAATGGTATTTTCAGATAGCATTACATGATTTGTATAACAATGATTTACGATTTACTAAATTTCATTCTTATTAAACTAATAATTGCTAAAAAGCTTGGTAATAATTTGCATTGTATGATAAAAGCCGCCAGAACAAAATATTTGACAATTTATTGCTATAAAAATTTTGATGTCAGTTTTATAAAAATATCTGTAATTATTTTTTATCGACTACAGTAAATTGCTGTCATTAATATGATGAAACTACACTAGATGGCAGCAGTACAAATAATATGGTAATAATGTAATCTGTAGATGTCGATAAGTAATAGAAATCTGTAAGTGTCGGTAAGTTCACACGAGTCCATAGTTGATTAAAGTCACTGTAGATGTCAGCAGTTTAAAATTGGTACAGATAAGTTAGCAGATATCTGTAATTGTCAATGGAAATACAGATACCTGTAGCTATCGGTAAGATCGTAGTTATCCTTAGTGATAAATGGTGTCGTTGTAACTAGCCAAATCTTCCGGAATGACAGATTCGAAATATACATTTCAATTTCAGCGGAAATCTACTTATTTATAGGCAAGAAAATATTATAACACTTACCTTTTCTTAAAAAATAATGCAACAGCGCTCTTGATCGAGGATCCTCTTTGTATAGCTCTTGGATGTTTCAAATCTGCAAAGTAGAAAATAAACACATTAGTCGAGATGATATTCATTGTGATCCAACTCAACTTGTGTACACCGGGGATGTCACGTTCACACGATTTTGGTTGCCAAACGAAAAATATAAACTCTAGGGGGGGACTTACAATTTTCGCGTGCGGCTACATAACTCTTGGAATAACAATGTGACGAGTTCAGTATTTAACCGAGTTAAACCCAAGTAGAGTAACTCGAGTTGTCGAGTTTTAAATACGCACGCACGGAATCGGAACAAATAGCAAATTTAAGTTTCTGCCGCCAAAATATAGAAGAGCGTTCGCCATTTTTAAAGTTATTAAATCAATCCAAGTAGGTACCCTAAATGAAAATTACAGGGAGAAAAGTAAAATTTCGCCGTGAAGATACAGGATAGGGTTTTCAATTTTAAAAAAGTTAAAAACAGAATTTCCTCTGGCAATAATATAAGGATATAAAAATCGCAGGATATTGGATACGCTTAATTGGAACAAATAAATTGTCGGTCGACGTTTCGGATTTATTAACTAAGACCCATCCTTAGGACTAAAAGAGGAAAAAAAATTACATGTTTTACATTTTATTACGTTGACTTGGTTGAAAGTGTTGCCCAATCTGCCATTGTTTCCATCTATAATAATTATTGTTACGCCGAAACACTTCCTTTTGTAATTGTTAGGTCAGAGTGACACTTGATAGTTATTACCGTTTCTGTACGATCATTATCTTTTAGTCCTGAGGATGGCTATTAGTTAATATAGCCGAAACGTCGACCGACAATTTATTTGTTTCAATGAAGGGTATCCAATATCCTGCGACTTTTATATCCTTATTTTAAATAGTCATTACATCAAACGTAAGATCCTAATGAAAATTACAAGGAGCAAAGGATATGGCAACTGATTATATTAATTAAAATTAAACAGCTTTTGAAACTACAAACCATGCTACAAACTAAACGATTGGTGTGGAGCTGCAAACTATAATGTTGTAAAATAATAGAGGATAGTTTTATGTTCTTCTTACAAAATCTTAAACTAAAAAATACTTATATTATATAGGGAAGGAAATATAACACTTACCTTTTCTTTAAAAATAATGCAACAGCGCTCATGATTGAGGTTCCTCTTTGAATGGGTCTTGGATGTTTCAAATCTGCAAAGTAGAAAATATACACATTAGTCGAGATGACATTCATTGTGATCCAACTCTTGCATACACCAGTGATGTCAAGTTCACACGATTTTGGTTGCCAAACTAAAATTATAAACTCGGGGGGGGGGGACTTATAATTTTCGCGTGCTACTACAAAACTCTTGGAGGAACTGAAGGATCTATGTATTTGCGGGAGTCAAATTATTGGCAGATAGGAAAGAAACAGTGACTCGGATATTGTCAAAAAGAAAATTGCATATTACAGGGACCAAACTTAAGTTTTTTCAGCCAAAATATAGGAGAACGTTCGCCTTTTTTAAAGTTATTAAATCAATCCAAGTACCCTAAATGAAAATTACAGGGAGTAAAGTTAAATTTTCGCCGTGAAAATACAGGATAGGGTTCTCAATTTTATAAAAGTTATTACAACAAAGGACTTCAAATGAAAACTACAATTTACAACGAGCAAACATATGGTAACGGATATATTTTCAAACTACAATCTAAACTTTTGGTGTGGAGCTGCAAATAATTATATTGTAGAACAGTGGTCGGCAACTTTTTGTTGTAAGAAGGCCAAATACTTTACGTGCGGATAAGTGCCGACCGCACTTCTTGGCAAATCAACTAAATAGCCTTTTTTAAAAAAAAGTCATTTGTTTTGGAGTCTGCGGGCCCGACCAAGACGCCTCGCGAGCCGCGGGTTGCAGACCCCTGTTTTATGTTCTTACAAATTCCCAAATAACTCAAAAACTAATTTAAATAATATAAGTATAATAATTACAAAAAACAATCCGGCTTTATGTATCCCATCTACATTTTGTTAGAGAAGTTAAATATAAAAGCTGGTGTCACTTGGCCATAAAAATGAAGAAATCAGGGAAAGAACGATCTAACAAGGGCAAGACATTCGGGTAACAGATTTTTTAAAAGTTTTTATTCAGGTAACTCATCTGACGTTTGTACCAAAAAGATGGCGATTGGTCGTATGTGCAGTACACCAAAGTTCACTTTTTACTTTTTACATAAAACTTTTACTTAAAAATTTATTTTATATTAATAATACTTAAACATCAGTACCCCAACATTACTTTGTGAAAGTTGCTTAGGTTGGGCTTAGGTTAATGTTAGGAAAAGATTTTTTAATTACAGGACCGATAAGAGTTAAATAAGGTTTTAGTTTTGGACCCCAAGCTCGGATCCGGTCCTGTTTATAAAACTACAAATTTAATTTTTTCGATTACTTGGATTAAGTTATTTACCTCATTAGGGTATTACAAGAGTCAATTCTTTACTGCAGTTTGTGTGTAGGATTATGGTCAATACTTGAGGTTGCACTGCAGTTCGAGTGCCTCCGAAAACGATTGCTTATCACTGGGAACTAACAAGATTGCACCTGCAGTTGTAGTTTTATGCAAAGTTTTATTAGGTGAACTTGGATCGTTTTTCCAGAATTCTCTGTGACTTAAGGGCCGTTCACACGAGGCAAGTAGGTAAGTGATTTAGTTAATTTTAACTAAAATTAACTTAACGATTTAGTTACCACTTATCAACTTGCCTCGTCTGAACGGCCCTTTAGATCGCTCTTTAAAAGTGCACATAATTTTTGATCGTAAATTTAAGGGCCTTTCATGGATTTTTAGAGGTGCTTTTAATTATGATTAAACTAAAGTTGGAGGGGAAGCATTTGCCGCGTAAAACTCATTTTATTTAAAATGGACTTAGATCGTTCTTTCCCGGACCTCTTCAAATATGATACCAAAATTAAATTATTCTGGAACGCTAAAATTGATTAGGCGGCTCGAAAAAAGTAAGAGGTAACAATAAAATAATTAATTTCAAAAAACTTTCTCCATTTATGAATATTTAGTCTACTTTGTACTGCGGTGCACAAATAGAAAAGCCGCAGTCGCAAACACAAATCGAATAATTTTCGCCGCGAAAATAAAAGTCCATCTTCCGCGTTTTACACTTGTCTATAATCGACCGAAGAACTCTAATCATTCATCAATCCTGCAATTTACAGGGCGGAATTTACACTCGTTTTGAGAGAGGCGTAATATACTCGTGTATTTTTTTAACCAAATTTACAAAGTTAATAATATTTTTTTTTAAAAACACCAAAATAAGGTCCCAACTACTTTTTATTTCTATATAAGACGCCGACGATCGACATTTCATCATTTAAAAAATAATCGCATAGAAATTCTAGATACCATCCACCGACAGCTAGCGGAAGTTGTCGCAACTTATAAAAATTAATAAAACAAAATTATTGAAAATTATCAAACTTTTTGAAAATTTTCACTCGTTAAATAATAAAACACTCACCTTTCATTTAGAAGCAATGCAACCGCGATTCTGTAAAACTCGGCCGCTTTCTTCATCCGAACATTTTTGATTTGTGACGCACACTAAAAAATTAAAAGTTCTAAATTACAACCAAATTTACCAAGAGTTATTAATAATTATTTCTTTCAAACCGTTTGACACGATGGCCTTTTACATAAACCCCTTTCCTTAAATTTCCCGATTCACATAATCAAATTACTTGCCAGTTTCCTAAAAAATCGATCCTTTCAAGTCAAAATTAAAAATTCCTTATTCAACCCACTTCCCATACCGGCTGGAGTCCCTCAAGGGTCCATCCTTTCTCCCATTTTCATTCAACTTCTACATTAATGACATCCCCAAAACCGACGACACCTCGATCACTTTATACGCGGACGACAACGGCGTATCTACCGCCGACAAAATCAAAAATCAAGCCATCAGCAAAGTACAAGACCACACAGAACTGCTACTACGACGACTGGCGACTCAAAATTAACCCTTCAAAAACAAATTTAGCCATTTTTTCCCAAAAACGTGACCTGCCACAAACAAAATTAAAAACAAACGAACTTGAAATTAAACCGACAAAAACATCAGAATACTTAGGGGTTATCATTGACCAAAAACTTACTTTTAAAGACCATCTTAAACTCGAAACCGCGAAGAAAGGTTTACAGGTTTCACTCATTTTACCCAAAACTGCGTATTTAATTGAAAAATAATAAAACACTCACCCATTTAGAAGTAATGCAATCGCGATTCTGCAAAACTCAGCCCCTCGTTGTGCTTTAAGTTTTCCATTCGAACATTCGTTTTCTGACGCCACTAAAAAAAATTATAAGTTCTAAATTACAACCAAATTTACCAAGAGTTATAATTATTTCTTGAAAAAAAAAACAAAATAAGGTCCGAACTAATTTTTATTTCTTAGACGCCGCCAACCAAAATTTGATGATTTAAAAAACAATCGCGTGTCAAAAATTTAAGATGACATTCGCCGACAGCTAGCGGAAGTTGTCGGAACTTATGAAAATGAAAATTATCAAACTTTTTTAATATTTTCACTCATTTCACCCAAAACTGCATATTTAATTGAAAAATAAAAACACTTTCCCATTTAGAAGAAATGCAATCGCGATTCTGCAAAACTCAGCCCATCGTTGT
This sequence comes from Rhagonycha lutea, assembly GCA_958510855.1. Classification (NCBI taxonomy): domain Eukaryota; kingdom Metazoa; phylum Arthropoda; class Insecta; order Coleoptera; family Cantharidae; genus Rhagonycha; species Rhagonycha lutea. Next base: position 3,071,711 of record OY294040.1, on the reverse strand, counting down.
GCTTTAAATTTTCCATTCCAACATTCGATTTCTAACGCCACTAACAAAAATTATAAATTCTAAATTACAACCAAATTTACCAAGAGTTATAATTATTTCTTTATAAAACACCAAAATAAGGTCCGAACTAATTTTTATTTCTGAGACGGCGCCGAACAAAATTTCAAGATTTAAAAACAATCGCGCGTCTAAAATTTAAGATGACATTCGCCGACAGCTAGCGGAAGTTGTCGGAACTTATGAAAATGAAAATTATCAAACTTTTTTAATATTTTCACTCATTTTACCCAAAACTGCATATTTAATTGAAAAATAATAAAACACTCACCCATTTAGAAGTAATGCAATCGCGATTCTGCAAAACTCAGCCCCTCGTTGTGTTTTAAATTTTTCATTTGAACATTCGATTTCTGACGCCACTAAAAAAAATTATAAGTTCTAAATTACAACCAAATTTACAAAGAGTTATAAATTATAATTATTTCTTTAAAAAAACCAAAATAAGGTCTGAACTAATTTTTATTTCTTAGACGCCGCCGAACGTAATTTCATAATTTAAAAAACAATCGCACGTCAAAAATTTAACGAGACATCCGCCGACAGCTAGCGGAAGTTGTCGGAACTTATAATAAACATTAATAAAACAAAATATTTGAAATTATCAAATTTTTTGAAAATTTTCACTCGTAAAATAAAAAAAAACTTACCTTTCATTTAGAAGCAATGCAACCGCGATTCTGAAAAACTCGGCCGTTTTTGTGTTTGAAGTTTTCCATCCGGGCATTGATTTGTAACGCACACTAAAAAATTTAAAGTTCAACATTACAACCAAATTTACGAAAAGTAAATAATTTTATCTTACAAAACACCAAAACAGGTTCGTATGTGTAATAAAACCTATAAACATATTTTTAATTTCTTTCATTCTTTTCTCGTAAACTGTTAATATTGAGTTACTTCTCAGACGCTCTAGAGTGGTTAAACCCCTTAAAACAAACATGGGCAAATTCTTTTATGTAGAAAAGGATCAGGTTTTTCGTGGTGAATGGTAAAATATTCTAATCTGGTTTTGTATATTTCGTTAAGCATTTCTTCCAGTAGCTGATAGTCTACCTAAAACTCACGTCAGGTGGGACATGAGCAGCCACAACAGAAAAAACTGCAATAATAAGGACATCTTGGTGCTTATGCGGAGCGAAAACGCAAAAGTCTCATTTACATTCGTACCTGGCAGTTTCATCGAATTTGTAACAAAACCTTGTTTACAGCAAATTATGGTTTTGAGATGAAAAATAAATTACTCTATGTATCTTTTCTTCTAATACAAAGGATAGTGGAAACTGAATTAAAAAAAAGACTAAACTGACCTGTAGGTCGTTTTCAAATGCTCGGACAGCTGGAGGTTTCTTCAAATTTGCAATTGTCATTGTACAATTTTGCATTCCACTATTCAACTCGTTCGTTATGAATGCCTACAATAAATACTTAATTTACTGTAAATATCACATACAAATAGGTACACAAAATGATGCATCTAATTTAAAAATTAGGAAGTTGTTTGTACGTCGACACCATATTGTGAGGTTATAAAATAAATGAAACAAAAAGAAATGACTATCATAAATTATAAGCATTTCCAGATTGAATAAAAGCATTAATTACTTACAGCTATTAAGGAGCACATTTGTACAACTTCAATTTTAACCTGATATCATTTAAAAACTTGATAACATAGAAATAATCACAGAAATAATGACAAACGCACGACAAACGATAATAATTTGCCTTATCGTGTACTGTCGGGTCACGAAGTTTATAAAAAGCCACACGACGAATGACGATACCTTTTGATCAGGACCGTCTCAAGCACGAGTTGTTGCCTAGGTTACAGACTTACAGTATTTTGAAAACGAAAGGTAAAGATATTATTATTTAAAGATAGAAGAAACTGACATTGAAGAGATTAATAGTTTTAAATACCTAGGAATGAAAATGAACAATATAAACGACAGAGAAGAAGAAATAAAAGAAAAATTACAAATAGGAAATAGAGAACTTTATGCAAATAAAAAATATTAAAGAACAGGAACATAAGCAGGCCCACAGCAGGCCAATGAAAATGATACGGGTAGAAGAGGAATGACCGAGGGTCTTTGAAAGGAAAGTGACTTAGGAAAGTGATAAGAACGATTGTGAGTCCAAAATGAATCACTGGGGGGGGGGGGAGCTAGGAAGGCTAGGAGTAAGAAAAATAAAGAAACCTGCTGTTGAAACCTGATACTCGTTGTTGTAAACATAGATAAATAATTTAAAAAAAAATTACTAAATTACTCGCTACTCTACTAAATTACTAGCCTAGTCCGAACTAGCCTTTAGTAGCGGTTGGTTAAAAGCTAAGAAGTAGTCCAACAAGGGCTAATGAAGGGGTTTCCCCCCCCCCCCGAAGGTCCGGGTACTCCCCCCTGAGATAAAATGAAAAGAAATCCCCTGATAATTAAAAATGACGCATTTAAAGATGACCAACGTTCTTTATTAATAATAATTTCTACTATGTAGGTCTTATAAATAGGATTACTAGATTAAAGAATATTAATAACAGTTCAAACGTGCACCACACTTTCTAACAAAACACAATAATTAAATTACGTAGGATTAGGATTTTTTACACTTCCCCAAAACAATATAGTTTTAGTTTCTTCGTGATAAATAAAAAATAAAAATGGAACATCCAATCGAAACGAAACTCTTCCACCAGATCTGTTTAAACTGATTCCTGTTACCGAGGCAGCTTCGGTTCCAGACTCTGTTATTTCGATGTAAACTTTATGAATTATCTGATCTGCGTATATTCCAGGATTTGGAAGATTTGGAGTTTTACGGATCTCGTCTAATTCGTCTATTGGATTTCGGAATTGATTTGTCACCGTGTGCTCGCTTTGACTGTCGTCGCATCTCGTCGTTATGTTATATTGATCGACACAACCATTGGCACCATTTCGTATGAATATGAGACGTTCCGAATTAGCTGTAGATGTTGTAGTTTGTTGATTACTGTAAGGTGTTCTCGTTGTACTATCATAATTGTTTGTTCCTCTCGCGGTGGGATTTTGTTGTGTATTATGTATTTCTCTTTGGGATTGACTTTGAGCGTTGTTATTTTGTGCGCTATTAATTTGAGTTCCTATAGAAGGCCTTTGCAATAAATTATTTTGCGCTCCTGTATAAAGAAGGTTTTGTTGATAAATAACTTGCTGCCCTGCGATGGGTTGATAATTTTGCGTCCCCTGAGAAGAAGGGTTTAATCCATAATTAGTTTGATCTTGATAAGTAGGTTGTGCTACTGGGTTACGATTGATTTGCTGTTGAACATTTTGCGATTCTACAGTGGGAAAATTATATTGCGTCCCCGCTGCAGGGAATTGTGGATAAGTAGGTTGTGCTACCGGGTTACGATTACTTTGCTGTTGAACATTTTGCGATTCTACAGTAGGGCGTTGTGGATAAGTAGTAGGCGCTCCAGTGTTTTGGGCTACGCTGCTTTGTCCACCCGACATGAGCGCCAAATTAGATTGTTGCGGGTTAAAGAGAGAACGAATGTTAACCGATTCCAAGACTGATTTCAAATCAACGCTACTGATAATTTTCAATTTAGGAAATAAGATAACTGCTTCGGCTGTACGTGTAGAATTTACTAGTTTGTGAATGTCTTCCGGCATTAGACGCTGTTGTAAATTATAAAGATTCTCTTGGTTTGAATCGTTTGGAAGCAATACGTACATTGTAATTTTTTTGCCTTTGTAAGGAAAGCCCATTATTTCTACATTTAAATTTCTATCTTTAAAATAAGGAAACTCTCCTCCATTGGACATCATACTGATGTTTCTATCGCTCCTTTGATGTCTTCCATTTACAAAAAACGGTTTTAGTTTTGTGTGTCCATCAAAAAATGGGAACTCCCAAGCTGCCTTAAAATATAAAACGCTAGCTATAATTGCAGTCGTATCTGGTGATGGTGGACCATGGAAGAGTTTAGGTATTTTAGCATTCGTGTGTTTTGAAACCCAATTATTTATTACTTCTTCAGCTCGACTAGATGTTTTTCTAAAATTTAAAGTGATGATATCACTCTTGTAAGTTGCATTAACTGCTTTAAGAAACTGTTGTTTTATAGGATAACCATATTGGATAAAAATTGCTGTCGCGTAGCTCACAACTTCACCATTAGAAGATGTTATTTCGTGAGTATCAATTCTATTGAGGAAATTACTCAATGGTTTGTGTACGGAGAGGGGACTATTAACATAATTTGGTAATTGCGTTAATCCCATGGCTGAAGCAATTTCGTAAGAGGTGTTTCCAATGGATGCCAACAAAACGAGAGCAAGTGCGCCTAAATTAAGAATAAGATTATTCTTGAGGGAAAATTCTAGAAAATATAAATTACCTGCAATTGTGAGGGGTCCAAATGCTATATCGGTATTTGCCAGTTCATGATTAACATACGGTATGTAGTTATTGAGATTTAAAGTCAATCTGGTGACTCCTTCGGTAAAGAAGGATTCAACTTGTTGGTCATAACTTGATGTATCTTGTCTAATTTGTCTTGGGAAAATTGCACTTTCTCTGGGATATTCGTTAACTGGAAAACGTATTTGCCGATTTTCTTGTCCACCGGTTGATAACGCACACCAAATAAGGATACTGATGGTAGTTTTCATTGCTGTACCCTTGAAAAAAAAAGTTTTAAATAATTCAAATAAATTCGATAATTAAATCCAAAACAGGATTTGTAAACAGAGTAAATTTTAATCTACTTTAATATATAGTACCTAATTATTTTAAATGTGCATGAAAAAATTATATTTGATCATTTCAATCATAACCAGCATTTATTTTCACGCGTTGTAACACCATTTAGATACACAGGACTTCATCCCCTCGGATACCCCCAGCCATATTGTTCGTTTAGCGAACATCACGACCCGGCCAATCAATTATTAATAGGTACTTTATTTTTCATCCAAGAAACGCATTTTTGCCGGCGATACAGATAAGTTTTAAAAAGGTGACCGGTCGCTTAAGTGTTAATATAAGTAAAATATATTCATGACTTGGAACAGTAGACGACTGCATGAATAAATTTTGTACTATCGTAGTTCTGAGAAAAATGCACGTCCAAAGTCGATTGTATAGTATAAGAATTATGTAAAAATAATTTATTATAATTTATTGGAACGAGAGTAATATATTATTCATTTTAATATGTGTCTATTTATATTAATAAAATAATATTTCCGGTTTTGTACCGTGGCTTTCCTTGCTTGCGTCCATTGCAAAAATGTGTAACAGGCACTGGAGGCTCAGATGTTAACGCGGATTCCGAACCACGGAAATAGACGTTAGTTCCAAACCAGGGATCGTTTGTAATGTGACCTTGATATAACAGTAAACATTTGGTGAATGAAAAATCCTATCTGATGGTAAACCTATGAATCATGGCAGGAGAAGCTAAAACGCTAACTGCTCTGCCAATTTTTTTTCCATACATAATTTTCAAAAATTATAAATCGACTAAAGAACGTTTTGTTATGGTCCCGTTTTTTAAAATCTTGAATCGGGGTCCCAAACTTCCTAGTTACGCCAATGAAATTAAAGAAAAAGGCGCTCTTACTGTGTCTGCAGACCTGAAGTGATTGTATTTTAAATAAATAAAATATTATTAAATTACCCTTTCCGGCCCTCATTAGCGGACATAAAGTGCCACTTTTTCCACGTATATAAAATTTTTTTAACTATAATATGGGCATATTTGTGCGTTAAAATTCATAATTAAATTTTTTAAAGCAACAAATTGTAAATTAGAAATTTTTACTTACCGCCCTAGAGTCGCATTGCATAAAAATATAACGTTTAAAACATAAGAGAATTAATAATAGAATAAATTCATCTTTGTACTAATAATAATAATATAATACTCGTATTATAAAAGATTAAAACAATGTTTTCAATAATAATAAATTCTCTGTAAGTTATTGTTCTCCGCTCTACCGTGGAATTTTTCCTGACAGAATTAATCGCAATAATCGGTTATAATTACCACTTGTGAATAATTAATTTCCTATAATAAACAATCTACGTGTGATCAGGTACATACATTATAAAAGTGCATTTTATATGAAGCGGTTAGGCCAATCATATCCGTAAGTTTACGCCCCTAAATTAGACTGAAAAATTTGAAAAAATCGCCTAGGGCGCTTCAGAATTACCTTATTCTGATTCCTCGCAAAAAGTCCACTTTTATCCAGGCGCGTAGAAGCGTCTAAAATATCGAGAGGGCCAATTGGCGTTTTACGTTATATGAAGCGTCACGTAGTGTCCTTAATAGTAACTAAATTAAATAGTATTCGGCGTGTACTTATCATTATAAATATAAACAAATCAGAGGTTATTTAATTAACTAATAATAAACACGATTGTGGATGTAAACAATGCAAAATGCAATGTATAACTTAGCAAATGTACTACCTATGTCGTCCATGTTGTTCAATTATAGCGCCATCTATTTTATAAAATGTAAAAGATATTAATTTTCAACTTGAGATTATATTTTTATTTTAAATATTTTTTGATTTCAAATTCAAAGTTTTGTTTTTGCTTTTGTTTTTGAAATCGAGAAAAAATACGATGTCTTGATCCTTTCTCGTAATGAACGCGCATGAATGAATTAACGAGATTCCCGATTTCCACTCTAAAAAATTAGCTTTTATTAAACAAATGCAATTATGAAAGAATGCTGAATCTATCAAAACATAAACAAGGAATTCGCTAGGTGCGTGGGTGGAGAGGGGATACGAAAACCGATCGAAGATTAAACAAAATTTAAATTTAAATTGCCCTTAAAAATCCTTAATTAAAACAGTTGCTATTGCTAAAACAGTCCCACCTCATTTTCTTCATTGAGCCACCAGAGGGCAGCAGGAGGAATAGACACAGAGAATAATTAAATTCCAGAATTGGTTTCAAAGCTATATTAATTTTACCAAAGTTAACGTTTCTATTTTGCTTGTACGACACTGTGATTATTTCTGCATGGGCACCGAAAAGAAGGTTAAAGCTTGGCCGGAATTAGATGACTAGGCGGAGTTAATGAGCAGAAACGAAAACTAAATGCACGACGGAACATTCTCCCTCCACATCAATTGCGCAAGAAATTGGTTACCGCGTCAGTCATCTTATTCCGGCTGAACTTTACGTCGTCTGCGACTTTGAAGGGTCAATTGCGAGTTAAGGTGCGATTAGATCTGACTCTAATTGCACGAATTTTGTGTCGGACAATAAAAGACAGTAAGAGTAAGACTCGGAGAATAAGAGACAGTAAGAGAGACAGAATTTCTGTCCGACATAAAGTTCATGCAATAAGTGTCAGATCTAAACGTAGCTTTAGAAGCAGGCGCGTGCTGGTTTACCGGACTACCGGGAGTTTCCCGGTGGGCCCTCCATAAAGTAATGAAGTGGGCTCTGAGTTCCAGAGTCAAAAAAAGAAAAAACAATAGAAATTTTATGCAAAATAGAAAAAAAGGGCCGAATTCCCGGTCCCTAAGAGCTCCCCAGTATGCTACTGGTTAGAAGTCGCAATTAGGTAACAAATATTGCAAGTGGCACTTGCGACTTTGAAGTGTCAATGGACAATTTAAAAAATTCAGCAGTGGACTGGCATAGGCAAATCGTGATCGTGATTTTTGAGGGAAGCAAAACAGCAAAAATTTTGTTCACAATTTTTGAAACTTGGTTAGGGTTATATTATTTGTGTACACTACAAAAATTCTAAACGAAAGGAGGTAGTTTTTGAGGGGGGCTAAATTGTATAATATTTTTTGTAAAATTTTTGAAACTAAATTTATTAATGTTAAATCTGTGAATACTACAAAAATAGTGAAAAATTCTAAACGGAAAGGGGTAACTCTTAAGGTCGGGGGGAGTAAGCAATAAAAATTTAATTAAACCTTTTAAAATTTTGTAAATATATAACTTTTAAACTTATAAATACTGCAAAAATAGTGAAAAAAAACTCTAAGCGCTTAGGGGGTGGCTTTTGAAGGGGGTATGTAATAAAAATGTTGTTTAAAATTTTTGAAACTTGGTAAATATAGAGCTCCCGCAATAAATCGTAACAAGGCGTAGCTAATATGCAGAAATGTAAATTAGTCCACTCGAGTCCATGTTGGTGTCAAGAGTTCTCCCTTCACATCTGCTGCGCAGAAATTTGGCTACGCCCTGTCCGATTTATTGTGGGAGTTCTACTTATAAACACTGCAAAAATTGTGAATGAATTCTAAATGGGAAGGGGTGATTCTTGAAGAAGGTCAGGAATAAAACTTTTGTTTAAAATGCCTCGCTAAGGCAGAGATCTTCAAACTAGGGATACAAAAGGAGCCGCGAAATTAATCATTTAAAAGTGTGTGTATTATTTTATTAATAAAGGGGGAGGCAACAAAATTGGATTTTTTTAAGGGGGGCGTAGTAACATAAAATTTAGAATCCTCTGCGTAAGTGTGACAAAAAATCTGGGTATAGTTGATTGCCACCATTAACATACAAAATCAGGATACAGGCACATCTGAAGGCAAGTCCAGCAATCTACCTGATGGATGTAAAATTTTTATATGCTCAAAGTTTCTAACACTGCCAAGGAAACGACGCAGATGTTGAGAAATAACAGGCCTTGGCCTACTAGAAGAGAGTTCTCTAGAGAACTGCTTCTAGATAGGAAGAAGAATCTTTTAAAATTGGAATCCAGGGCCCATTTTATTACTTTAAATAAAAGTAGGCCAGCACGTGCCTGCATTAATGTGATGCAATCGGCAATTAGGATTTCTAATGAATTTCGCCCTAAAGATTTGGGAGAACCAACGGCCCCCCTGCTCCTATTGTTTTAGGAAAAGAGTGACTTTTTCCTATGCACGAAAAGTATTGTGACGTAACAACCCTCATATAATAAGAAACAGAAATTCATATGATTATCATAAATATTCGTAATTAGCAGTACTTTTTAATTAAAAAAAAATCGCTTTCTTGTAGTTTTCTGTTCTATAGATGTATCTAATATTATGTGATTCGTTGCACGTCTCTTTTGGCTGGTACCGAGTGTCTCTCAACAATTTTGGGGATTCCCCATGAAGAAAATATAAATTATCTCCACAAACCACTAGATCTTGTCCCAATACAAAATTTTAAATGGCAAAAGTCAACAAATACGTATCTCAAATTGTTTGGCGAATAAACAAAATTAGAGATTTCCGGTTAGAAAATGTTAACAATTTTTCTGATCTTTTATGATAAAAACGATTAATTTTTGTTAGATAAAAAATTGTGATTAATTTAAAAATAATATTTAGTGAAGCCTCGTTTTTAAAATGTCAAAATTAGCAATTTCTTAGTCATCAAATCGAAAACAAACCGAAACAGAGTGTAAAATAAAATTTCCAAATCCATAACTCTTGTTTAGAAAAAGCCATAAATAAATAATATTGACTTCCTATTTTGTACATTAACCGGTTTAATAATTTCAATAGGCGATACCCAATAGTTAATGTTGGGAACTTTATTTATGTTAGCTAAAGTAAAGTTGCATAATATTTACATTAAAATTTATTTTTAATTTATTAACAACAAATTGTTATGGTCTAATAATTCGATGAGGAAATTTGATAAATTATAATATGTACGAAAGGCTGGTAGTTTGGTTATCTATTTAATGAACTTGAACGCGGTTATTAATGAGTTACGTAGATAATTTTTTAATGATGCGCTGAGCCTTCCAAATTTTGAAAAAAAACTTTCTCGTCGAGTGAAAGAGGACGTGCGCAAACAACGTGAAAAATTATAACTTCTCACCTTAATAATACGAGAGATGATTTCTTCTTCCTTCCGTTTTACACTTCATCCATATATCACAATTTTTGTAGAATATATCTTGTAAACACAAAACCGATGCATCAGTGTTTGCAATATATTCAGAGGACGGATCGCGCTCTACGAACTCGATTTGAATGATTCCACCATGTGCAAACTTGTTGACCTTCCCTACTACTTAATATTTTATAACTTTATACTTTTTTCAAGCCATAAAAATATTCATTTTAGCATTTAATTGGACGACCGAAACTAATCCAAATTCTTTTCACGGTTTCAAATCCGCCCGAACGGATGGATCATTCAAAATTTACTAAAATACTGACGAATGGTTGGTCATTGGCTCTTTGATCGAGCTGATTATCAAATTCGGGTCAATGTTAATATGCGACTGAAATTTAAATTGGTATGCGTCACCTAACAATACAATTTGACAAAAATTTCCAGTCCTTCAGATTCTATTGTGATTTTAATGGATTTTAGTTGTAGTACGTGATGTAGAATGTTAAATGTAACAAAGCAAAAAAGGAAATTTAAATTTTCTGTATTTCCAAGCTACCGTAGAACCGGAATTGTTCTCTAAATTTAGTTCTGGGCAATTCCAATTAGATAAATCTTTGACTTACCTTGAAATACACTCAGAAACAAGGTTTGGTTCTTGCTAGACAAAATAACAATTCAAAAAAAAAGTTATGCATCCAATTACTCCGTGTGGTGCATTCAAATTAGAAAAACTATTAGAAAATAATTTGAAAAGTTAGGTTGAAAAGGCGACTGGTAAAATTGGCAGTAGTAATTTTGGTATGGAAGGATTTTGAAAGAAATTAATAAAAAACACAAAAGAATAAATTAGTGGAAAAAAATCTTGAAAATAATAAAAAAAAGTCAGACTAATCAACAACAGCACGAGGCAATAGCAGCGACCTTGGTAGTATTATAATATTTCCGAAAATCAAAAAACTTTTGAATGTTATTTGTTAAACATCAAATACGAAAGTTCATTCATGATTTTCTTTTTACCTGGGTGTAGAATGTAGATGAATTCTTAAAACTTTTTTATTGCTATTTCGGGGATTCCAGAGATTTCTCTTAAACTTCGGTCATACTTAAATAGTAATTACGTAGGTCGGGATGGCAAATATACTTTTGGAAAGTTTAAAATACAATGAAATGTTTAAATACAATAAAGTTAAAGCAATTAATTTTCACGTACTGCTGTAATCATTAATTAAAAAATGCGACCTGTGCATCTGAACAAAAGTTATATTGTAACCCGTTTAGAGGCTATTTTTCGGCAACTGATCATTTAAATTTAGTAATTCTAAAATTATTAAAGCTATTTTGACCATTTAACGTATCAGTACTAAATTTCGTTGTTCATAAGAATGCTTATCAACGTTGCAAAGAGAAATGAGGTCCGAAAGTTTGTAATTCGCACGAGAGGAAGTCTTTCCTCGTTCTTGGTCTGGTGCAGCTTAATAAATATATAATTTATTATAAAATAAGAGGCGGTTGGAGCATTGTGGTCACGCGAGTTGACTATGAACGCTAAATACCCGGTTCGAATCCGGGTGAAGTAAGAACTTTATTCTGGCCGCTTCTCTGGTCCTCCAGGTTGGGGGTTCTACGTCGGGCTTGCTCCTCGTCATAGGTAAAAAATGTAAAATGTTAACAAAATCCAAAAGCCAATTTGGTCTTTGAGAACCGGGAAGCTGCGTATTGCGGTATAACCCGGAGATATATATATATTATAAAATATTGCTTGTTGATGGAATCAATAATATTTGGAGAGAAAAATGAAGAATTACCTACCAATTTTTTCCGAAGATCCCACCTCCCCAACTAAACCCCCATCACCTTTAAAATGGCTCAATTACTCACAGGGCATGGCGAATTCAGAAAATCCATCAAGCGATTGGGGACATGCCTGGATGGACTGTCCTGGGTGCAGCACAACTTCTAAATTTAGTACTCCTCCATTCGTAGACTACTGGAGTGTGTGCTGTACACAACGAGAAAACAGAGGTCGAATCCTATTTTGGTGACCCCCCCCCCCCCGCAAACTTTAATTAATTAAACTAGTGCACTCCTGAATCTCTTCTTATTCCTTCATAATCCCCTTCTTTCTGCAACTCCTTCCAGGACGAAAACTCCAGGGCCTTTGTACAACTTTTCATCTTTTCTGTACACAGCCTCTTTGTTCTTCCTAGACATGGGCAGTCTCCTCTATTGCTGAATATTCAATTCATGTTTTATCAGGCCCGTAGCCAGGATTTCATTTCGGGGGGGGCACTTGTAAAAAAACTTTTGTAAAATGTAAAATTTTCGGTTGTTCCCCTTCCATTTTCTTTGTCTTTTCAACATTTCGGGGGGGGCCCCCTTGGCTACGGGCCTGTGTTTTATCATTCTTCATTGCAGTGCTTTGACTTTCTTCCCTTCTAAATCTGCGCAAAATTTAGATTTGGATCTTCAAGATCCTTACAAATGGCATCTTTGGACCGGATTATTTTAGGCACCCCTATTGAATAGTTAACCCCCCCCCCTGTAATATTGCTGGTTGTTTTGTTGGTATTGAAAACCCTACAACCAATTTTGTTGTATATTTTGATATTTGTAACTTTCTATTATTATAATCTTCTTCAATGGCGGCGTAACCTAATTTTGTAGTGTACGCAAAATAAATTGACGAGGCTCCTTCCCCTATATTATCTATGGTTGAAGGGTTAGACACGAGGTTAGCCGGAGGGCGTGGGGTTTGGGGGTAATCCCCAGAACTATTTTTGAAAATTTGGTGCAAAATGGTTATTTTTAGGGCTAGAAATCAAGCATGAGGAATGAATAAAATCAAAATAAATAAAAATTTATTGAAATTAGTCCCCCACTCTGTCAATAATCAACGTATTTCTGAAGACCTACGACGCAAGAGGGTCCCAATAAACGAGATATTTTCTCAGTTGCCCTTACTTAAAAAAAAAAATTTGAAAAATCTCCAAATTTATGCTGAAGTTTTGCTCTGATATAAAAGAACTTAAAATGTTGGCTCAGATTGAATATAAATAAGAACCTAATTTAATTTCAGTTAATAAAAAAATTTTTAATATAAAAAATATTGCTTTAAATTTTATACAACTAACAACACTTTAGTAATAAATTATTCACCCCGAAAAGTCAAGTTTACTATGGCTATCTCTTCAAGGTTGCGATATTTTGCGAATACTTCTTCTCCAACTTTGAAACCTGACGTTAAAAAAATTAATTTTGTAAATTTTCACAATACATAGCGCCAAAAGCACTAACCTCCTCATTACTTTGAAGATATTTTGTCCTGATTTTATTAATCGATTCATTGAACGTTTTATGCAAACTACCACTTCTTTGCGTCAATTCAATCTGCTTTTGTTCCAAATCTGCATTAATTTTCATCTGCAAAAGAATTTGTTAACCCCACAAAATCGTTTTCATCCCACTAACCTCCAACTGCGTCTTCATTTCCCTATACTTTTCTTTAAAAGCCCGTTCCAATTCCTGAACCTGCAAAATCAACTGCCGTTCGCAGACACTTTTAGTCTGTTCCACCGTGATTTGCGTTTCATTTTCAAGTTCCTCAAATTTCGTGATCCAAACTTGAATTAACTGCATCACCGCCTCCCGATCCTGAACCCTTAATTCGGAGAGCACTTTATTTTCGTCGCTCACATTCGTACACTTTTTGCAAACCGTACTTTCTTTCGTTCTCGCTTTCGTTTCCTCCATCAATTTCGCCAATTTTGCGTCAAACTCCTTTTTGAGCTCCAGCCTCAACTTAGTTTCAGTTTGAAACATTAAAGCGTCGTACTTTAACTTCAAAACCGAGTTTGTAGTGTCTAAAATTTTACGGTTAAACATTTCGAAAAATACTATAAATATTCGGGGGAATTACCCTGCAACTCTTCCGTGTTAACTCCCACCGACACGCTGCTAATTTTATTCAACTCTTTTTGCCGTTCTAAAATAATGTTTTCAAATTGTGCGGCTTTGCGTTGCAAATTTTTTACCAAATTTTCGTGCTCGTTTTCCAGCGCGACTTTAACTTTCAGTTGGGAGTTTTCTTGCAGTAACGAATGAATTTTTGTTTCGAGTTCGCTAATCGTCACCGACGCGGCTTGAAGTTTCTTGCAGACTTCTTGTTTTTCTGTTTTAAAAATGTTTGAACAGTTAAAATTTTTCGTAGGGTAATAATTCAACTAACCTTTTTGTAAATTTTCAAAATCGTGCGAATTTATATAACAAAACGAGGATTGGATTGATTTTTCGTTCATGGACGGATTTTTAATATCTTTAAGGCGCGATTCGAGCAGGGTTAGTTGATTTTGCAAAGATTTGTTTTCTTCTTTTGCTGTCCTGAAAATTTCGAATAAAATACGGATTCAAGAATAAAAAACAGTGCGGCCCTACCTTAACAATTCGATTTCTTCTCCTAATTTTTTATAATCACCGTTTAGAATGTCTCTAAAAATTGTAAACTTAATTTTATTGTATGAGTGCTTAAGTTGTAATGTGAAAATGTTTAATGTTGCAATTTGGTAAAGTCTTTTAATTAATTTAGAAAACCCAAACATTTGTATATTGAAACCAAATCGCCTCACCACAAATTCCACACCATAAATGTTGAGAAAACCGCCCAACTTACTTCTCTAATTTGCTATTAATAAACAATTCCTTCAGCTCATCCCGTTCAATATTTAAAGCACTATAATTTTAAAAATTCAAATAAATAAATAAATGATCAACAAAGAGTTTTTGTTTAGCACCTACGTAAATTTTTCTTCTATTTCCGAAAATTTTTGCTTTAAATTGTCTTTTTCTGTAATTGCTTCACTAAAAATAATTTTGTCTTACTGATTCACGCTTTAATTGTTGTTAAAATTTACAATTTTAATTAAAATTTGCATTTCTAATTATTACTCACCCAAGGATTTCAAGTTTATGTCGTGCATTTGCTAAGTCTTTCTCTTGAGTGGCAAGGGTATCTTTCAGCACTGCATTTTCGGAATATAAAGTTGCAATTTGCGACTTAAATTTAAATTAATTTGGTTCAAAAAAATACAAATTTTATTTACCTGAAACTCTTGTGACATTACTTTTTTGATATTTTCGGTGATGACATCCGACCTCTCGTTATATTCTCGAATTTTTCTTAATTCTTCTTGAAAAGGTCTCTCTTAATAAAGCATAAAAGTTTAGATTTTATAGAAGTTAGGACAGTTTTATTCAATCAAAAGTTAATTTACCTATAGGATCTGCTGATTTTTGGGTTTGTCTCAGCATTTCAATTGTTTTTATAAGCTCATGACACTGTTTTTGAGCTTCATCATAATTTCTTGTTAGGGTATTTATTAAGGTGCCCTTTTCTGCCAAGAAATGTTCCTTTTCCTGTAAGCCGTTCCTTAATTCTTTAATTAGTTCTTTATGTTGTTGCTCCTAAAATTCAACTTGTTACCCATAAAGAGATAAAATTGGAATTGAGTTGATCAACAGGTTTAAAAAAAATTAAAAGAACTGTTAAGAGGGGAATTCACACTGCAGTCATCAACGCCAAAATAACAAAAACAAACAAATAACTTTTCTAATTATAACAAAAATTTCTATTTACATTTTTGAGCTACTTGGCGACGTTGTTCAAGGCTTACATGGTGATGATTGGACTATAGAAACAACTATGGAATTGATATTATGGAAATGGACTATAAAACCCCTACAATAAATGAGAATTTTGACCTTGTAAAGATTTATCCGGTTTTGAAATGGAAAAAAAAACGAAAATGAAGATACTACCACAACCGACAAAGATGGAGGTCTAGCATGCACAGATATCGACGGAATTGACATTATCAATAACTGTGTCCAATTTCATAAACCTTTTCAGAGGCCAAAAATCTAAAAAGCCTACTCCTAATTGTAAAAATACTCTCCCCTGAAGGGGAGGAATTTGAATGAGTTATTGATAATATTTTGAATCTATAGTATAAAAAAAAAATTCACTAAGGGATCTATTCAACTATAATTTGCTTGATTATGAGTATAAGTTCGCGGACAACAACAGCCACATCTGAATGCAAAACAAAACTAAACATTTCTTAAGAATTCTTTGTTCTTTGGAATTAGATAAAGAAAATTTGAGACAAGTATATTTAAAAATGTACATACTTTGCGTTCCGCCTGCGATAAAGCCGAATTTAAAGCAGACTCCAGCTGCAAAATTTTATTTCTTTGAGAATCCTGGAATTCCTTGTCATTTGTTTTATTGAGAAGTGGAAAACCCTTATCCATAATTTGTAACTGATGTTCCAAATCAATGTTCAAATTTTGCAAAAACTGCTTCTCTTCAGTCACCTACATAAAAATAGTTATGTTAATAAAAAATCTTTTCAACAGTTAAAACATCTTACATGAGCATAGTTCCCTTCTAAATCGTTTATTATCATTTTCAATTCATTTACTTGAGAATCCAAACTTTGTATCCTTTCGACCTTTTCAACTGTAAAATTACAACACATGAATTCATTTTGCAAAATTAATAAAACTCTTCTTACCCAGCAAACGTTGTGACTCTTGCAAAGATACATTTTTTCCCTCGTTCTCCGATTCCAGCAGCGAAAGTTTAATTTTTAGTATCCGAGTTTGTTCCTCAGATTCCTGTTTTAACCTCTTAATTTCTTCGTTCAACGAGCCGACTTCTCGCACTCGCACTTCATAGAGAACCTTTAATTGCTCGTCCAAATTTGCTTCACGGTACTGCTTCTCATATGGATCCTGCTCGATGACGTCCAACACACCACCAGATCTCGACATTATCGACACCTCGATAGAACTTTGGTCTTCGTAATCATCCAATCCATCAGTTAAATAATTATGGATCTAAAAGAGACATTGGAGTAAGGACAAGAAAACCGTTAAAAGGTAAAACTCACCTCTTCTGCTCGTTGTTTCAATTCTTCTAGTTGTTCCGCTTCCTCTTCCTGTTGCTTATTTTCGTTATTTATCGTAATGGAATTAATTTCGTCCATGTTTCGTCTTCTACAATAATAAAAGGCACTGTTTCAATTTTCAAGTTTTGTTTACACCTAACCTCAAAAAAGTTCCCTCGACAAATTCAAACTTTGGTATATGTACAGGGTGTTGGAAATTTTACAAAATTTCACGACTATTCTTTTGAGTTTGAAGATGGTGGAAGTGGGCCCATTATTGGCCTTGGTTTTTGAAAGTAATTATATTAATTAAATTTGGGGACAAAATAACCGAATTCATGAAAAAAAAAAAGGTCATAAGGAAAGAGAGAGCCCAAAGTAGATCCTCCACCTTGGAGGTGGAATCTATTCGTATATCTATTTTGTTGTTGGATCATGTTCTATTATTGGTTGCTAACCTGCTTTTTCTTATCACTCCCGCGCAACCGTGAGATCAACCATACAGAAGAGGTCCATGTAGCTGCCCCCCCCCCCCAATTGAATTTTGGGATGAAATTGGTGTCAATCGTTAGAGCCTAAATAAGCTTCCATTTTTTTCGTTTAAGCCTCAACCGTGGCGAAGACATTCGCGAAAAAGTTTAGGGGGGGGGCTGCAGTAGACAAAGTAGACACAGTGCAGTTTTTACAACTTTTGTAATTTAATTTTCACTATTATACGAGTTAACGGCGTTTTCACTTTATAATGGTGGCAACAGAATTTATTGAAACATAAGCATGAAAAATTTTGTAAAATTAATTTTTCCATTTTTATGTGTTATTAAAATTATAATGACCAGCAGGATTAGTTTTGTTAATCTAAACAAAAATTTTAATTTGATAAAATAGAATTAAACTTGAGGATTATCGGACGGAACTTGCTCGAAGGATTCGAAAATTTGAAATGCCCGAAAATTTGAAAGATGTTGTAAATAGAAGCTCATTAGGCTCTAACGATGCTCTAACGTTTAACACCAAATTTACCCCAAAATTCGACTTGGGGGGGGAAACGTGTCTACAGTCCCTCCACTATTTTGGGAGTATTTCTGCGACTGTTGAGGCTCAAACAAAAAAAATGGAAACTCTAACGATTGACACGAAACTCCATCCCAAAATTTGTTTTTTTGGTGGGGGGGGGCAGCGGCATGGACCTCATACCGAAGTTATAGCGAATGTTTTAGATTTTCCAAGATGGAAGACATTATTGGAAATTTAAGTATGTTTCCCATGGGGAATTTGGGGGGATTTTTCTGAGGTAAGTTGGGGGGTGCCGTAGATTATAATATAACAGAAGAAATTAGCTTTATAAAAATTATTTCCTTTAACAGCCAAAAATTGTCCTAATTTTCCTGTAGGTACTAATTAGATCATGCTTCTTATAATAATTAGTTAATCAACAATTTTGACCCTATCCGAGTGGAATAAGAACAGAAAACAAATCAATGTACCGTGGTTCTTCTATATACTCTGGAAATTAGTACATTATATTAGTTTTTTAAATAGGTAATAATCAAGAAATCAGTGGCGTATCAACACTCTTGAGCCTTCCTGCAAATTTCAAATATGTCGCCCCAAATGATGAAACATTGCAATGATGAAAAAGTTCAATATTTCAAATAATATTTCATTCGTTACTTTTTCGGATTTACAATTAGAATTTTACGATTCCAGCGCCTCTACGGGATTTTGTCGGCGTATCTTTATCAAGGGCCCTTTTAAAGCAAATTGTAAACGTTTTAAGATAAGATTGCCGCCCTATCGTTTGAATCACTTGCACCCGGATGGCGAGGCCCTGCAAACAACGAATAGCAGTCACGATAAAAATAATGTAGCTTTTCCCCTTTGAAGAAAATCAATACAGGTCTCGCATTGTTCGTGGAGCCTACCGCAACATTTGCAACAACCTGTATATTGCCAAACCCATGGCGGTCCACATTTTTGGAGCTTCGTAATTGTTTCATTCTCCTTCGCTTTCCTATCCTTGCTGGACCAGGTCTTGCGAGTTCATCGTCTTCAGTACCAAGCAAATCGTAAGATATAAATTTCTTCCACAAATAATTCGCAAGTTCCACTACAAGATAGAGATAAAGAAGCAGAACGAGAGGATTATAACGAAGCTGATAATCCTAGCGCCAATAATGTGGACGAAATTCATATCTGTGCCGTTTTGCTCCATACCGAAGACGATCAACTTGCAAAATCAAGTTCGAGAATAGGAAAGAGAAGGAGAATTGCTCTAAGTTTCGTAATAGTAATTTAAGTAAGTAAATATAATTTAATTACATGTGGATTAGGCCTACTGGGCATATCACAAAAGAAAAACGCGCTACTTACTGTACCTCATTGATGGTGTGGAAATAAGTTTTTTGACAATCACACGTGTTGGTGTAGATTTTGAGGCGGCGGCGCTCGTACGCTAAAACTATTCAGTTTACAAAAAAAGGTTACCACATAAATTACAGGAAATTTTCTCTAGTTTAATTTATTACATAACTATTTTCATCGTAAAATGAGTCGGAAGTTTTTAGGCTTAGGCTTTTAGTTTTTCGGCGTAATTTTTCTGATTTGGCGCCGCGAGCGGCAAAAATACGAGGCGGCAAAGTAAAAAATTCGAAAAGATGACGTCGAAATGTATTAAAATATCAATTTTTTAAACTCCCGGAAAACTTTCGAGGTAAAACTACCAAATGACTGAACTAAAGAATGAAATTTAGCTTTCCGCCGCGAAAATACTGGAGGATATCGGGTTTTTCCAATTATTAGATAAAAAAAAAAAGGAACTTGGTTGAAACGTTGGCATAAATAATTTATTATAAAATCTTACCTCCAAGATAGAAGCTTTCACCTCATGACCGCATCCAATTCCTCCACTTAGAAGAACAAAGTAGCATTGCATTCAACTCCTTTCACCATCTTCATCGACGATATTCTGGATGGACCGAAACCAAATATTGCGATCTACGTTCGCTTCCTTGGTGCTAGAGCACCACAAATTATTAGTCTAGAAAAAAGAACACATAACATAGTTACAAAATTATCACAATGATTGAAAAACAAAAAATAAAAAAAGGACATGGACGAATTCTTATAATATGTTGAAAAGGATCAGGTATTTTGTGGTGAAGTTAAAATATTACGCAATAGAGAACGCGTTACACCCAATTCCACCAATTGACAGAAACATAAACTTCCAAAGAACGAATTTTTGTTTATGCAAATTAGCTCCGACCGGTCATAATTCCTTGAGCTAACTTTAACAATGTCACCGGAAAATGGTAAGTTCCTATTGTGGATTTGTAGGTTACGTTGAGGATTTTTTTTAGTAGCCAATGGTCTACTTGAAACGCGATTCCAATTTGGCTATTTCCTTTAGAGTTAGGTCGCGTTACGTCAGGTGGGACATGGGCATCCATAACATAAGAAACTATAATAATAAGGACATCTTGGTGCTTATGAGGAACAAAACCACAAAGTGGCAGTTTAATTGGTTTTGTGGCAAAAACTTTTATGAGAAAAAAACCAAATTGCACTAATGTAACAACTACAAAGGATGGTGGAAATTAATTGAAAAAAAAAGACACTAAACTGACCTTTGTTTCATTTTGTTTCACCATTCATCTTGGTCGCTATGAAAATCTAAAACAAATACGTAGGTAATATTAGAATTATTAGTAAGTTTATTGAGTGGTTATGAAATAATAAATTGAAACCATTTGACTACCTACTTGAATGGTATTTTCAGATAGCATTACATGATTTGTATAACAATGATTTACGATTTACTAAATTTCATTCTTATTAAACTAATAATTATTGCTAAAAAGCTTGGTAATAATTTGCATTGTATGATAAAAGCCGCCAGAACAAAATATTTGACAATTGCTATACAAATTTTGATGTCAGTTTTATAAAAATATCTGTAATTATTTTTTCACAATTGCGATACTCTAAAGTGCAATTTAGCCCCGCATTTGCGGGTGTAAAGGGGCGTTTTTTATACCTGCATTCAACATGCATTTTACGACCTGCAGTAGGTCGTAAAAATGATTTTATTTTTTTACACCCCGGTGCAGGTCGTAAAAATGGATTTTACACCCCGCAGCGGGGTGTAAAAATTAAAATCCGTTATTCTAGTAAAATTATTTATTTCTATATATTTACATTAGAAATAGAATTTTTCATCGCAATTGTGAAAAATAGTATATACAACGTGGGAGTAAAGTTGCTTTTCGTCCCACGACTGCTTGTTGCACCTCGGCCTACGGCCTCGGTACAAAATTGTCTCGGGACTGAAAAGAGTAACTTTACTCCCTTGTAGTATAATATACTATTTATCGACTACAGTAAATTGCTGTCATTAATATGATGAAACTACACTAGATGGCAGCAGTACAAATAATATGTTAATAATGTAATCTGTAGTGGCGATAAGTAATAGAAATCTGTAAGTGTCGGTAAGTTCACACGAGTCCATAGTTGATTAAAGTCACTGTAGATGTCAGCAGCTTAAAATTGGTACAGATAAGTTAGCAGATATCTGTAATTGTCAATGGAAATACAGATACCTGTAGCTATCGGTAAGATCGTAGTTATCCTTAGTGATAAATGGTGTCGTTGTAACTAGCCAAATCTTCCGGAATGACAGATTCGAAATATACATTTCAATTTCAGCGGAAATCTACTTATTTATAGGCAAGAAAATATTATAACACTTACCTTTTCTTAAAAAATAATGCAACAGCGCTCTTGATCGAGGATCCTCTTTGTATAGCTCTTGGATGTTTCAAATCTGCAAAGTAGAAAATAAACACATTAGTCGAGATGATATTCATTGTGATCCAACTCAACTTGTGTACACCGGGGATGTCACGTTCACACGATTTTGGTTGCCAAACGAAAAATATAAACTCTAGGGGGGGGACTTACAATTTTCGCGTGCGGCTACATAACTCTTGGAATAACAATGTGACGAGTTCAGTATTTAACCGAGTTAAACCCAAGTAGAGTAACTCGAGTTGTCGAGTTTTAAATACGCACGCACGGAATCGGAACAAATAGCAAATTTAAGTTTCTGCCGCCAAAATATAGAAGAGCGTTCGCCTTTTTTAAAGTTATTAAATCAATCCAAGTAGGTACCCTAAATGAAAATTACAGGGAGAAAAGTAAAATTTCGCCGTGAAGATACAGGATAGGGTTTTCAATTTTAAAAAAGTTAAAAACAGAATTTCCTCTGGCAATAATATAAGGATATAAAAATCGCAGGATATTGGATACGCTTAATTGGAACAAATAAATTGTCGGTCGACGTTTCGGATTTATTAACTAAGACCCATCCTTAGGACTAAAAGAGGAAAAAAAATTACATGTTTTACATTTTATTACGTTGACTTGGTTGAAAGTGTTGCCCAATCTGCCATTGTTTCCATCTATAATAATTATTGTTACGCCGAAACACTTCCTTTTGTAATTGTTAGGTCAGAGTGACACTTGATAGTTATTACCGTTTCTGTACGATCATTATCTTTTAGTCCTGAGGATGGCTATTAGTTAATATAGCCGAAACGTCGACCGACAATTTATTTGTTTCAATGAAGGGTATCCAATATCCTGCGACTTTTATATCCTTATTTTAAATAGTCATTACATCAAACGTAAGATCCTAATGAAAATTACAAGGAGCAAAGGATATGGCAACTGATTATATTAATTAAAATTAAACAGCTTTTGAAACTACAAACCATGCTACAAACTAAACGATTGGTGTGGAGCTGCAAACTATAATGTTGTAAAATAATAGAGGATAGTTTTATGTTCTTCTTACAAAATCTTAAACTAAAAAATACTTATATTATATAGGGAAGGAAATATAACACTTACCTTTTCTTTAAAAATAATGCAACAGCGCTCATGATTGAGGTTCCTCTTTGAATGGGTCTTGGATGTTTCAAATCTGCAAAGTAGAAAATATACACATTAGTCGAGATGACATTCATTGTGATCCAACTCTTGCATACACCAGGGATGTCAAGTTCACACGATTTTGGTTGCCAAACTAAAATTATAAACTCGGGGGGGGGGGGACTTATAATTTTCGGGTGCTACTACAAAACTCTTGGAGGAACTGAAGGATCTATGTATTTGCGGGAGTCAAATTATTGGCAGATAGGAAAGAAACAGTGACTCGGATATTGTCAAAAATAAAATTGCATATTACAGGGACCAAACTTTAGTTCTTTCAGCCAAAATATAGGAGAACGTTCGCCTTTTAAAGTTATTAAATCAATCCAAGTACCCTAAATGAAAATTACAGGGAGTAAAGTTAAATTTTTGCCGTGAAAATACAGGATAGGGTTCTCAATTTTATAAAAGTTATTACAACAAAGAACTTCAAATGAAAACTACAATTTACAACGAGCAAACACATGGTAACGGATATATTAATAATATTATTAAACAGATTTTCAAACTACAATCTAAACTTTTGGTGTGGAGCTGCAAATTATTATATTGTAGAACAGTGGTCGGCAACTTTTTGTTGTAAGAGGGCCAAATACTTTACGTGCGGATAAGTGCCGGCCGCACTTCTTGGCAAATCAACTAAATAGCCTTTTTTAAAAAAAAGTCATTTGTGTTAGAGTCTGCGGGCCCCACCAAAACGCCTCGGGAGCCGCGGGTTGCAGACCCTGTTTTATGTTCTTCTTACAAATTCCTAAATAACTCAAAAACTAATTTAAATATAAGTATAATAATTACAAAAAACATTCCGGCTTTATGTATCCCATATACATTTTGTTAGAGAAGTTAAATATAAAAGCTGAAGTCACTTGACCATAAAAATGAAGAAATCAGGGAAAGAACGATCTAACAAGGGCAAGACATTCGGGTAATAGATTTTTTTTATATTAATAATACTTAAACATCAGTGCCCCCAACATTACTTTGTGAAAGTTGCTTAGGTCGGGCTTAGGTTAATGTTAGGAAAAGATTTTTTAATTACAGGACCGATAAGAGTTAAATAAGGTTTTAGTTTTGGACCCCAAGCTCGGATCCGGTCCTGTTTATAAAACTACAAATTTAATTTTTTCGATTACTTGGATTAAGTTATTTACCTCATTAGGGTATTACAAGAGTCAATTCTTTACTGCAGTTCGAGTGCCTCCGAAAACGATTGCTTATCACTGGGAACTAACAAGATTGCACCTGCAGTTGTAGTTTTATGCAAACTTTTATTAGGTGAACTTGGATCGTTTTTCCAGAATTCTCTGCGACTTAGATCGCTCCTTAAAAGTGCACATAATTTTTGATAGTAAATTTAAGGGCCTTTGATGGATTTTTAGAGGTGCTTTTAATTATGATTAAACTACAGTTGGAGGGGAAGCATTTGCCGCGTAAAACTCATTTTATTTAAAATGGACTTAGATCGTTCTTTCTCGGACTTCTTCAAATATGATACCAAAATTAAATTATTCTGGAACGCTAAAATTGATTAGGCAGCTCGAAAAAAGTAAGAGGTAACAATAAAATAATTAATTTCAAAAAACTTTCTCCATTTATGAATATTTAGTCTACTTTGTACTGCGGTGCACAAATAGAAAAGCCGCAGTCGCAAACACAAATCGAATAATTTTCGCCGCGAAAATAAAAGTCCATCTTCCGCGTTTTACACTTGTCTATAATCGACCGAAGAACTCTAATCATTCATCAATCCTGCAATTTACAGGGCGGAATTTACACTTGTTTTGAGAGAGGCTTAATATACTCGTGTATTTTTTTAACCAAATTTACAAAGAGTTAATAATATTTTTTTTTAAAAACACCAAAATAAGGTCCTAACTACTTTTTATTTCTATATAAGACGCCGACGATCGACATTTCATCATTTAAAAAATAATCGCATAGAAATTCAAGATACCATCCACCGAGAGCTAGCAAAAGTTGTCGCAACTTATAAAAATTAATAAAACAAAATTAATGAAAATTATCAAACTTTTTGAAAATTTTCACTCGTTAAATAATAAAACACTCACCCATTTAGAAGTAATGCAATCGTGATTCTGCAAAACTCAGCCCGATTGTGAGTCCAAAATGAATCACTGGGGGGGGGGGGGAGCTAGGAAGGCTAGGAGTAAGAAAAATGAAGAAACCTGCTGTTGAAACCTGATACTCGTTGTTGTAAACATAGATAAATAATTTTAAAAAAAATTACTAAATTACTCGCTACTCTACTAAATTACTAGCCTAGTCCGAACTATCCTTTAGTAGCGGTTGGTTAAAAGCTAAGAAGTAGTCCAACAAGGGCTAATGAAGGGGTTCCCCCCCCGAAGGTCCGGGTACTCCCCCCTGAGATAAAATGAAAAGAAATCCCCTGATAATTAAAAATGACGCATTTAAAGATGACCAACGTTCTTTATTAATAATAATTTCTACTATGTAGGTCTTATAAATAGGATTACTAGATTAAAGAATATTAATAACAGTTCAAACGTGCACCACACTTTCTAACAAAACACAATAATTAAATTACGTAGGATTAGGATTTTTTACACTTCCCCAAACCAATATAGTTTTAGTTTCTTCGTGATAAATAAAAAATGAAAATGGAACATCCAATCGAAACGAAACTCTTCCACCAGATCTGTTTAAACTGATTCCTGTTACTGAGGCAGCTTCGGTTCCAGACTCTGTTATTTCGATGTAAACTTTATGAATTATCTGATCTGCGTATATTCCAGCATTTGGAAGATTTCGAGTTTTACGGATCTCGTCTAATTCGTCTATTGGATTTCGGAATTGATTTGTCACCGTGTGCTCGCTTTGACTGTCGTCGCATCTCGTCGTTATGTTATATTGATCGACACAACCATTGGCACCATTTCGTATGAATATGAGACGTTCCGAATTAGCTGTAGATGTTGTAGTTTGTTGATTACTGTAAGGGTTACGATTACTTTGCTGTTGAACATTTTGCGATTCTACAGTAGGGCGTTGTGGATAAGTAGTAGGCGCTCCAGTGTTTTGGGCTACGCTGCTTTGTCCACCCGACATGAGCGCCAAATTAGATTGTTGCGGGTTAAAGAGAGAACGAATGTTAACCGATTCCAAGACTGATTTCAAATCAACGCTACTGATAATTTTCAATTTAGGAAATAAGATAACTGCTTCGGCTGTACGTGTAGAATTTACTAGTTTGTGAATGTCTTCCGGCATTAGACGCTGTTGTAAATTATAAAGATTCTCTTGGTTTGAATCGTTTGGAAGCAATACGTACATTGTAATTTTTTTGCCTTTGTAAGGAAAGCCCATTATTTCTACATTTAAATTTCTATCTTTAAAATAAGGAAACTCTCCTCCATTGGACATCATACTGATGTTTCTATCGCTCCTTTGATGTCTTCCATTTACAAAAAACGGTTTTAGTTTTGTGTGTCCATCAAAAAATGGGAACTCCCAAGCTGCCTTAAAATATAAAACGCTAGCTATAATTGCAGTCGTATCTGGTGATGGTGGACCATGGAAGAGTTTAGGTATTTTAGCATTCGTGTGTTTTGAAACCCAATTATTTATTACTTCTTCAGCTCGACGAGATGTTTTTCTAAAATTTAAAGTGATGATATCACTCTTGTAAGTTGCATTAACTGCTTTAAGAAACTGTTGTTTTATAGGATAACCATATTGGATAAAAATTGCTGTCGCGTAGCTCACAACTTCACCATTAGAAGATGTTATTTCGTGAGTATCAATTCTATTGAGGAAATTACTCAATGGTTTGTGTACGGAGAGGGGACTATTAACATAATTTGGTAATTGCGTTAATCCCATGGCTGAAGCAATTTCGTAAGAGGTGTTTCCAATGGATGCCAACAAAACGAGAGCAAGTGCGACTAAAATTAAGAATAAGATTATTCTTGAGGGAAAATTCTAGAAAATATAAATTACCTGCAATTGTGAGGGGTCCTAATGCTATATCGATATTTGCCAGTTCATGATTAAGATACGGTATGTAGTTATTGAGATTTAAAGTCAATCTGGTGACTCCTTCGGTAAAGAAGGATTCAACTTGTTGGTCATAACTTGATGTATCTTGTCTAATTTGTCTTGGGAAAATTGCACTTTCTCTGGGGTATTCGTTAACTGGAAAACGTATTTGCCGATTTTCTTGTCCACCGGTTGATAACGCACACCAAATAAGGATACTGATGGTAGTTTTCATTGCTGTACCCTTGAAAAAAAAAGTTTTAAATAATTCAAATAAATTCGATAATTAAATCCAAAACAGGATTTGTAAACAGAGTAAATTTTAATCTACTTTAATATATAGTACCTAATTATTTTAAATGTGCATGAAAAAATTATATTTGATCATTTCAATCATAACCAGCATTTATTTTCACGCGTTGTAACACCATTTAGATACACAGGACTTCATCCCCTCGGATACCCCCAGCCATATTGTTCGTTTAGCGAACATCACGACCCGGCCAATCAATTATTAATAGGTACTTTATTTTTCATCCAAGAAACGCATTTTTGCCGGCGATACAGATAAGTTTTAAAAAGGTGACCGGTCGCTTAAGTGTTAATATAAGTAAAATATATTCATGACTTGGAACAGTAGACGACTGCATGAATAAATTTTGTACTATCGTAGTTCTGAGAAAAATGCACGTCCAAAGTCGATTGTATAGTATAAGAATTATGTAAAAATAATTTATTATAATTTATTGGAACGAGAGTAATATATTATTCATTTTAATATGTGTCTATTTATATTAATAAAATAATATTTCCGGTTTTGTACCGTGGCTTTCCTTGCTTGCGTCCATTGCAAAAATGTGTAACAGGCACTGGAGGCTCAGATGTTAACGCGGATTCCGAACCACGGAAATAGACGTTAGTTCCAAACCAGGGATCGTTTGTAATGTGACCTTGATATAACAGTAAACATTTGGTGAATGAAAAATCCTATCTGATGGTAAACCTATGAATCATGGCAGGAGAAGCTAAAACGCTAACTGCTCTGCCAATTTTTTTTCCATACATAATTTTCAAAAATTATAAATCGACTAAAGAACGTTTTGTTATGGTCCCGTTTTTTAAAATCTTGAATCGGGGTCCCAAACTTCCTAGTTACGCCAATGAAATTAAAGAAAAAGGCGCTCTTACTGTGTCTGCAGACCTGAAGTGATTGTATTTTAAATAAATAAAATATTAGCTCTGTTTGGTACACATAAAAGTGTAGTGCAGGCAGGATAGCCTAAGGCAGTCCAGGGCAGCCGGAACTGCACGAGAACTCGCTAGTGCACATGACTGTAACAAACGACTTTAGTGCAGGCGGTGCAGGATTGAAACGTCACTCATAAAAGTTGAAGTTTTTTTTTTATAAAAAAATCAAAATATATTAGTGTGCGAAAGGGTAGTCTCTAAAAAATCAGAACAAATCGAGCACAGTTATTTCTGAGAATACTTAGTTCAACAATAACATCATAAATGAGGACAAATTTATGAGTTCATTTCAAGAAGGCAGTTTACATTTTTATGGCCTACGACAAGTTAGTATCATAAATATCGTTCTTCACCCTTAATTATTAGATATTTTTTTATCAAGTTTCCTAATCCTAAAATTGTCTAAAATTGAATATAATAAAATTATATTCAACCTATAAGAAGTTTTTTGGTACATACGTTTGAATTATTAAATGATTAAAAATGATAAAAATGCAATTTATATGCAAATTTGCATAAAAAATTATTTTAAGGACGTTGTACCCAATTACAGCGAAAAGGAATTCAAAATAAATTTTAGAATTTCAAAAAATTTATTTTTATTATAATTATAATTTATTTTTATTATAATAATTTATAATAAAATTTTTTTAATTAAGAACAAATCAAGTAAATATGTCGTTTTCAATCGCAAGTTTTATTACCCACCCACAAATTCTACTGCTTGTCAGCTACCTGCACTCGCTACTCTAGCTATTTAGGTAGAGTAAAATGTGTAGTTCCGAGCTGTTCGGAACTACAACAATTTTCGTAACAAACGGTTGTCCACTACCTGCACCGCTTACACCAATTCATGCCAAACGCGATTTAGGAAAAAGTGCAGTTCAGGTTGCACTAGGACTGTGATACCAAACAGAGCTATTATTAAATTACCCTTTCCGGCCCTCATTAGCGGACATAAAGTGCCACTTTTTCCACGTATATAAAATTTTTTTAACTATAATATGGGCATATTTGTGCGTTAAAATTCATAATTAAATTTTTTAAAGCAACAAATTGTAAATTAGAAATTTTTACTTACCGCCCTAGAGTCGCATTGCATAAAAATATAACGTTTAAAACATAAGAGAATTAATAATAGAATAAATTCATCTTTGTACTAATAATAATAATATAATACTCGTATTATAAAAGATTAAAACAATGTTTTCAATAATAATAAATTCTCTGTAAGTTATTGTTCTCCGCTCTACCGTGGAATTTTTCCTGACAGAATTAATCGCAATAATCGGTTATAATTACCACTTGTGAATAATTAATTTCCTATAATAAACAATCTACGTGTGATCAGGTACATACATTATAAAAGTGCATTTTATATGAAGCGGTTAGGCCAATCATATCCGTAAGTTTACGCCCCTAAATTAGACTGAAAAATTTGAAAAAATCGCCTAGGGCGCTTCAGAATTACCTTATTCTGATTCCTCGCAAAAAGTCCACTTTTATCCAGGCGCGTAGAAGCGTCTAAAATATCGAGAGGGCCAATTGGCGTTTTACGTTATATGAAGCGTCACGTAGTGTCCTTAATAGTAACTAAATTAAATAGTATTCGGCGTGTACTTATCATTATAAATATAAACAAATCAGAGGTTATTTAATTAACTAATAATAAACACGATTGTGGATGTAAACAATGCAAAATGCAATGTATAACTTAGCAAATGTACTACCTATGTCGTCCATGTTGTTCAATTATAGCGCCATCTATTTTATAAAATGTAAAAGATATTAATTTTCAACTTGAGATTATATTTTTATTTTAAATATTTTTTGATTTCAAATTCAAAGTTTTGTTTTTGCTTTTGTTTTTGAAATCGAGAAAAAATACGATGTCTTGATCCTTTCTCGTAATGAACGCGCATGAATGAATTAACGAGATTCCCGATTTCCACTCTAAAAAATTAGCTTTTATTAAACAAATGCAATTATGAAAGAATGCTGAATCTATCAAAACATAAACAAGGAATTCGCTAGGTGCGTGGGTGGAGAGGGGATACGAAAACCGATCGAAGATTAAACAAAATTTAAATTTAAATTGCCCTTAAAAATCCTTAATTAAAACAGTTGCTATTGCTAAAACAGTCCCACCTCATTTTCTTCATTGAGCCACCAGAGGGCAGCAGGAGGAATAGACACAGAGAATAATTAAATTCCAGAATTGGTTTCAAAGCTATATTAATTTTACCAAAGTTAACGTTTCTATTTTGCTTGTACGACACTGTGATTATTTCTGCATGGGCACCGAAAAGAAGGTTAAAGCTTGGCCGGAATTAGATGACTAGGCGGAGTTAATGAGCAGAAACGAAAACTAAATGCACGACGGAACATTCTCCCTCCACATCAATTGCGCAAGAAATTGGTTACCGCGTCAGTCATCTTATTCCGGCTGAACTTTACGTCGTCTGCGACTTTGAAGGGTCAATTGCGAGTTAAGGTGCGATTAGATCTGACTCTAATTGCACGAATTTTGTGTCGGACAATAAAAGACAGTAAGAGTAAGACTCGGAGAATAAGAGACAGTAAGAGAGACAGAATTTCTGTCCGACATAAAGTTCATGCAATAAGTGTCAGATCTAAACGTAGCTTTAGAAGCAGGCGCGTGCTGGTTTACCGGACTACCGGGAGTTTCCCGGTGGGCCCTCCATAAAGTAATGAAGTGGGCTCTGAGTTCCAGAGTCAAAAAAAGAAAAAACAATAGAAATTTTATGCAAAATAGAAAAAAAGGGCCGAATTCCCGGTCCCTAAGAGCTCCCCAGTATGCTACTGGTTAGAAGTCGCAATTAGGTAACAAATATTGCAAGTGGCACTTGCGACTTTGAAGTGTCAATGGACAATTTAAAAAATTCAGCAGTGGACTGGCATAGGCAAATCGTGATCGTGATTTTTGAGGGAAGCAAAACAGCAAAAATTTTGTTCACAATTTTTGAAACTTGGTTAGGGTTATATTATTTGTGTACACTACAAAAATTCTAAACGAAAGGAGGTAGTTTTTGAGGGGGGCTAAATTGTATAATATTTTTTGTAAAATTTTTGAAACTAAATTTATTAATGTTAAATCTGTGAATACTACAAAAATAGTGAAAAATTCTAAACGGAAAGGGGTAACTCTTAAGGTCGGGGGGAGTAAGCAATAAAAATTTAATTAAACCTTTTAAAATTTTGTAAATATATAACTTTTAAACTTATAAATACTGCAAAAATAGTGAAAAAAAACTCTAAGCGCTTAGGGGGTGGCTTTTGAAGGGGGTATGTAATAAAAATGTTGTTTAAAATTTTTGAAACTTGGTAAATATAGAGCTCCCGCAATAAATCGTAACAAGGCGTAGCTAATATGCAGAAATGTAAATTAGTCCACTCGAGTCCATGTTGGTGTCAAGAGTTCTCCCTTCACATCTGCTGCGCAGAAATTTGGCTACGCCCTGTCCGATTTATTGTGGGAGTTCTACTTATAAACACTGCAAAAATTGTGAATGAATTCTAAATGGGAAGGGGTGATTCTTGAAGAAGGTCAGGAATAAAACTTTTGTTTAAAATGCCTCGCTAAGGCAGAGATCTTCAAACTAGGGATACAAAAGGAGCCGCGAAATTAATCATTTAAAAGTGTGTGTATTATTTTATTAATAAAGGGGGAGGCAACAAAATTGGATTTTTTTAAGGGGGGCGTAGTAACATAAAATTTAGAATCCTCTGCGTAAGTGTGACAAAAAATCTGGGTATAGTTGATTGCCACCATTAACATACAAAATCAGGATACAGGCACATCTGAAGGCAAGTCCAGCAATCTACCTGATGGATGTAAAATTTTTATATGCTCAAAGTTTCTAACACTGCCAAGGAAACGACGCAGATGTTGAGAAATAACAGGCCTTGGCCTACTAGAAGAGAGTTCTCTAGAGAACTGCTTCTAGATAGGAAGAAGAATCTTTTAAAATTGGAATCCAGGGCCCATTTTATTACTTTAAATAAAAGTAGGCCAGCACGTGCCTGCATTAATGTGATGCAATCGGCAATTAGGATTTCTAATGAATTTCGCCCTAAAGATTTGGGAGAACCAACGGCCCCCCTGCTCCTATTGTTTTAGGAAAAGAGTGACTTTTTCCTATGCACGAAAAGTATTGTGACGTAACAACCCTCATATAATAAGAAACAGAAATTCATATGATTATCATAAATATTCGTAATTAGCAGTACTTTTTAATTAAAAAAAAATCGCTTTCTTGTAGTTTTCTGTTCTATAGATGTATCTAATATTATGTGATTCGTTGCACGTCTCTTTTGGCTGGTACCGAGTGTCTCTCAACAATTTTGGGGATTCCCCATGAAGAAAATATAAATTATCTCCACAAACCACTAGATCTTGTCCCAATACAAAATTTTAAATGGCAAAAGTCAACAAATACGTATCTCAAATTGTTTGGCGAATAAACAAAATTAGAGATTTCCGGTTAGAAAATGTTAACAATTTTTCTGATCTTTTATGATAAAAACGATTAATTTTTGTTAGATAAAAAATTGTGATTAATTTAAAAATAATATTTAGTGAAGCCTCGTTTTTAAAATGTCAAAATTAGCAATTTCTTAGTCATCAAATCGAAAACAAACCGAAACAGAGTGTAAAATAAAATTTCCAAATCCATAACTCTTGTTTAGAAAAAGCCATAAATAAATAATATTGACTTCCTATTTTGTACATTAACCGGTTTAATAATTTCAATAGGCGATACCCAATAGTTAATGTTGGGAACTTTATTTATGTTAGCTAAAGTAAAGTTGCATAATATTTACATTAAAATTTATTTTTAATTTATTAACAACAAATTGTTATGGTCTAATAATTCGATGAGGAAATTTGATAAATTATAATATGTACGAAAGGCTGGTAGTTTGGTTATCTATTTAATGAACTTGAACGCGGTTATTAATGAGTTACGTAGATAATTTTTTAATGATGCGCTGAGCCTTCCAAATTTTGAAAAAAAACTTTCTCGTCGAGTGAAAGAGGACGTGCGCAAACAACGTGAAAAATTATAACTTCTCACCTTAATAATACGAGAGATGATTTCTTCTTCCTTCCGTTTTACACTTCATCCATATATCACAATTTTTGTAGAATATATCTTGTAAACACAAAACCGATGCATCAGTGTTTGCAATATATTCAGAGGACGGATCGCGCTCTACGAACTCGATTTGAATGATTCCACCATGTGCAAACTTGTTGACCTTCCCTACTACTTAATATTTTATAACTTTATACTTTTTTCAAGCCATAAAAATATTCATTTTAGCATTTAATTGGACGACCGAAACTAATCCAAATTCTTTTC
Organism: Rhagonycha lutea; assembly: GCA_958510855.1. Classification (NCBI taxonomy): domain Eukaryota; kingdom Metazoa; phylum Arthropoda; class Insecta; order Coleoptera; family Cantharidae; genus Rhagonycha; species Rhagonycha lutea. The sequence goes on along the minus strand of OY294040.1, from coordinate 3,038,206 downwards.
ACGGTTTCAAATCCGCCCGAACGGATGGATCATTCAAAATTTACTAAAATACTGACGAATGGTTGGTCATTGGCTCTTTGATCGAGCTGATTATCAAATTCGGGTCAATGTTAATATGCGACTGAAATTTAAATTGGTATGCGTCACCTAACAATACAATTTGACAAAAATTTCCAGTCCTTCAGATTCTATTGTGATTTTAATGGATTTTAGTTGTAGTACGTGATGTAGAATGTTAAATGTAACAAAGCAAAAAAGGAAATTTAAATTTTCTGTATTTCCAAGCTACCGTAGAACCGGAATTGTTCTCTAAATTTAGTTCTGGGCAATTCCAATTAGATAAATCTTTGACTTACCTTGAAATACACTCAGAAACAAGGTTTGGTTCTTGCTAGACAAAATAACAATTCAAAAAAAAAGTTATGCATCCAATTACTCCGTGTGGTGCATTCAAATTAGAAAAACTATTAGAAAATAATTTGAAAAGTTAGGTTGAAAAGGCGACTGGTAAAATTGGCAGTAGTAATTTTGGTATGGAAGGATTTTGAAAGAAATTAATAAAAAACACAAAAGAATAAATTAGTGGAAAAAAATCTTGAAAATAATAAAAAAAAGTCAGACTAATCAACAACAGCACGAGGCAATAGCAGCGACCTTGGTAGTATTATAATATTTCCGAAAATCAAAAAACTTTTGAATGTTATTTGTTAAACATCAAATACGAAAGTTCATTCATGATTTTCTTTTTACCTGGGTGTAGAATGTAGATGAATTCTTAAAACTTTTTTATTGCTATTTCGGGGATTCCAGAGATTTCTCTTAAACTTCGGTCATACTTAAATAGTAATTACGTAGGTCGGGATGGCAAATATACTTTTGGAAAGTTTAAAATACAATGAAATGTTTAAATACAATAAAGTTAAAGCAATTAATTTTCACGTACTGCTGTAATCATTAATTAAAAAATGCGACCTGTGCATCTGAACAAAAGTTATATTGTAACCCGTTTAGAGGCTATTTTTCGGCAACTGATCATTTAAATTTAGTAATTCTAAAATTATTAAAGCTATTTTGACCATTTAACGTATCAGTACTAAATTTCGTTGTTCATAAGAATGCTTATCAACGTTGCAAAGAGAAATGAGGTCCGAAAGTTTGTAATTCGCACGAGAGGAAGTCTTTCCTCGTTCTTGGTCTGGTGCAGCTTAATAAATATATAATTTATTATAAAATAAGAGGCGGTTGGAGCATTGTGGTCACGCGAGTTGACTATGAACGCTAAATACCCGGTTCGAATCCGGGTGAAGTAAGAACTTTATTCTGGCCGCTTCTCTGGTCCTCCAGGTTGGGGGTTCTACGTCGGGCTTGCTCCTCGTCATAGGTAAAAAATGTAAAATGTTAACAAAATCCAAAAGCCAATTTGGTCTTTGAGAACCGGGAAGCTGCGTATTGCGGTATAACCCGGAGATATATATATATTATAAAATATTGCTTGTTGATGGAATCAATAATATTTGGAGAGAAAAATGAAGAATTACCTACCAATTTTTTCCGAAGATCCCACCTCCCCAACTAAACCCCCATCACCTTTAAAATGGCTCAATTACTCACAGGGCATGGCGAATTCAGAAAATCCATCAAGCGATTGGGGACATGCCTGGATGGACTGTCCTGGGTGCAGCACAACTTCTAAATTTAGTACTCCTCCATTCGTAGACTACTGGAGTGTGTGCTGTACACAACGAGAAAACAGAGGTCGAATCCTATTTTGGTGACCCCCCCCCCCCGCAAACTTTAATTAATTAAACTAGTGCACTCCTGAATCTCTTCTTATTCCTTCATAATCCCCTTCTTTCTGCAACTCCTTCCAGGACGAAAACTCCAGGGCCTTTGTACAACTTTTCATCTTTTCTGTACACAGCCTCTTTGTTCTTCCTAGACATGGGCAGTCTCCTCTATTGCTGAATATTCAATTCATGTTTTATCAGGCCCGTAGCCAGGATTTCATTTCGGGGGGGGCACTTGTAAAAAAACTTTTGTAAAATGTAAAATTTTCGGTTGTTCCCCTTCCATTTTCTTTGTCTTTTCAACATTTCGGGGGGGGCCCCCTTGGCTACGGGCCTGTGTTTTATCATTCTTCATTGCAGTGCTTTGACTTTCTTCCCTTCTAAATCTGCGCAAAATTTAGATTTGGATCTTCAAGATCCTTACAAATGGCATCTTTGGACCGGATTATTTTAGGCACCCCTATTGAATAGTTAACCCCCCCCCCTGTAATATTGCTGGTTGTTTTGTTGGTATTGAAAACCCTACAACCAATTTTGTTGTATATTTTGATATTTGTAACTTTCTATTATTATAATCTTCTTCAATGGCGGCGTAACCTAATTTTGTAGTGTACGCAAAATAAATTGACGAGGCTCCTTCCCCTATATTATCTATGGTTGAAGGGTTAGACACGAGGTTGGCCGGAGGGCGTGGGGTTCGGGGGGTAATCCCCAGAACTATTTTTGAAAATTTGGTGCAAAATGGTTATTTTTAGGGCTAGAAATCAAGCACGAGGAATGAATAAAATCAAAATAAATAAAAATTTATTGAAATTAGTCCCCCACTCTGTCAATAATCAACGTATTTCTGAAGACCTACGACGCAAAAGGGTCCCAATAAACGAGATATTTTCTCAGTTGCCCTTACTTAAAAAAAAAAATTTGAAAAATCTCCAAATTTATGCTGCAGTTTTGCTCTGATATAAAAGAACTTAAAATGTTGGCTCAGATTGAATATAAATAAGAACCTAATTTAATTTCAGTTAATAAAAAAATTTTTAATATAAAAAATATTGGTTTAAATTTTATACAACTAACAACACTTTAGTAATAAATTATTCACCCCGAAAAGTCAAGTTTACTATGGCTATCTCTTCAAGGTTGCGATATTTTGCGAATACTTCTTCTCCAACTTTGAAACCTGATGTTAAAAAAATTAATTTTGTAAATTTTCACAATACATAGCGCCAAAAGCACTAACCTCCTCATTACTTTGAAGATATTTTGTCCTGATTTTATTAATCGATTCATTGAACGTTTTATGCAAACTACCACTTCTTTGCGTCAATTCAATCTGCTTTTGTTCCAAATCTGCATTAATTTTCATCTGCAAAAGAATTTGTTAACCCCACAAAATCGTTTTCATCCCACTAACCTCCAACTGCGTCTTCATTTCCCTATACTTTTCTTTAAAAGCCCGTTCCAATTCCTGAACCTGCAAAATCAACTGCCGTTCGCAGACACTTTTAGTCTGTTCCACCGTGATTTGTGTTTCATTTTCAAGTTCCTCAAATTTCGTGATCCAAACTTGAATTAACTGCATCACCGCCTCCCGATCCTGAACCCTTAATTCGGAGAGCACTTTATTTTCGTCGCTCACATTCGTACACTTTTTGCAAACCGTACTTTCTTTCGTTCTCGCTTTCGTTTCCCCCATCAATTTCGCCAATTTTGCGTCAAACTCCTTTTTGAGCTCCAGCCTCAACTTAGTTTCAGTTTGAAACATTAAAGCGTCGTACTTTAACTTCAAAACCGAGTTTGTAGTGTCTAAAATTTTACGGTTAAACATTTCGAAAAATACTATAAATATTCGGGGGAATTACCCTGCAACTCTTCCGTGTTAACTCCCACCGACACGCTGCTAATTTTATTCAACTCTTTTTGCCGTTCTAAAATAATGTTTTCAAATTGTGCGGCTTTGCGTTGCAAATTTTTTACCAAATTTTCGTGCTCGTTTTCCAGCGCGACTTTAACTTTCAGTTGGGAGTTTTCTTGCAGTAACGAATGAATTTTTGTTTCGAGTTCGCTAATCGTCACCGACGCGGCTTGAAGTTTCTTGCAGACTTCTTGTTTTTCTGTTTTAAAAATGTTTGAACAGTTAAAATTTTTCGTAGGGTAATAATTCAACTAACCTTTTTGTAAATTTTCAAAATCGTGCGAATTTATATAACAAAACGAGGATTGGATTGATTTTTCGTTCATGGACGGATTTTTAATATCTTTAAGGCGCGATTCGAGCAGGGTTAGTTGATTTTGCAAAGATTTGTTTTCTTCTTTTGCTGTCCTGAAAATTTCGAATAAAATACGGATTCAAGAATAAAAAACAGTGCGGCCCTACCTTAACAATTCGATTTCTTCTCCTAATTTTTTATAATCACCGTTTAGAATGTCTCTAAAAATTGTAAACTTAATTTTATTGTATGAGTGCTTAAGTTGTAATGTGAAAATGTTTAATGTTGCAATTTGGTAAAGTCTTTTAATTAATTTAGAAAACCCAAACATTTGTATATTGAAACCAAATCGCCTCACCACAAATTCCACACCATAAATGTTGAGAAAACCGCCCAACTTACTTCTCTAATTTGCTATTAATAAACAATTCCTTCAGCTCATCCCGTTCAATATTTAAAGCACTATAATTTTAAAAATTCAAATAAATAAATAAATGATCAACAAAGAGTTTTTGTTTAGCACCTACGTAAATTTTTCTTCTATTTCCGAAAATTTTTGCTTTAAATTGTCTTTTTCTGTAATTGCTTCACTAAAAATAATTTTGTCTTACTGATTCACGCTTTAATTATTGTTAAAATTTACAATTTTAATTAAAATTTGCATTTCTAATTATTACTCACCCAAGGATTTCAAGTTTATGTCGTGCATTTGCTAAGTCTTTCTCTTGAGTGGCAAGGGTATCTTTCAGCACTGCATTTTCGGAATATAAAGTTGCAATTTGCGACTTAAATTTAAATTAATTTGGTTCAAAAAAATACAAATTTTATTTACCTGAAACTCTTGTGACATTACTTTTTTGATATTTTCGGTGATGACATCCGACCTCTCGTTATATTCTCGAATTTTTCTTAATTCTTCTTGAAAAGGTCTCTCTTAATAAAGCATAAAAGTTTAGATTTTATAGAAGTTAGGACAGTTTTATTCAATCAAAAGTTAATTTACCTATAGGATCTGCTGATTTTTGGGTTTGTCTCAACATTTCAATTGTTTTTATAAGCTCATGACACTGTTTTTGAGCTTCATCATAATTTCTTGTTAGGGTATTTATTAAGGTGCCCTTTTCTGCCAAGAAATGTTCCTTTTCCTGTAAGCCGTTCCTTAATTCTTTAATTAGTTCTTTATGTTGTTGCTCCTAAAATTCAACTTGTTACCCATAAAGAGATAAAATTGGAATTGAGTTGATCAACAGGTTTAAAAAAAATTAAAAGAACTGTTAAGAGGGGAATTCACACTGCAGTCATCAACGCCAAAATAACAAAAACAAACAAATAACTTTTCTAATTATAACAAAAATTTCTATTTACATTTTTGAGCTACTTGGCGACGTTGTTCAAGGCTTACATGGTGATGATTGGACTATAGAAACAACTATGGAATTGATATTATGGAAATGGACTATAAAACCCCTACAATAAATGAGAATTTTGACCTTGTAAAGATTTATCCGGTTTTGAAATGGAAAAAAAACGAAAATGAAGATACTACCACAACCGACAAAGATGGAGGTCTAGCATGCACAGATATCGACGGAATTGACATTATCAATAACTGTGTCCAATTTCATAAACCTTTTCAGAGGCCAAAAATCTAAAAAGCCTACTCCTAATTGTAAAAATACTCTCCCCTGAAGGGGAGGAATTTGGATGAGTTATTGATAATATTTTGAATCTATAGTATTAAAAAAAAATTCACTAAGGGATCTATTCAACTATAATTTGCTTGATTATGAGTACAAGTTCGCGGACAACAACAGCCACATCTGAATGCAAAACACAACTAAACATTTCTTAAGAATTCTTTGTTCTTTGGAATTAGATAAAGAAAATTTGAGACAAGTATAATATTTAAAAATGTACATACTTTGCGTTCCGCCTGCGATAAAGCCGAATTTAAAGCAGACTCCAGCTGCAAAATTTTATTTCTTTGAGAATCCTGGAATTCCTTGTCATTTGTTTTATTGAGAAGTGGAAAACCCTTATCCATAATTTGTAACTGATGTTCCAAATCAATGTTCAAATTTTGCAAAAAGTGCTTCTCTTCAGTCACCTACATAAAAATAGTTATGTTAATAAAAAATCTTTTCAACAGTTAAAACATCTTACATGAGCATAGTTCCCTTCTAAATCGTTTATTATCATTTTCAATTCATTTACTTGAGAATCCAAACTTTGTATCCTTTCGACCTTTTCAACTGTAAAATTACAACACATGAATTCATTTTGCAAAATTAATAAAACTCTTCTTACCCAGCAAACGTTGTGACTCTTGCAAAGATACATTTTTTCCCTCGTTCTCCGATTCCAGCAGCGAAAGTTTAATTTTTAGTATCCGAGTTTGTTCCTCAGATTCCTGTTTTAACCTCTTAATTTCTTCGTTCAACGAGCCGACTTCTCGCACTCGCACTTCATAGAGAACCTTTAATTGCTCGTCCAAATTTGCTTCACGGTACTGCTTCTCATATGGATCCTGCTCGATGACGTCCAACACACCACCAGATCTCGACATTATCGACACCTCGATAGAACTTTGGTCTTCGTAATCATCCAATCCATCAGTTAAATAATTATGGATCTAAAAGAGACATTGGAGTAAGGACAAGAAAACCGTTAAAAGTTAAAACTCACTTCCTCTGCTCGTTGTTTCAATTCTTCTAGTTGTTCCGCTTCCTCTTCCTGTTGCTTATTTTCGTTATTTATCGTAATGGAATTAATTTCGTCCATGTTTCGTCTTCTACAATAATAAAAGGCACTGTTTCAATTTTCAAGTTTTGTTTACACCTAACCTCAAAAAAGTTCCCTCGACAAATTCAAACTTTGGTATATGGGATATTATGTACAGGGTGTTGGAAATTTTACAAAACTTCACGACTATTCTTTTGAGTTTAAGATGGTAGTGGGCCCACTATTGGCCTTGGCTTTGGAAAGTAATTATATTAATTAAATTTCAGGACAAAATAACCGAATTCATGAAATAAAAGGTCATAAGGAAAGAGAGCGCTAAGTAGATCCCCCACCTTGGAGGTTGAATCTATTCGTATATCTATTTTGTTGTTGGATCATGTTCTATTATTGGTTGCTAACCTGTTTTTCTCATCACTTCCATGCAACCATGAGTCAGTGCGATCAACGATCAACCATACCGAAGAGGTCCATGTAGTTGCCCCCCCCCCCAATTGAATTCTGAGATGAAATTGATGTCAATCGTTTGAACTTAAATGAGCTTCCATTTTTTTCGTTTGAGCCCCACCCGTGGCGAGGATATTCGCGAAAAAGTTTGGGGGGGGGGCTGCAGTAGACAAAGTAGACACAGTGCAGTTTTTACAACTTTTGCAATTTAATTTTCACTATTATACGAGTAAACGGCGTTTTCACTTTATAATGGTTGCAAACAAAATTTATTGAAACATAAGCATGAAAAATTTTGTAAAATTAATTTTTCCATTTTTATGTGTTATTAAAATTATAATGACCAGCAGGATTAGTTTTGTTAATCTAAACAAAAATTTTAATTTGATAAAATAGAATTAAACTTGAGGATTATCGGACGGAACTTGCTCGAAGGATTCGAAAATTTGAAATGCCCGAAAATTTGAAAGATGTTGGAAATAGAAACTCATTAGGCTCTAACGATGCTCTAACGTTTAACACCAAATTTACCCCAAAATTCGACTTGGGGGGGGGAACGTGTCTACAGTCCCTCCACTATTTTGGGAGTATTTCTGCGACTGTTGAGGCTCAAACGAAAAAAATGGAAACTCTAACGATTGACACGAAACTCCATCCCAAAATTTGATTGGGGGGGGGCAGCGGCATGGACCTCATACCGAAGTTATAGCGAATGTTTTAGATTTTCCAAGATGGAAGACATTATTGGAAATTTAAGTATGTTTCCCATGGGGAATTTGGGGGGATTTTTCTGAGGTAAGTTGGGGGGTGCCATAGATTATAATATAACAGAAGAAATTAGCTTTATAAAAATTATTTTGTCCTAATTTTCCTGTAGGTACTAATTAGATCATGCTTCTTATAATAATTAGTTAATCAACAATTTTGACCCTATCCGAGTGGAATAAGAACAGAAAACAAATCAATGTACCGTGGTTCTTCTATATACTCTGGAAATTAATACATTGTATTAGTTTTTCTAGTAATAATCAAGAAATCAGTGGCGTATCAACACTCTTGAGCCTTCCTGCAAATTTCAAATATGTCGCCCCAAATGATGAAACATTGCAATGATGAAAAAGTTCAATATTTCAAATAATATTTCATTCGTTACTTTTTCGGATTTACAATTAGAATTTTACGATTCCAGCGCCTCTACGGGATTTTGTCGGCGTATCTTTATGAAGGGCCCTTTTAAAGCAAATTGTAAACGTTTTAAGATAAGATTGCCGCCCTATCGTTTGAATCACTTGCACCCGGATGGCGAGGCCCTGCAAACAACGAATAGCAGTCACGATAAAAATAATGTAGCTTTTCCCCTTTGAAGAAAATCAATACAGGTCTCGCATTGTTCGTGGAGCCTACCGCAACATTTGCAACAACCTGTATATTGCCAAACCCATGGCGGTCCACATTTTTGGAGCTTCGTAATTGTTTCATTAAATTAAATTCTATTTGAATTAATTTTAGCATAATTTTATTTAGAAATTCGACTTTTCACAACAGATACTTTCTGATGACGTAACGTCAAAACAAACTTTTTGCTATAAAGCGCCATCTTTGCTTGTCAAAGTGTTGACATAACCACCAATACTAATCTAACCATGAATTTAAAATTTTTCAGTGCTTATAATGTAAAAATGCCAAAATAGTCTGCAAAATGTTGAATCAAGTTTCGGTGGAAGCGGTATATTCTGCCACTTATGTGGAAAATTATTTGGATTGTGTGGAAAATTTTCCGGACGACGTACAGCGGTTAATTTCGCGAATGCGAGAGTTAGACGTTTACTATTTAGGTAATCCCTTCGTATGCTTTTCCACTGCATTTGCTATATTTGCTCTTTTAGCCCGTGTCCGTGAAGCGGCTAACCAAAACGAACTATGGAAGAATTTGTCAAACGAAAATCAAGCCAGGAAGAACCGTACCTTTTTTCGGATGCAGCAGGCTCTCATCGCCGCTCAAGAACTTGGCGACGAAAAAATGAACATTTTACAAAACATACTCGACAAAATTGAGGTTAAGACGCGACTCCTTGATCAGGATCATAAAAATTTAGGTAGTTTCAAATTTTCACTAATCCATCCGACAGATGTAGGTTGCTTACTTGATTTCATTTTATTTTAAAGATTTTGGAAAGGAAGAGAGCGTACCCGAGCCCAAAGAGCAGCAGCCTCTCTCTAATAATACCACCAGCACCACCTCCCTTTTGATTACCGATAAGCCAACAAAGCGCGCTCGTCGGACGCGTCACGACACTTTATCAGGCGGCGATTCGGGTCAAAATGACTCTGCAGTTGCCGAACATGTTCTTCGTAGTCAAGTTGCTTCCACTTCCGGTTCCACCACCGTCCAAAAGAAAACTACCACTGGTAAGTGTATTCTACTTTCGTGTCTCAATTTTGACTCCTTATGTAGCTTTAGAACCGCATGTTGCAAGCCCCATTCAATCAAAATTGCAATACAAACGTAAAGCACTTGTTTCTTCAGTTGCTGGTAAGAAAAAGAAACGCAAATCGCGGCAAAACCAAGCAACTCAACGCGAGGAGTCGCCTCCGAAGGAGGAAGAACCAGCGATCGATCCTGATGAGCCAACTTATTGTGTGTGTGATCAAATATCGTTTGGTGAAATGATAATGTGCGATAACGATTTGTGTCCGATTGAATGGTTCCACTTTTCGTGTGTATTGTTAACGACTAAACCCAAAGGCAAGTGGTACTGTCCGATGTGTCGGAGTGATAGATCAGTCAACGTTATGAAACCTAAAGCTAGCTTTTTACGGGAGCTAGAAAAGTACAATAAGGAGAAAGAAGAAAAGACATAATAAATCTATAAATAGTTTTTATTTTTCTAACTTGAAATTTTTTATAATAATTAAGAAATGCTTCGTACATAAGAGGATACGACTAATATTTTGTTTTTTTACACATTTTTGCAAAATGCCTTCTCTTAAGCATAAAATTATGGCAGTGAAAACACTAACGCAGTCTATAATGTTAAGTTTTTTCTTTTTAAATAATTGTAATATTTGGTCCTTAATTACAGAAAAATTTGTTTTTATAAAAATCAAATTGTGGTAAAACTTCATTAGCTGTAAGCTAAATTTTGCTACCTTAAAAAACCATTGTCTTTAATAAATATGTGATTTTTAACTTTTGATTCTTTTACACCTACAAATTATTATAGTCTAAATAAGCAGAGCTGACAAAAGCCAAGGGTGATCCAATGAGAGATGATATCAAATAGCTCGACCTACGGCCTCGCGCCTGTCTACGTGACTTTTTTAGGCTGGTAATGAATAAACCAATCAGAGGGGCATTACAATTACAGAAAATTATCATTGTATTATTATGCAAAGGATGCAATTCATCTTTGATTGGTCTATTTATTTATTTTACCAATCTTAAAAAATTGTAAAATGCGATCAAAGACAGCACATCCTTGGCAATCCAGTATAATATTGTCATGTTCTGGAAATTGTGCTAACAGAGATGGCTGGGTGAAGTTGTAGATTTTGAAATTTAAGTTTGTTAAAAAGACGTGGTATTTTTATTATTAAAGATTTGTTTGAAGCTGCTGACAATATTATTTTGTAAAAGAGGGCAATGCAAGTGCCAATACGATTTAACTTTGCTTTTTTTGTTTAACAGCCGGTTCACACTATGCGATTTCTCACACGAGAAATTTGTTTATGTTCAGATTATATGATTTTTGTTATTGGAGAAGTCATAGCTAATTAGTAAGTGATTTTCAGAATAGGATGGTGTCCATTTTGCTATGACTAATATATAATGTATTTAAAAACAAACCATTGTTTATTTATTTCTATAAATTAAATCATAAGCAATATTGCATAGTGTAAACATAAAAAATGTTGGTTATGTGATATGAGTCCAAGTCGCATGAGAAATCACATAGTGTGTACCAGCTTTAATGGTCGAATATCTTTGTAGTGTTAATAAAACTTTGAATAATAAATGAAATTAATTATTTTAACCTTCATTCGTTCGCGAATATCAAATTCACACTTCCGATCGCATAGGCGGCAATTTGGCCGCATTAAGACACTTTGGGTAGTTTGTGGCTGTACTGAACCGACTGGTGAAGTTTTTTTTATCAGAACACGGGCATGGTCTAGTGGATGAGATAGTAATTAGAGAATACAAGCCCTTCCTAGCCCTCCCATGACGCTCTGAAAGGAAATGGGAGAGAAAATTCAAGAATGAGGCCAATTTGCCGCATACCCGAGCGGATGAAGGTTAAAAGGTGTTTAAATATTGTGTAATGGTGCCAAAAGTAAGGGCGAAGATTTAGTATGAAGAAAGCTGAAAAAATTATTAGAAGTTAAAGTTTATTAAGAGTCAGCAGTAAATAAAAAGTCACCAATTCATTAAAATTAAACAAGGGCTTGGACCACACACAAAATGACCCCTGGTTTCGCAAGTCCTAAACTGCCTTAAATGTTTAGAAAATTTAATTTCAGTACAATTTTTTACTTAAATTCAGAAAAACGAAATTTTGTTCAAATAATCTGAAACTTCATAAAAATAGGACTGTAGTCCCCCTAGCACTCAAAGCTAGCTCGGCCTGGGGCCTCACATCCCACTCCAACTTTTTATATTGACAACTATTAGACCACCATTTCCCAATTTATTTTAGCCATGGAATGCTTTTAGAATATTTAAAACTATAGAATCCTTGGAACTACAGTAATTTATGAAAACAATATTTAAGAATTTGAGAAACCTGGGGTTTCTCCCCAAAAATTTAAGCCAATTGTAAATGAGAGTTTCAAAATTTGAGTAATTGAAAAATTCTATTGGAATATTTTGTGAAGAGCTTAGGTGCATAGGGTAAACACCCCAAATTTTTAGGTCAATAACAATAAAGGATCTTATCCGTTAAGTACCCATGACTGACGAGTATAAATGGATTAATGAGATTCCCGCTACCGATCGCTCACTCACTGACCACAAATTCGCATGATACACATTAACCACTTCTATTAAATTACAAAGAAAAATTTTGAGTAGTATCCATTGTATAATACGCCAAATTAGCGATTTCCAAACTGGGAGGCGCAAAATTTTGTTGTAGAGAAGTTTTAATTGTATTAATGCAATTTTTACTGTTTAAAAGTGTGTGTTATTATATGAAATAAAGGGGGGAGGCGTCAAGATTGGATTCTTTTTCCAGGGTGGCATAGTAACAGAGCTGTGTCAGTTGTTACAGTGGGTAAACTAGTCAAAATTAGGTCCTATGCAAAGTTGTTATGCCACTGGCGAGGGAAATATTGCAGCTCTGCTAATAAAATGAAATATTGGATTTAATGTGTTACTCAAAAGATTAGAAAATCTTAAGGAACCTTCACCTCATAGATACAATTATTTAAAAATGTCATGAAGTCTTACAATAAGTTTTCTCACTAGAACATATTTTTGCTAGATATTTTATGCCATTTTTGCTACCCAAAATTTGAATAACTTACATTGGTTTTACAGGGTGGGTAAATTTTGTTGTTCTTGCAAATTACATGGTAAAAGTGATTTATTTAACCTAAATAAAAATATTGTTTGCGTATTTCTATTATTTAATAACTAAATTTTATTTGTAAACAGTGAACACAGTAAAATTTACCCACCCTGTATTTCAAAACCACCCACCCCTAAACATTGTTTTGCTAGACTCCTAAATTTGTATTCAAATTAAATAAGACAGTCCAATTACGACTAGAATATACACAAATTACCACTTTATGTTACTTAAACTATAAATTATAAATTTCTTTACGTACTAACATTTCCAAAAATAAAATAAATTAGTTGAATCTAGGTAAAAATACAAGTCTTCTCCTCACTATTTTCAAGGTCGCAAGTTTCATTGTTTTTTGTTTTCCTTGGTAACTTTCACTTAACCGAAACCACCTTCCCCTTCAAATTTTAATCAGACTAAACCCACACACCGTGTGGATTTTTATTCGTAGGCACAGCGTTTTCCAACTGCCTGGGAGAGCCAATCATCTTTCTTGTACTTCCCGCCCTGTTGGGACCCTCAAAGATGTGCCTAAGCTCTTCCTGAGGGGCGATACTCAGGCTGTGAAGGTTTGCTTCCTTCATTTCCTGAACCAGGTGCTCCAATTGTTTCTTTTTCTCTATTATGGCCATCTCTAACGCCGCCACCTAACACAAATCAAACATAACTCAAATTTCACACCTCTTCTTCTTGAAACCCACCTCCTTCTTTAAAGTTTCAGCCGTAAGGTGGTGTAAGTCGGTGCTCTGCTTGGCCACCTCAATATCTTTCTGCAAGCGTTCCACCTCAATTAGAAAACCTTTTTCCAATTGTTTCCTGGAGTCGTTTCGCCTAAATTGCGCCCTCTGTTCCAACTGCAGTTCTTCCATGACCAATCTAACATAGCAAAATTAACAAGGGTTCAATTACATTTACCACTTAATTTCAACAAATTTAACTCACCTAATTTTATTTTTACACTGCAGGAGTTCAGTCTCACAGTTAGCCAATTTAGATCTTAAAAGTGTTATTTCTGATTTTAACGTTTTTTCTTGTTGTTTTACAATTTCAGACTCTTCCTCCACATAATGCAACGCTTGCAACTGAAATGATTTAGTTTTTATATTGACAAAAAAGTTATAAAAGAAAAATTCACCTGCTCATTTGTAATTTTGCTGGTGTTACTGAAGGTTTGAATTTCTTGCGCTATAAACTCCAAATGAAACTGCTTTTCCCTGTCCTTTTCTTCCCAATATATAATTTCAGCATCAAACTAAAGAAACAACATACATTAAATTCTAAGATTCAACATCGACGTTATCTTACTTTATTTAGATCAACCTCTTGAGTAGATAACTTCTCCCTTTGATAATTCACCAAGGAAATCAGTTCCTTGTACTGTGAATCCTTTAATTTATGAGATTCTTGTGGTTTTTTGAATTTGTCATAATTTATAGACGAAGTAGGAGGTGGTGGGTCTCTATACGGTGGAGGTACGGGTGGGTGTCGATGACTAGGAGATTCTAAACTTTCTGAAGATTTCTTGGGCGATGAATCTTCGTTTGACCGTAAATGGGGCACCCCTTTCACTATCCCTACGTTTTCTGCACTATTACAAGGTCCACTGTAACACAAAAGTTTATAAAAAGAAACTTGTCCCACTTTTCTTGTTACCTTAAGTTTAATTTCTTTTCTGGTGAGTCTTTCAGTTTGTCTAGGAGTTCTAAGGAACGACTAGGCGTTGACGGCATTATCGGTGATACAATTTGACGGTTTGTGGAGGAATTTTTACTACCGGTTTCGCTTCTTTGTAAAATAAACTGAACATCGTTGGAATATTCGCCCCATTTTGTTAAAACCTGTAAAGTACCGTAAAGTATTGTTGTACTGGTAGGAACTGTACAAAATTTACCTTTAAAGGGTTTTCGGAGGGTGCTAACTGACGTTCGTTATTTCTCCACCTTTCTATTAAAGTAAACCGTCCAGATTTACCTGTGGCATGTGCAAGGGCGTAAACGACATCCTAAAAGTAAAAATTTAAGGGTTGGAACTCACCCTGACGTTTCATGAACTGTACCTGACAAGTAGTGCTTTCAGTCACCCCACACACGATCCTCTGTATTCCTTCCACCCAAACTTTCAATTCCATTTCAGAGGAGGCTAAACCAAACTGGAATTATCCATAAATACAGTTACACTAACTCAATAAATAAAGGAGAAAAACAGATTTGTAAACAAGTCCCACTTATTCGCACTATTTAACGTCGTCATTGTGAACCTGTCACGAGAACCACGATTATTTCATAAAATTAGAAATCAAAGTTTGAATTAAAATAAACCGTCTCGTCTTGTTGCACTTGGACATAATTTAAATTTTATAAAATAACTTTCTTTGAAGTTTCAAGTGTCGAGAAACGTCAATCAGTTTCGTGCCAACGCACAAAAAAATCCCCACTTGTTCAATTCGTCAAGTTTACACTAAATTTTCTGTCTTGTTTATTTAGTTCTCGCGCCAATTTATTTTGCAAGTTAGGTGTGTTTATTGTTTATATTTTTCGTTTATTTGTGCGAAAATGGCTAATGGAACCAGCGAGTAAGTTGTAGATTTTTGGAAACGTTGCATGAAAAATTGTTGACCTAAAATTGTTTACTTTAGTTTTTATTTTCACTTTTAATTTTGAATTGTTGGAACAATAGGTTAGAATTTTAATTTAATTCATGATTTTGCTTCGTAATTAGAGAACGAATTAATTGAAATTTTTAAGTTTTTCATAACAGCAAATTTTGAACAGAGCCGGATTTACTTCCTGCATGTCGAAATTTGTGGACACCTGCATCCAGTGGTGGATCTAGGAGTAAATCGAGGAGGGGCTTCAATAATTACAAGTAGTCATTTTCATCCTCTTAGGGCCAGTTGTATAAAAGAGGGTTAACTCGGGGATCAGCTGATCCTGGTTCAGAGCTGACCCAGGATCAACGTAAGGTAGATAAATTTACTTGATAGGTTTATTTTATAAAAAAAATTTACTTGATAGGTTTATTTGTAATCTATCTACCTTGCGGCGATCCTGGGTCAGCTTTTGAACCAGGATCAGCTGATCCCCGAGTTAACCCTCTTTTATACAACTGGCCCTTAGATTCGCCACTATCTATACCGGCGCCTTTTTACTTTATCTTGGACTTTTTGGTTCTGAGGTGGAAGAGATTGATTTACAAAAATCAACTAATTTTGAACTTCGGTACCTACATTTTCTAATATCCCGGATGAGGTGGTTGTCAGACTTGAGGGATGTTTTTAATGAGTTTTTTATATGTTGGCCCTGGCGGAGTTTACACATTGGGTTATTGTCGACCTTTTTGCTTTTGGTGTAGTTTACAATTTCTTTTTTTTTTTGCTACTTACTAGACCTTTTAAAGGGTCTAGAAGATCCAATATAAATTTTGCACAGATTTAGGAGGGAAGAATCATTCAAAGCCAAGAAAGTGACAACGTTGCAAAGAAGAAAGATCAAACTTGAATTCAAGATTCAGAAATATAGGAGACTGTCCATATCTAGGAAGGACAAAGAGGTTGTATACAGAAAAGTTGAAAATTATGCAAAGACTTCGAGTTATCGTCCGAGGAGGAAGGGGAAATACTGGGGATAAAACCGATTTAGTGTCTAAGAAATGAATAAGAAGAGATTCGGGGGTGCGTTAGTACAATTCATTTAAATTTACGGGGGGGGGGGAGTCATTAAAATAAGATTTAATCCAGTGGTTCTCAAAGTGGGCGATATCGCCCCCCTGGGTGCGATTTCCAGTCCTAGGGGGGCGAAAGTGGGCATGAAATAATTTGGGGGGCGATGAGGTACCTACTCTAGGGGGGCGATGGCTTTGTAGAATAAAATATTAATATTTCTTTCAATTTCTTTCAGACATATAATAAAATTTTCAAAAAAATAAAGGGATGCGATTGAGCGGGACTTTGACGTATATCGAGCCAGCTGTTTTTTTATCAAAAAATAAAACAGGGGGGCGTTAGCACAATGTATACTCGGAAAAGGGGGTGATGGTCCAAAAAAGTTTGAGAACCTATGATTTAATCTCTGCTCTCTCGTCGTTGTACAACACACTCCAGGAGTCTTAGAGAGTCGTCAAGGGGGGGGGAGTACCAAATTCAGACATGGCGCTTCACCTAGGACAGAGTCCATCCGTAGATTTCCTCAATCGCTTGAGGACTTTCCCTGATTGAGCCATTTTAAAGGAGATGGGTCTTGGTTAGGGAGGTGGGAACTACGGTAAAAATGGGTGATTATTCCATCTTTATTGCCAAATATGATTGATTCTATCCAGAAGGGAAGATTTCAGTAAGATCTTAAATTTGTGCTGGCTAGGAACAGAATATTGTCCTAGGGAGTTAACAGAAATGACTTTTTCCAAACATTGAATCTAGAGATTTCCAGTCCAATGGGATGAACGCCTGCTAATAATACTCCTGCATCTAAAGAAGATACAGAGATTTAGCATTTTTGGTCATTGCTCTGCAACAATTACCATAGCGGAGAGGAGCTGGTGCCAGATCTATTAACCTCTATGAATTCAGATCTCACTTCCATAAACGATGGGGACCATGGCCCCCTTGTAAATTTGTTTCATAGAATTAAATCTTGATAAAATTAACTAACAAGATTGTCACTGACATATTGAACCTATTTTGACTCTTTTGTCCATAAATAGCACAAGTTATGCACATTTTATACGATAATATTATACAAAGAACTACCGATACATTTGAAACTTCTCTGAACTTTTGCGTACCTTTCGCCAAGTAGAAATTTCTAATTTTAAAATAAAAAAATTATCAAAATAATTACAAGTTTGATTTCGACTTAATTATTTTTAATTTTTCAAGGGTTCAAGGAAGTTTTTTGGTAAAGGTGACCTTGATTGTAATATTTTGTATGGTTTTTGTTTGTTTACATTTTATGCAGACAATTTTTTTGTCTTTATCAGTTCTTATGAATTTTCTATCAATAGGATATTGGTATACTTGACATTGTAATAATGTTAGGGTCACCCATAAGTGATAACATTCAATACATTTTACATTCATTGTATGCATGGCTTTCCTGGAAATTGGCCATTTCCTTATTATATGATATAATTTTACATGAGTTATACAGAAAGTAATCTAAAAGAAAGATGCAACGTCGCATTAATTACAATTAAAGTTCGACCCCAAATTAATCAGGGTTTTTGTATTGAACTCCTCAGGCGATATGAAACAATTTTTAAATATTCTTAACCGGGTCAATTCTACGCGATAACTTTCAGTTCAAATTATATTACGACCTTAAAAGTTTATTTACCTGACCAGGGCTGAGTACAACTGATTATTCTAGTTTTTACCAATTCATCATATTTATCACATTTAAATGCGAGCTCTACATTAAAGTTCATTTTAGTTATTATGATTACTGGCACATTAGCACAATTAATGTGAGTATTCCATTTTCATATCATTCAACTGCGTTACTAATTAAGTAAACACTGTTAGGTCAACTATTAAACTGTGCAAACCAAACCTAATCGTAAGTCGATCTTTTTCAAGCAGCGTTCTTGGCACAATGACCAAAGAAGAAATGAATGGATTTCATAGTGAGAAGCTGGATTCGAATCCCGAACATGAAGAGTACCAATATTTGCACCACATTCAACAAATTTTGGATCGAGGAGTCAAAAGGGGCGATCGCACTGGAGTGGGCACCCTTGCAATTTTTGGTGCTCAAATGCGTTATTCTTTGCGCGACAACGTTTTTCCTTTGCTCACCACAAAACGGGTATTCTGGCGTGGAGTCGCGGAAGAACTGTTATGGTTTATTAGGGGAAGTACGAACGCCAAGGAATTGTCTGATAAGAAGATCGCCATTTGGGATGCAAATAGTTCACGCGAATTTTTAGATAACATGGGATTTTTTGATAGAGAAGAAGGTGATTTGGGACCTATTTATGGTTTTCAATGGCGTCACTATGGGGCCCATTACAGAGGGATGCACGCAAATTATACTGGCGAAGGTGTTGATCAACTTAAACAAGTAATTGAGACTATTCGTAATCGTCCTACAGACAGACGCATTATTATGTGTGCTTGGAATCCAGCTGCTATTCCAGAGATGGCGTTGCCGCCCTGTCACTGTCTGGTGCAGTTTTACGTTGCCGAAGGGGAACTTTCCTGTTTGTTGTACCAACGTGCGGCGGATATGGGTTTAGGTGTACCTTTCAATATTGCTAGTTATGCTCTCCTCACTGTAATGATAGCACACATCACCGGGTTAAAGGTAAGTGAAGAAACAATTTGAAAAAAAATAATAATAATATTTTCATATTTTAGCCTGGTGAATTTGTCCACACTTTGGGAGACAGTCACGTCTACTTGAACCATATTGACCCCTTGAAGGAGCAGTTGAAGAGGGAGCCAAGACCGTTTCCACTTTTGAAAATAAAAAGGGAAGTGAGTTCCATCGAAGACTTCAAATTTGAAGACTTTGAAATTTTAAATTACAATCCCTACCCAGTAATTAAAATGGCAATGGCTGTTTAATTTTTAAACCTTTGGTTACTTACTTTTTGTAAATTGTTTTTAGATATAGGCTTACATTTATAAACTTTAGATATAGATTTTGAATTACTCTTGTATTATTGAATTTTAGCGGTTACTTGTACTTGTTTATAATAAAATACGTTAGGAAATATAAAAAAATGTTTATTAACAACAAAAACGTATCAAATAAGTAATTAATCAGCGGAGCATTTGCAGAAGTTTTCGTTTTTTGGAAAAAATTCTAAAGATTCCCATGATTTTCTCCCCCTCTTCAGGCATTCATTTTTTTTGAACTCTGCAAAAAAAATTTGACAAAATTGTGGATATGAAATGAAAAACTTTTCCTACCTGCTTTATAAAAATATGTTTGAATTGTTCCAACTTTGGTTTTGTTATTATCACTTTAACATTTTGATATTCACAATTTTTTTCGTTGACTGTAACCGTTTGGACGGCAGAGTTTTTGTATAACCACCTAAAATACGAAACGCAATTAAAATTAACCAAGTTTTGATTAGCAACATACAAATGCGTGATCCTTATTGGAATCCTTCATTTGTATGGCACACAAAAAATAATTACGTCATTTCATCGCTTCCCGACCGAACCCGAATTGTCAAGACTATCCTATTTGTGTATTTTAGAACCAACTCATCTAACTTGTGCCGAAGATTGTCGATACCTGAGAGAAAAAACATTTAAATAATGAGCAGTATTTAATAAAAAAAAAGTTGAAGCGAAAAGTTGAAACAAAACTGAAACATTCTTTACAATTCCAAATGTGAGTGTTATTTTATTAAATAAAGGAGGGAAGCGCCAGGAATAGATATTTTTGAAGGGGGAGGGGGCGTAGTAACGTACAATTGAAAACCATTGCGTTAGCGATCGGAATTTTTTCACTACATTTGGAGTATCACAGGTTTAATATTAAAAATTTTAATTAGTTTTATAATTTTTACACAAAATCTTTACTTTTTACCTCCTCAAAAATTACCCCTTTGCGACTAGAATTTTTTCACTATTTTTGGAATATTCCAAAATTGAATATTAAAATATACACTTAAAAAAATTATTTATTTTTTACAATTTAAAAATGTGAGTGTTATTTTATTAAATAAAGGAGGGAAGCCTCAAGAATAGATTTGTTTTGAAGGGGGGGGGGGTAGCAACCTACAGTTGAAAACCATTGCGTTAGCGATCAGAAGTAGAATATTAAAATATACTGTAATTTTTTTAAACAAAAATTATTCATTTTATAATTTAAAGGAATAAAATAATAACGAGTCTAATTTTCACAACTGTTTATTAATATAACGACTAGTTTCGCTCTTTCGAGCATCTTCAAGTTACTGAAGTTTACACCACAAGTTACATGACTTTATTTCCCAGAAGGGACATTCCTAAACTAACTACTACTGGGAAATAAAATCATGTAACTTGTGGTGTAAACTTCAGTAACTTGAAGATGCTCGAAAGAGCGAAACTAGTCGTTATATTAATAAACAGTTGTGAAAATTAGACTCGTTATTATTTTATTCCTTCATAATGAATTTTCACCAGGTGACGACCGAATCTATTAACTTTATAATTTAAAAATGTCAATTCTATTTTATTAAATAAAGGGGGGGAGGCGCCAGAAATAGATTTTTTTGAAGGGAGGCGTAGTAACATAAAGTTTGGAATCCACTTATTGAAAGAATAGAAATTGTTCTCAGCTCCTTGCTTACCTAATTGGGTTTTGGAAGATACAATCACAGCATCATTATCAGGAACACTTTCCGTCACCAAGTCAACTTTGTTACCAACTGTGATAATTTTATTCAACAACTCTTCGGAACCCGTTTTAACAGCCAACTGTTTCAAAGTTGCTAAAACGTGATTCCTCTGATGCAACAAATTATCGCTCGATAAATCTTCCACATGAATAATAACGTCCTAAAATATCACCCTTATAAATCCAACCCCCAACTAAAGAACAAAATTACCGCCAACATCGCGTCTTCCAAAGTAACAACAAAACATTCAATCAAATCAGTTGGTATATTAGAAATAAACCCGATTGTGTCGACAAAGAGAACTTTCAAGTTCGAGGGCAGCACACCCCCATGCATCGTTACATCCAACGTCGCAAATAAATAATTCTTCGGGTGTAAATTATCGTCACCAGTCAGCGCTCTAATCAAAGACGTCTTCCCCGCGTTTGTGTAACCCACTACGGCCACAACCGGAAAAGCTGCTAGGTCTCGTTGCTTCCTTAAGAGGCTCCGATGCACTTTCAATTTTTTCAGTGCGTTTTTAATCTTTTGTTCCCGTTTTTGAAAGATCATCTTGTTTGTTTCGGGGTTGTCGCTCATCATGATTTCAATTTCGTTGATTCGCTTCTTCAGGTAAGGCAATTCGGCGAGGGCAACCTGTAGCTTTGCGTGCGTGCTGGTCGCATGAAATTTTAATATTTTCATGATGATATTATATCGGTCAAAAACGGGCAAGCAAAATTCTGTTTCTAAAGTTTTAATTTGATCGTTCCTTAAGGTGCTGACGTTCATAAAAACAGCAGTGATGGCGGGGTCACCTTTTACCATTTCTTTTAATTTTTTCAACGATCCTTTGCCGAACATCTCGGTTGTTTGCATTTGAGAATAATTGAGTGGTTGCTTGAAGGTGCCATGCACCGTCCATGGTGCAAGAGTTCTTATAAGGGAAACTGCTTCCTCGATTTGTTTTTCGGGCACCGTATCGGTTACCATCGATTTGCCCCATTTTATGTAAGGATGAATTACAAAGCAGTTGTGGAATGAAGAACAACCGAAGTATCTGTTTGAAAAGGCTTCGTATTCCCTAAAAAGGTTTAAAGTTAACTGTGCAGTTAGAAACCAAAAGTCGACTTACTTGTCCTCTTCTAATTCGGCCTGGATGTCTCTTTCCACAAGATCTTCACGTCTCGAGGAAAATAAATGTGCTGAACTAACTTGGACAGTACGAGGATTCCGAAATAAAATTCTATTAAACAAGTTAAAAAGAGTTAAACGCATTTTATAGTTTTGTAGGTTAGAATTTTGAAATTATATGAGGTGATACCAAAAAGTTTTTGTACACGAGCGCATTGTTGTCGGTGACCACTGGTGACCACGAGCAAATCCACGAGTTGAACAGAACTTGCGTATTCACTTGTGCGTAAGTTATTGAATGTATTCAATTTAAGACGGGCCTTTAATTCGCCATTAAGTTTCAGAATATTTTTTTATCAATCTAATTTTTTATCAAAAATTAAAAACAAAAATCGCACTCTGAAATCAAATTATCTAAATATTGAAGGGAATTTAGGGCTTAGAATTTTTTCAATATTTTTCCTGTGTTGACTATTCTAATTTTAGTATTTTCATTAAGTTTCAGAATATTTGAACAGAATTTATTTTTTATCAAAAATTAAAATCAAAAATCGCACTCTGAAATCAAATTATCTAAATATTGAAGGGAATTTAGGGCTTAGAATTTTTTCAATATTTTTCCTGTGTTGACTATTCTAATTTTAGTATTTTCATTAAGTTTCAGAATATTTGAACATAATTTATTTTTTATCCAGAATTAAAATCAAAAATCGCACTGAAATCAAATTATGTAAATATTCAAGTCAGTTTAGGGCTTAGAATTTTTTCAATATTTTTCCTGTGTTGACTATTCTAATTTTAGTATTTTCATTAAGTTTCAGAATATTTGAACAGAATTTCTTTTTCATCCAAAATTAAAATCAAAAATCGCACTGAAATCAAATTATGTAAATATTCAAGTCAGTTTAGGGCTTAGAATTTTTTCAATATTTTTCCTGTGTTGACTATTCTAATTTTAGTATTTTCATTAAGTTTCAGAATATTTGAACAAAATTTATTTTTTATCCAAAATTAAAATCAAAAATCGCACTGAAATCAAATTATGTAAATATTCAAGTCAGTTTAGGGCTTAGAATTTTTTCAATATTTTTCCTGTGTTGACTATTCTAATTTTAGTATTTTCATTAAGTTTCAGAATATTTGAACAGAATTTATATTTTATCCAAAATTAAAACCAAAAATCGCACTGAAATCAAATTATGTAAATATTCAAGTCAGTTTAGGGCTTAGAATTTTTTCAATATTTTTCCTGTGTTGACTATTCTAATTTTAGTATTTTCAATAAGTTTCAGAATATTTGAACAGAATTTATTTTTTATCCAAAATTAAAATCAAAAATCGCACTGAAATCAAATTATGTAAATATTCAAGTCAGTTTAGGGCTTAGAATTTTTTCAATATTTTTCCTGTGTTGACTATTCTAATTTTAGTATTTTCAATAAGTTTCAGAATATTTGAACAGAATTTATTTTTCTTCCAAAATTAAAATCAAAAATCGCACTGAAATCAAATTATGTAAATATTCAAGTCAGTTTAGGGCTTAGAATTTTTTCAATATTTTTCCTGTGTTGACTATTAATTCTAATTTTAGTATTTTCATTAAGTTTCAGAATATTTGAACAAAATTTATTTTTTATCCAAAATTAAAATCAAAAATCGCACTGAAATCAAATTATGTAAATATTCAAGTCAGTTTAGGGCTTAGAATTTTTTCAATATTTTTCCTGTGTTGACTATTCTAATTTTAGTATTTTCATTAAGTTTCAGAATATTTGAACAGAATTTATATTTTATCCAAAATTAAAACCAAAAATCGCACTGAAATCAAATTATGTAAATATTCAAGTCAGTTTAGGGCTTAGAATTTTTTCAATATTTTTCCTGTGTTGACTATTCTAATTTTAGTATTTTCAATAAGTTTCAGAATATTTGAACAGAATTTATTTTTTATCCAAAATTAAAATCAAAAATAGCACTGAAATCAAATTATCTAAATATTGAAGGGAGTTTAGGGCTTAGAATTTTTTCAATATTTTTCCTGTCTTTACGATTCTAAATTTAGCATTTTGCAGTAAGTTTCAGAATATTTGAACAGAATTTCAAATATTTTTTAGCAATCAAAAATCGCACTGAAATCAAATTAGTTTTCATTTTTCTCTAGTAACAGACAAAAATTTCCCCCCCTCTCTTTGAGCGCATAAAAGAAAAACCCTTGTGACTTTTCTTGTCTTGAAATGTTTGTTTTTACAAATTGAAAATTTTACTTTGTTACATTTCACTATTAATTGGCCTCCTCAATATTTTTGACGTCCTACGCGTATAAAAATTTTTTTTGGCCTTCCACGCCTTCGTAAAATTTCGATAGCCGTGCCCGATGAGTAATTTTTTATAAATAACTAAAGTTAGTAATAAATTTATTTGTTTACCAATTATTTTGTTATCTAATTACGTCAATTGATTAGGCGTAAAGTTTGCTACTAAACATTTTGTCATAATTCACAACGATTTGTTAATTTAAAATTTTTCGAATATATTACAAAGATAATAATAGTAATATTTTAAGAAACCAGATTTATAAGCTAAATTTATATTATACAAGATGACTAAAAAAATGACCAATACAAAAGTTTTATAGAGTTACCCCCCAAATACTTTACCACCCCGAAGATAGTATCGACATACTCCAAAGCTGTGGAGCTTTTAGGCTTATCCTTCTAAGCTTAGGGTGCGTTCCATTTAAATCCTACGACGATCCGCGGCGTAGTGCCGTGATTATTTGATTGGACTGACGATCGACCGTGGTCGTCGCGTCGTGAGCTTTAAGTGGAACGCACCCTTAGTGAATGGAACTATGATGGTTTTTGAAGGATTCATCGTGAGTTCCTTAGCTCCTTTTCACTTTTCATCGTCAGTAAGTTTCTTCAGTAGGTCGTCCACCACGAAAGACTACAGGAGAGGCGATAACCCCCCCCCCCCGGTGGGCATCCTCTTGCGTAGCCATCGAGATATCTTCTCCTCCTAAGGAACCCGTTATTATTATTATTCGCCCTATATGCATTGATTCTATCTAGATGTGCGAAACATAATATAATGAGAACAATTTAATTTTTCAAAATTTACTATCTCGAAATTGTCCGAAAACTGGGTTTTACAATTGTACCAGTTGAAGTCTTAATCATGGCCTACATGTAAAATATTTAATCGATTGTTTGGATTTTCTACTATTATATTGTAAAATTAGTCGGAAGCATGAGTCGGATATTATTTTTTACCCTAACTTCACAGATAACTTTACAATTTAGATAGTCCATTTTTATCGGGATAGCGAAAGAATTACAATTAATTTTATTGCATGTTTTAAATTTTCTAGGGTGACCTGAGCCTCCTCTCTACCTATGCTTTGCTTGCAGTTGTATCATCGCTAATTTGCAATATTTATGAAAAAATATATAATCAGTGACATTTCATTTCCTATCCATAATTTATCAAACACCCTGTATATCGATTAATAATAATTGACATCGTCTGTAACGGCAACAATGTAAAAGTCTATTAAACTACAGTCGAACAATAATTTAAAGTTGCTAATTAAGCTAATTAATTTCCAATAATTATTTGGCTGATTGTAACGTATGGTGGGTTGGTTATGGTGGAAAGAAAATTTCATCGTAGATTAGTCATCAATGTGTATGAATCGTCGTAGGAAAATTTATAAATATTGCAAGTTTAAACTTTAAATGTCGAGGAACGGACAAGAGGTAATTCTAGAAGGGTGGCTAACAAAATCGCCCCCAACAAAACGAGTTTGGAGAGCGGTAAGTCATTGTTGTGTTTGTGGATACTTTTACCCTCTCATTTCTTCATGTTTTGCTTGTAGAGATGGAGAAGACGATGGTTTTCTTTGCACGGTTCGGGAGAACTACCCGGCCAATATTTTCTCACGTACTACACAGATCGTAAGTGTAGAAAATTGAAGGGTACAATCAACTTGGATCACTGCGAACAGGTCGACACGGGGTTGAAATTTGAAGATAGCAACTACAAATTTGAACACATGTTTGACATTAAGACTCCTACTCGTGTTTATTATCTTGCTGCCGAAACTGAAGAAGAAATGAAGGCGTGGGCCAACTGCATCTGTGGTATTTGTGGACTGAAAGCAACCTCGGACGATGAGACCGGTATGGCTTCATTTGTTCAGCAAAACCGTTGGTTCTATTTTTTAATTTTGCAGGAACGAGATCTCTGAGTTTACCGACAGCAAACTACGAAAATCAGCCGATTTTGAACCATCAAAACAACGATAAAAGTCAGGTGGAATCGCCCCCTGTCACGCCAACAAGTTCGGGTCCCTACATTCCAATATCCGAGTGCATTACGGGGCGACTTCCGTCCCATGGCTGTCAAGACTTTTACGATTTACTTCAACACAATATTAAAAATTCATACTTCCGTACTGGGCACACAAATGCGACGTACGAAACTGCAAGTCCAACGTATCTCAACGATTGTCAACTCGGTAATAATCCCAAATTTTACGACATGCCGCGAAAGTTACAACCGACGTGTAGGCCTCAAAAAAACGATAAAAGGGAATCTTATTATAATTTAACAAAAAGTGATAACAAAAAAGTGAACGGTTCACCTTTACAAAGTCCCACCGATTCGGAAAGTGTTTTTACTGACGATGACTGGACGCACAATACATCATTAGAAAGCAGTAAGTCTTTATTTTTTTAATTGTTTTATTGGTCTTTATTAAAATAATATGGTACAATAAGAATTCTAAGGAAAGACTTATCTTTCATCACTGTCCTATGTAGGTTGACTCTTTTACGTGTTAAAATTTTAGGAATTGCAGCAGTGCAATTTCTTATCACACTTTTATCTGTAACTCTTAGAATTTTATTGGTCATAATTATAGCAATTTTTGTTTGAATGCTGTGCATTTGGTTTCAACCAGGATGTAATCAAGTAAAGTTACTTTGTATTATACTAAACACAAGAATTTTTTTTAAATGAGTACAGAGAAACAAAACAGTTTTATTAGATCTCCAAAAGCATCTGGTTCAACTGTACCTTTATTTTTACCGAAAAACCACCATTATGAGGAAGGCAAGGAGCCCTCTACTCTGAGGACGGATTACGTGGGAACTATGACTCTTACAATAAAAACGTAGATAATCATTCTTGTTCAGAATTTTATGTACTAATTTTTTGTACTGACCTATTTTTGTCGTCTGATGCACCCTTTTCCCAATAACCACCGAAAACAAATTGGGGGGGGGGAGTTTTTAAGATTTAATGGGATTTTCGATCACCACCCTAGCCAGAGGACACTTTTTTGATATTTAATCTTGATGCTTTCAAGTACCACATACCATAGAGTTGAAAACTTCATTATTTATTTATGGATAACATTTATTTTCAAGCTAATTTAATTGGACTGTAGTGCTTTCCAACAAGCAAAATGTGGTTCAGTAAAAAATTTCGGAAAGCCTAACCCTAGTAACACACACCCTCCTAGAGCGTCCCATGAACGTCCGCTAAAGATCCATTGGACGTCCATGGACCATGTACCTACAATTGATCTCCAACGGACGTCCATAGGACGCTCCAGGAGGGTGTGTGTTACTTGGGAAGAAATTGACTCGAAGAAATGACAAAACAAATTTTAAATCTGTCTTCTTTTAAGATTAAAATCTATGAAAGAGATTTTATTCAATAAGAATTAAAATATTACCAAATTTTGGGTACTTTTAATGCCAAAAGTACAAAATCTTGGATATCTTGAGAACCATGAGATATTTATCGAAAAAATTATGGAGTTTTAAACCCCTTAGACTCCACAGGTTATTCTGGGCGACCTTAAATGTAATAGCTGGAGTCCCTAATTCAATTTTTTATTTCAATTAATATTTACAATCTGCCTATTAGACAATGAGTATATGTTATGACTAGGGTCCGGATTTGTAGGCACTAAAAAACTTGAAAATATGCAGGCAAATATGCTCTAAAAACTTCAAAATAAGCACTCAAATATGCGCTAAAAAAACAGTCACAAACGAAGTATTATAATCGATTGAGCCTATTTTGAATCCGAAATTCAAATTTCAAAAAACTGTAAATATTACCACACATGCTAATACGTGTTACCGAAAATCTCGAATATTTCAAAAACTATTTGGATACAAACGAAAATAATGTTTGCACAAACAAGCACAAACGAAGTACAATCGATTGAGACTATTTTGAATCCGAAATTCGAATATAAAAAGGCATGTCTCTACCCCCCCCCCAAACTTAAAATTGAATTATCTAGAAAACTATATGGGTACAAACGAAAATAATGTTTGCCCAAACAGGCACAAACAAAGCACAAACGATTGAGTCTATTTTGGAGTCAAAATTCGAAAAGGGGGGCCCACATGCACCTTCTTGGTAACATGATCAGAGCAATAATATTAATAGTATATGCAGTTATTGCACTGAATCACCTACAGTTGACAAAATAGATAGTTATTAATTAAAATTATTGTTTTAAATAATACAAAAGGTGGCAATATCAGAAAGAGAATAATTAAAATTATTTAAAATTTTATTACTTGATTTGCTAAATATGCAAAATATATACCAATATAAGCAAATAAGCATTTATAGGCAACAAACCGCCAAATATGCACTTAAACTCAAAATATGCATTATAGGCAAAATAAAAACTATATAAAACGATTCAGAAAGGCGTATAACATGCTCCCCTTTTAAAATTTTTCACGTGCCTGTACGCAAAAAAAACATGCAAATGCCTACAAATCCGGACCCTAGTTATGACTTATGATTAATACAAGGGCTAGTGAGAAACATTCCATTGAATTTTTCCCCCGTTCAATTTATACAATAATCATTAGATAAAACGATGTACACACAAGGTAAGTACCTTGTGGTACTCCGGAATAAATTGGATATAAGCTGGTAAATTCATCTTGATGTTTAACAATAAAGTGTCTTCCTTTTAGGTAAGATTTCAGCAAGTGGTAGTAAGGATGAGGAAGTTCTTTCTTTAATTTGTAACGGACAAGTATCTCTTGTGTCTTGGTCATTGCTAATTTGTTTTACTATCTTATGCACTTGTTCAATCGTGCCATGTTTGTTTCTAAAACTAAATTGGTGATTTGGAATCAGGTGTTTTTAAGTCTGTGGCTATCCACTTAAATTTATGGTTACTTTCTTTAATGATAAAACTTGTTTGCAATATTTTAGTTGTAGCAATAATTCAACTCTTTTTCTAGACACTAAATCAATAAATCGGTCAATTTGTTCCAACGTAGAAGTAGCAGAAAGAATTGGGAAGTTAAGTGTCGATGACTTAGTGGTAGATCCTCCACCTAGACCACCCAAACCTGCGTTTGTGGCTTCTACCCCAAATTACTTTAATTTAGCACAAGTTCCACAAAAAGCAAGGTAATTTAATTTTGTTGTTTCTACTTTCTTATACCTAAAAATTGTTGCAATTTTAGCAAAGAGTCTAAAACGAATGGAAAAACTGAAGAGAATCAAAAACCTGTAAGTTTCC
Source organism: Rhagonycha lutea (assembly GCA_958510855.1). Classification (NCBI taxonomy): domain Eukaryota; kingdom Metazoa; phylum Arthropoda; class Insecta; order Coleoptera; family Cantharidae; genus Rhagonycha; species Rhagonycha lutea. Next base: position 3,008,430 of record OY294040.1, on the reverse strand, counting down.
TTTTAATTCCTTTCTGTGATTTACTTAAACAAGAAATTTGTTTCTAGGTTCTAAGTGACGACATGTATGACTTCCCACGTTCTCATCAGCTTGAAAATAACAACGAAAGTGCGTGTCTCACGATACGACGCCATTGCTACAATAATGCGGCACCTGTAAAAATTGAGGGTGAAATTTTCCGGTATGACATTTCTCCTAAACCCAGTACCAGTTCCAATGAAGTAGGTGGTTTTATTTTTGCGATTTTTGTGTCTAAACGAATATTATTTAGGTTTTTCACAACGAAAGTGGGGATGCACAGGATGAACCCTCCTCTCCTGCAACTCCAAACTCTGCAAATACTATGTACTCGAATTTACCCAGTCCTGTTTTTAGTACCGATACTCAAGTACGTTTTAAAACGATTAATGTTGAAAAAAAAAGTTACAAAATTTCGTTTTACAGTTAATGCCTCCTCCACAAATCTATAGGAGTTTGAAACCAAAACGAAAACTGTCTGATTCGGTTTCAATAACTTCTAGTAATGAACCAAGTTCTCCCAGACCTGCGCCTTCTGTTGATAGAAGCTGTAAACCTTTGATTACTGCACAGGTTTGTAAAAATGGAATTGTGTGACTGATTTTTTTTTCTAATTTTTTATTTATCAGAGTTCTGGATTGAGGAAAAAATTCGAGAATGAGTTGGAGCACAGTTGCAGGGATACTGTTTATGGAAATCAACAGGTGAGAATTTTAATTTTAAAAATTTCCATTTCTTTTCTCTTTCCTCTTATGTTGCTTTAGTTTGCCTTATAGATTAGATGAGTAGGTCTGATTTTTTTAGTATCTGTAAGAATACAAGACTAATTTGTAATGCCTCTGAGGCTTTGTGCAGATCTGAAAGGTTCTGTCTACATTAGAATGCCTGTTAACCTTTATATTAGGCATACACAGAATTTGTCTACCTAAGCAGAATCATATAGATTGCATAATAATAATATAAATTAGAATTTAATCTATATGATTCGGATAGAATTGATCTAATCATCAGATCAATTAGCCTGCTAGTTTCTGCCTATGTTGGTGTGATAAATTTTTTCTGAATTTATATTGAACTTAGAAGCTGTTAGGTTTAACATAAGACCTTTAAGTCTGCAAAGTTGTATGCTTGTCAGGACAAAATTTATTAGGCCTACCTAAGCCAGAACCAACTCTGTGAATTCATAATTTAAAGGAAATTTTAAATGTGCAATTTTAACTGATGAAACATCTCTAGATTTTTTGTGCTTTCTTAGTTTCTTTTCTTTCTTTCTTTTCTTTCTTTCTTTCTGGTTTTGTATAGTACATCTAAATTTGTACTTAAAAAAGTCGTTCTTGCACAGTTTTCTTTACAGATGTTTGATGATAGAAGTCCGAAACATGGAGGAGGTGATTTAAGCCGAGTGCAATACCTTGATTTAGATCACAGTCCGTCCAATTTTAATGCTACCCCAATAAAAACTCAACCTTCCCGTTCTCCAGGTGCCAGCACAGTTTATAAAAAAGTAGATTTTGAGAAAACAGAAGCCTTCAATATGACGAGACAACATTTAGAAATGCAAAGGAAGGAGCCGGTTGTTACCTACAAGAAGTGAGATTTTTCTTAACACAAAAACTTGTTATTACACTCTTATACACACAAATTTTCTATTTTTCCAAAATAAATACACAGAAATTGCATTTACACAAAAAAAATTGATATTTAGTTCAGTCAAGTATGAGACCAGGGGATTATTTTTTATATAAGTACAAACTTTAGTGTAAGAATTAAATATCTAATAAAGAACGTGTAATTTTCTACAAATTGAATTTGTAGTTATAAAAATATATTATACAATATTTTATTACATTTAAAACCAAATTTCCTCAGTAGTGCAGTGGATGTACCAGGACAGTGACTCCAATAGAAGATATATTATCATAGCAAAGGGACTAGTCTTTACGTAGATGGCATATCCACTGCGTTACTGAGGCAATTTGGTTTTGAATTAGATAGTTTTTCGCGAATATCTCAGAAATAGTGCATCAAAATAGAAAAATTGCAGTAACTAAACCATAAGAAATTAATGTGGTTTGGCCTGTAATTCACAGTTCATGCGTAATTAAGGTTAAAAGTGTAAATTATTCAATTTGTGCGTAAATACCTCGTTCATTTTGGTTTTTTTTTCGAGAGTTATAATTTTACTTCTATACATTTTTTATTAGAATGTAGTCACTTCAGAGTTATTTTCTCAAAACCAGGCACTAATTATCAAATTTTATTTCACTGTTTTCTGTTCTTCACTGTTGAATTCATCAAGTTTTTCATATATTTTTATTTTGATACATTTTTCTGATTGATGCACCATTTTTTAGATAATCGCGAAAATAGAAAATGAGATAAAGTACAGAAACGTTTTTGTATGTCTGTATATTATTCAATTTGACTGAACTATTAATTTATTTATAATCACTGTTTCTATTTTTGAAAAACTTTAATCACAAATATTTAGCTTTACAATTTTTTGCTTAGGAAATTATTTTATACATACAAATATACCCTACATATATTTTTTAAAGTATTTTATATTAATCTGATGTGATATATACAATTTTAATGCTTTATAAAAGAATTTATATTGTAAACGACCTTTTTTTTTACAAATAAGTGAAAGTCCAACTTGTTAAACAATCCAATTATGCATTAAATTGATAAAATTTAAAAGAAAGCGTAAAAAAATCTCAAAATGATGCAAGACAAATACAAACAAATATAATTGCATTTATTTATTTAATTTGCATTTTATTGAAATTAGTTTTTTTACGGTTTATTGGTTTATTGTAACTGTACATAATTTTTAAGTGTAAGTAATTACAAATAAAGTCGAGGAGATTTTATATAAATTGAATCTTTTATATTTTTGGATCAGTTGTAAGTTAGCCAAACATGAGGGAGGTTCATAAGATCAGTTTAGGGTTAATTTTTATTGTGAGGTACGTCAGTGCGTTTCGTCCTTCTGTTCCAACAGGATTTGCTAGTCCTAGTGTTACTCTCCCAAGTTTAGCCGAGCTTCCTTTAGAACAGCAAAGTGATTTTAGTGAAAATGTGGAAAAAACCGATAAGAAGATACTCCAAAATCCCATCGCGTTTTCTTATAATGAGGATTTAAAAGTTGCTGCTTCTGGTGGTGGCGGAGGTGGTAAACACAAACATGGTAAACATGAAAGTGGTGGCGGTAAAACCCATCATTCTGATCACAAGTCCAGTGGTGGCGAGAAAGGTGAAAAGGGCTACAAAGGTTTCCATGATCATGAGAAAGGGAAAAAGGGACATCACAATAAGGAGGGACACAAGGGAAGTTACAGTGATGAGGGCGGTAAAAAGCAGAACCACTTCGGCGAGCACAAATTTTTAGGAGAGCATCATGAGGGAGCAGCAGGCGAAAAAAAATCAAAGGTACATTATTTGGTAGTGGTGACCCAGGTTTCAGATTTTTTAACAAATTCTTTAGTTCAAAGAAAGTGGAAAGCATGAGAAGGGTCACAATACTAAAGGTGGTCACAGTGTCAACAAGAAGGATCACTATGAGAAGAAGCACGAATTCTTTGACGAATATTACGAAGATGGACACAAAGAAAAGGAAGGCGGATTTCATTCAAAGAGCGATTATCACAAGGTAAAGAAATTTAAATTTGTCAAGTAAAATATGTGGTCTGTCTGTTTTTGTCTTTCAGGGAGGTTCTAAGAAAGGTGGTCATCATAAATCTGGTAAGCATGATAGTGGTTATGGGAAGAAAGGACATAATGAAAAGGGAAGCGAATATAAAGAAAGCAAAGGACATAAAGGTGCTGCTGGGCATGATCAACACCACTCTCATAAGTCAAAGTATGGTAAAGAAGGAGGAAAGAAAGGCTCGAAGAAGTGGGGCTACAAACATGGAGATGGAGGAGGCGGTGGTGGAGGAGGAAAAAAACACGGTAAAATTGTTGAAGAGCATCAACAAAATGAAGAGAGCAAAACAGTCAATGATTACAAAAACATTGATAACCAAAAGGTGGTTGAGAAAGATGCAAGTGCACTTGAAACACTTGAAAGCATTGTTACCAGCATGGAAGGCGGGAGGAAACTTCCGTCGCCTACTGCTACCGGTGAAGGAGTAGCTAGTACTAGATGGGGTCCTACTGAAGAAGTAGCTAGTACCAGGTGGAGTCCTATTGAAGAAGTAGCTAGCACTAGGTGGAGTCCTTTTGAAAAAGTAGCTAGTACTAGGTGGAGTCCTACTGAGGAGATAGCTAGTACTGGGTGGAGTCCTACTGAGGAGATAGCTAGTACCAGAAGGACTACTACTGAAGGAGTAGCTGGTACTAGGAGGGCTATTACTGAAGAACCAAACGTTACAGTTTCAAATGTAAAGAATGAAGATGAAGAATTAGCACTAGAGTCACTTGCTGTAATCATCAACAGCCCCGTACCAAATTATCACCTGATTAGAAATGCAAGGCGCATACAAAACATAAATAAATTACCAGAAACTGCTAAAGAGCAATTGGCTGTTCAACAAGACAAACATGAAAATTTGTTGCACAAAATGGTAAAAAGGGTTCATCATGGTGAAGCAGAAAAACTTGCAAATGTTAAAGGAATTTCTTCTATTCCTCCCCAAGTGTTTGGAAAATGTTTCCTCTAAAATTGTTGTTATATTGTTATTGTTTGAGAAATATTTTATTAAAGAAATACATTTTGTTGCTATTTGAATTTTTAAATTGAAAATTTTGAGCTCAAAAACACATCTGGAACTGGTGCAAACGTTTTCATGTTGCTGGTGGCGGATTTCCGAACAGGTGCGCGCCTGGGACCTCATAAATCAAGGCAGGGGAGGATCCAGCAACATTAGATAAAATTACAATTTAACCCACTCAAATCTACCCCGTTTCCACATCTGTGAATACCCTAAATAAAAAGAAAGGCTATTTTTTTCTTTAGCATAATTTCTGCAAAACCATTTTTGTTGCAAAATTTTGAAAAAACATGTCAATAATAATGTGACGGAACGAAACAAATAGAAATAGAGAGATAAGCATAATAATTATTGATTAAAGTTTGTAGGGCGCCGCAGGCGCAGTTTCCTACACCCTGGATTTCAAAGGTAGGTACAAAATTAAAAAAACAACATGAGGAGGTAACGTGGAGACGAAATTATTCCAAAAATTACAAAATATATTATTCAATTTCCACTTTTCGTTCATTACAAATAATTATTATCTTTTCCTTCGAAAACCTTTTCCAATTTAGTTCAGGAAACGCTCACGGATGGCGCTCGCTCATTTCGTAAGACCTTGACATTTATTTATGTCATATGCGAATCAAAATACTGTAATGTCAACTAATCGTGAAAACAAATCGTATTTTGTGATGAATTAAAATTAAAGTGTAGCTAATGATAATGTTGTGATGGATCATCTGGTGCAAGATTTGTCTGTCGCTTTGGAGGAGTCGGAGTCGTCAATCACCTTCGAAGGTATTCGAAGATGGGGTATGCGACGTCGTACGCGTTCAGCGGGAAATTTACGTGAGTTTAATCCTTTTATTATGCCCTTCTTGGTAACGTAGGTGAGTGTTGTAGATTTATCTTTTCACAAATCTACCAACAATCAGTCGGAAGACAGCTCGAGTACTAATTCAGAAATTCGACTGTATCCGCGTAGTCGAACCAACCATCAGTCGGATTCTGACGAGTTTTCGGCTAGGTTAACGTCGAGTAGAAGTTTGAGTAGCAGGACTCAGTCCTTGCGTGTCAAACATCAAATTCATAGTTTGTTTCGACCGCGTTACAATCGGTTAGGTTAGTATTTTGTTATGGATTTGTCTTGTAATTTTATGGTTGTGGTTTTATAGGGTTGCCTTTGAGTCACAGTTTAGAGAGCGACTCGTTGAATGAACACTCTCCGGCGCGTCCTCTTCGTCGCAAGAGGAAGCTCAAGAGGATGAGTGTGGACGAGATACCGGTGCCGCCATGTGGAAAGCGTAAGAGGCCGCAGAGGTTGGATGCAACCGACAATGCACGTTCTTTGATTCAGGGTAAAATTGGACCCTTAAATGCGGCGGTGGTGAGCAAAATTGAGAAGTATTACAATCATCCCATGGAAGTAGGCGAGGTAAGATCGCGAGTTTCTTTTTGTTCCAACACTTTTCTTTTAACAATGTCTTTTTTATTAGTGTGTGGATAATTGTGACGTTGTGAGTGAGAGCAGCTTGAGTTGGAGTGGGGACGAGAGGGGGCATGACGGTGATGATGAACTGACAGATTGGACCCCTTCAATGGATAATGCAACCGATCAGGCGTCGTGGAATGATGTGGATCCACGTGAGATTCGTGCAGGCTGTCGTAGGGTGAGAGATGAAAGGCCGGGTTTTAGTATTAGCACGGGGGCCAACGAATGTGTTGCGCGATTTTTGCAAGACTCTTCCAAATCCGAATTGCGTTTGTGTGGTGCACAGAAAGAGAAGCTTGGACAGTTAGCTTCGTTGTACTCACTGGATTTGTGGTTTGAAGGGCCCAGTTCTCTATTAAGGAAGACTGTGAGGACTCCGTGCATGCAACCAACTCAGAGACATCACAGCAATATTGTAGCAGCTCACAAGCGCATTCGTACTCAGGATCATATCATACTATAAGAATATTATAATGTTAGGTTACGAGACTTTGGTGTTTTGTATTTGTTTTATTTTAAAATTTATTAAATGTATTTATTTATAATTTTTTAATGTAACATTTTGTTTATAAGCAAATTTAGAAGTTTTAGAATTGACAAAAATAATAATTAATTACTTCTTACTATTACTCTAATTATAATCTCAATGTGTACATACAATACATTTAATTTAATCAATTTTTTGTTGAATTTTTAATTTGTTTGAAGGGAGGGTTTCAAGAATATTCATATCCTGATATTGAAAGAAAAGCAGATGGAAATTCTTATTGAATATGACAAACTTAAAATTTCATGAAATGAGGACATTTTCGTGTTTAGAAAACTTTTTTCTGGATAAAATTAGCCAGTAATGCTCGTATAATTATTTTACAGCAGTAAACAATATCCTGGGCGGTCAAACTCGCCCCTTATTACAAGTCCCAATATATTTATTTAGCCATACAAATACACCATCATAAACAGCTTCAACAACCAAATCTGCTCAATTCTTAACTCGTAAATTAAGTGGAATTGAATGGTATTGTAAAAACTGAATATACAGCATAGGTCAGAGCATAGTGGTCAAGTTCAACTCCAGGTGAAGTAAGAACTTTATGCTGGCCGTCTCTCTGGTCCTCCAGGTTGGGCTCAAATTACCATTCATTTTGTTATTTATTCAAATTTTTCGCATTTAGTTAATGATTATTAATTTTCTGTCTGTCTGTATGAGTTGTGAACATTGCATATAAGCCAATTTGACTTTTTGTAACCATAAAAGATTTTGGGATGGTTCCAGGAAGAGGGAGGACATTGGGAAAGTTCTGAAACACCCATATTTTGTAACCTCAGGTATTCACAAATTATTGTTTGATCTCTACATCCAATCCAGAGTTGCTGATAGCTGCCCAAAAGAGGAGTTCGCCATCGTTTAATTGAATTTGAGATAAATATAATTATAAATAGGAGATATTGGACTTTGGATTCCAGTATTGTAGACGGCGCGACCAAGTTTATGCCCAAGGCTGTCTCGGTGGCAAATTAATTGCAGCGATAATGTTCTAAAAACCTTCAAAAGCTACACTCTTTGAATTTTGATAAAGTGGAACCTACAGGATGAATTTTGATCCACGACATAATGAAATCCGAGATAATTCATTTTTTGTATTATTAGCTTCAGCTGCGTAGGTACATCTCAAATATTGAGGGGGCCACAGCGAAATATCACCTTTTATAAAATCAAGAATATATTTTTGTGATTGACTGGAGTTTCAAATAACGCCGCAGGGAAATTTGTTTAATTTTTTATAATTTTCAATTTGCAGTTATACCTAATAAATCAGTGTTTTGCCTTGTAAAAATAACATTTTTGGAACAAAGAAAATGGGGAGGAGGTAATCGTCCGCCACTGGAGGGCTACGTTCTTTTTACTAAGAGAAATCATATTTCTTTATGTTTGTATATAGAACTCTAAATTTTAGCTATTCTCCAAATGAAGTTTTACTGATTCCCTGATCAGGATGTAAAAAAAGCTTTTTATGTTAATGTTTATATTTTTGATAATCATGGTTTCCTAAATGCATTTTACCATTTTTCTTCTTGGGGGATTCTATGTATAAAATCGATGTAAACCCCAGCAGATAAGGAAAAAAATAGGAAATTAAACCTCGCAGAAGATAAAATAAAAAAGGATCTTTTCAGTTTTTATTTTTTTGATGCATTTAATTTCTACAACATAGAATACATATTTCTTCGTTCCAATTGCGATAACCTGGGAGGTTCCAAGGTTTATTTTCTTACGGATTTAAAATCGCAGATTCAACGAATATTATTATTTATGCAAAACTTGATAAACATTGAATTAATAAGCGTTTATTTGGTTATCGCACGTAAAATAAACAAAACTAATACTACCAAAACATTTTTTAATATTTTCGACCTTCTCCTCCAACCAATTTAACACCCAACTTCAGCCTTAAAAATAACCTCCACCTGATACGTAAGTAGGTATGTTTTAGGTGTCACAAAAAAGATTTTCTAAAAATTAACAGATTTAATTGATAATTTCTTAAAAATCTCGATAATCTAGCATAATTTTTTTCAAAAATTTCCCCCCAGAAAAATCAAAATTTATTTATAGTTTCCTATGATCACTAAGAAAAAGATTCTGAAAGAACAATAAAGCGAATTTTGAACTTTTAGAAGATACGAATTTTTAGGTCAACTTGTAACTTCTTTGTAAGGGAGTTTGTTGTTCTATGACCAATGTTATTTTTAAACATTTTTTATATAGAATTCCTTGATAATATTTTTATCAAGTATAATAAAGCAATTTTATTTATTTATATTTCGTTCGAAAATTCGAACAATAAAGCGAATTTTGAACTTTTAGAAGATACCAATTTTCGTAATATCAATTTTTAGGTCAACTTGTAACTTCCTTGTACGGAAATTTGCTATTCCATGATCCATGTTATTTTTAAAACATTTTTTCTATAGAATTCCTTGATAATATTTTTATCAACTGTAGTAAAACAATTTTATTTATTTATATTTATAGTTCGATAATCGCATGGCTTAGTGATAAAACTTGTGAAGTTTTTCGTTACGTGACTTTGTTAACCTAAAACGGTTTAAACACTGATTAGGATTTTAATTTTACAATTTCATGCTAAGAAGGTAATTTAATTTTGGACATTTGGTGAATGGATTTTCACCCTCTTCAACAAATTCAAGCTGGCCATTCTCTCAATTTTTCTTTGTTATTATATAATTATAAATATACAAATTTAATCATTGCTTTGAAGTTTAAAAGTTTAAATATAAAAAAGTAATTAAACAACGGCAAATAATGACGTAGTAAGCAGTAATCCAATAACGGAATGGTTCCCTCCCCTTATTCACTCCTTGATTGTTGTATATTTGGGTATTTCAGTGAATATCTCAGAAACTGTGGTATCTGGATGTCTGATTCCACAACTAACCCAACACGAGAAATTGAGATGAGAGGTCTGAAGACTTCTGACTGGCAACTTTAAAATATGCTGCAACGAAATTCCTTGGAGGGGGGTCACTAAACCTAAGGATTTAATTTATACGACTTGTGAGTCATCTGGGGTTATATAGAAAAGTCATATTTCGGCCAAAGTTCTAGACGACGTAAGGATTATCTCTATCAAAGGCTTGCAAAAGAATTTCATTTTTCATTAGAATTTCGCCGTTGATCAGTGAAAAAATTTGGTAATTTGGGATCCTCCGACTGCCAGCTAGCTATACTTACCAGTTTTAAGATTATTTGCAGTATAAGAAACCCTGAGATTTTGGAGCCTTTCACCCCATACAGGTAAAATAAGCTCTATATCAAAGACAAGTAGTGATTGCAGATTGTAAAAGGGGGGGGGCACAAGGCTACATAAAAGAGCGTCCATTAATTCCGTAGGGCTTTCATACCTTACTTTAAAGGTTTAAAAGTTTTCTTGTGTAAATTTTGGTCTATATTTACATTGGAAATAAATCCCATTGAATTGGAGTTACAGTACTGGAGAAACAGTAGGGGGCGCAGTTTTCCTTTATGGTTCTCTTTGGTGTTAAGATTTTTTTTTCAAACTTTAGTTTAAGATTTTATATTAACACTTAAACTCCTGATCACATTATTATTACGAATTCTTTTTAATTGACTTTACACTGCCAGTTATGTATTGCCTACGTGTAGCGCCGTATCTACGGCTTGGCGAAGGTGACACAAAGTCACGGGCACACAGATTTGAAGTGCAAACTAAGCTAAGAAACTTAGCTACCCTAGAACATAGAAAAAGCACTTAAAAATGAAATCAAATTAATATTTAGTATTTTAAGTTCCTAAAAGATCTTCTACTGACCTGGAGGGTACCTTTAAAAAGTAAACAATTAGAAAACCGGATGGTGGGGGATATGAGATACCCGTAAGTAAGTAAGTAAGAAAAGGATGTTTTCTCAAGAACTATTTTTGCGCTGTTATCAATTTTGAAAAGTCATCTTGTTACTTCTTTATTCTGGGAGGTATGGAATAACCAAATAATGAAAGAAAAACGGTTTAACGCCCATTTCTTCACATTTTAGGAGGCCTATCGGGCTTCGCCACCCTAGAAAATAGAAAAACCCTTAAAAATAACAAAAAATTAAATATTATGTCGTTTATGCTCCTGAATAAATTTTTTCCCTGACCTGGAGGATACTTTTAAAAGTAAACAATGAGAAAAGTGGGGGGCCTAGGGGGTATAATCTTTGGTTTAAACTGGAGGCATGGGGGGGTAATTCAAATTAAATCGCTTTCTACCCTCGTTACGGCTCTGCCTACGGGTCTCGTATACGGAGTCGAGGCGGTACAGGTAAATTTTTGTACAAAACGGCCGGTAGTTTAAGTGTTAATAATGCCCTTACAAATGTCTGAACGCACCTGCCACCTGGATCAATTCCAGCACCAGATTTTGGCGTAAAATAACCCGAGGGTATGCTAGGTTCCTTTGAAATGTAAAATTTTGGATTATGAACACCACCGCAAAAATGTGTCCTTGTATTCTGTAACATAGGAAGTTTTCCAAGGGGCGAGTAATTATATACTGGTACACAGGCCCGGACTGGCTCCTTTGGGGGCTCTCGGTTAGAGACTAAGGAGGGGCCCCCTTACCAAGAGGAGAGAATTTTGAAAATCACATTTTCCGATATTTTGACACTTGCGAGGTATATAAAAAATACAAACCACTGTTACCAAAAGTATAAGACAACTTTTTTGAGGCCTCTTCGGGGGCTCCCTTGGGACGGGGGGCCTCGGCGATCGCCGACTATCCGACCTAGCCAGTCCGGGCCTGCTGGTACATAATTATCAATTTTATTTAATTTTTTTAACTAGTAGGTACCTATAGATAATAATAAGCTTACCTTTATCTTTTTTTTATTAAATATGTTATCATAATGATAGAGAAATATAGAATCCTTGATAAAATAAAAATTCTTCTTGTTTGGAAAAGTAAAATTTGAATTTCTTTCTATTCTCATCCATGGCAGATCAAATTTTTTTCCATACCAAAATTCCCTTCATTTGTTTTACAATTTTTAAACCAAATTATAAAACTAAAAATTAAAATTATGATTTTAATTAAAAAGATTTTTTTTCAAAAGCCAGGGGGCAACTGCATTCCCAATAATAGGGGTCCATGTTATGTAGTGCCAAAATTAAAGTTGCAACTACGCATATTTTTTTGAAAATAATTTGAAAAAATTGCTTATCAGTAGTAATAAAAATCGCTTAAGTGCATCAACGCGTTTCTTATCTCATCGGAGGCTACTTTGATGATTTACCTACGTCAATTCGACGCATCCAGTCATCCGACGTCTAATTATTTTTATTTTGCGTAGTTAAGTCCCTTGTTAGGGAATGGCGGGGGTGTTCGTTCTGATTTTTGAAAAAACTTGGAACATCCATAAATCTGATAGTTTTTTGTAATTTTCTAAATTGGAAAAATAAAAATTACTAATTTAGTAGTAATAAAAAGAAAACCATAAACTAATTAATCAAATTTTTTGAGTTATAACAAAAATTTCCCATTAGCAGATGACATAATGGACGCAATTACTTTAATAAATTAAAGTAGTAATTTTTCCAAAATTAATTGAAATGACTATCTTTCATTATTTAAAAAAATTAAACGTATTAGACAATTTTTGAAATTTGAATTATTTATAGACCATCAGAAGACGTAGTTTTTAAAATAATTACCCACATAATCGAAATGAGAATTTATCGATTTATGATACATAAATAGTTATTCAATTACACTGTAATAATAGTGGGTAATTTCCACCAAGTGGAAAACACTGACGCAAAATTACATAATGATAATTTAAAAGAACTCGCGTATTTTAATATTTATTGTTATTTTTAATTGATTTATTCTTTTATGGCCATTGTTTAATAATTGTTTAATTCGTCCTTCCTGATTCGACGTTCGTCCTGGTACATCTAAAAAGTGTTAGATCCGCTTGAGCAGTCAGTCACCTGTTGGTTGAATAACAAGCGGATACAAGACGAATTTCGATTGTTAATTCAACGTTAACCTAATTAATTTTTTTTATAAAAAAAAAATGCTTTATTCGGTAACATTAGCATCAACAAAAATATTTAAATCAACAGGAGTTGGTCAAGATTAAATCTTAATAACTTGATGGCTTATGTGCGTGCCAACACGAGGGTTTACAATCTGGGAGCCTTAGATCTTAGTCTCATTAGTTCATTATGTAACGACATTTTTTTTTCATTTTTAATAGAGAAAAGGGGTTTTCCACGTTTTGTTCGTTTCGGAAATAAGAAGTTTGCCTTTTTAGAGATGCACCCACCTCGTAGATCGAAAATTTCATTATAAATGACTTCGGCGTTGCTCTATTATACTTTTTGTCCTTTTCAGGATAGTAAAATTTGAATTTTATTGTTTACCTACTAGGAAAGTGAAGTGCGCCAGCGATGAAATTATGAAGTAAATGGAATAAAAATTGTAATTTTGCTAATACGTTTAATAATGGTATAGTAATTTTCCAAGTAAAGCTTGTTAATTGTAGAGTGTATGCGATGTACTAATTTAATCATAAAGGACATATATTTTGAAAGCTAATGACGATAATGTGTACGTCATGAAAAGTGTATAGTATTTTATACTCTGCGTTGTGTAGTGAGCGCATGGAGCGCGAACACTACGAACAGCTGGCGGCAGTCGTCTCTAAGACTCGAACTTGGGCGTCGCTACGGCCGGCGACGTCCACAGACGTCTCTAGCACAAAATGACAATACATCGAATTTAGCAATAAAGTATAATTAACATATTAAATTGTGTCAGGTGACTGTGACTTTTTCATATTTACCCGTCTATATTTATTAACAATAATGGGTGATCGCGAAAGGATAACAAAGAATCCTATCAAAGTAGGATTCTATGACATCGAAAAGACTATTGGGAAAGGAAATTTTGCAGTGGTTAAATTAGCCAAACATCGCATTACAAGAACCGAGGTAAGTTTTGTACATTATTTAAATTTTTTCGGTTCATTCACTTTTTTTTCAATTTTATAAATAAAAGGTTCACAAAACATAAATCCATACTAAAATGGACCTTATTTCCTGCACAAGGTGATAAAATTTAAAGGCCACTTTATTTAACTTATTCCAGAAATTATTAATCAATTTGTTATTATAAAAGTGTGCATAGTTTTCAAAACATATAATAAATAATTTATATTTCGTTCACGTTCCGGATTTGTATGCACTCAAATAAAATTTCATTTAATTTTTTTATACATTTACAGCATCCCTCAACCAAAAATCGCAATCTTCTGCTTTTACAGATTCCCCAGATGGTTTTTCAAAAATTGAAAAGGACGACCCCCCCTTCTTTATAACGTTGCGTTCCTGATGAGTACAAAATCAATTACTTACTGTGTGACCTTGAAATACGTCCAAAAGTTAGATTTCGAAACACCCGGTGACTTCTTCGTTGTTCAAGTGGTCATGTTTCAAAACCTTTTTCGTAGTTCACTGACCAAAACCGTTACTAAACTGCATACATGCACGAATTCAGTCATGCAGCCCTCATTCCCTTCACCTTCGTTTTATTTATGATAACTTCAAGTTTCATTTTATCGGCGTGCTGGTTTTGTGTTCAATTTTTCTTCATATTTTTTTGTTTTATTTGCGTCGTATCATCCCAAGTTTATTTTATTTACTATTTTATCCGGTTCGATGCTGCTTATAAAAACTTCACTTCAGCTTTTATGCCTTCTTGGTGCAATTTTGTGATTGTATCGCTTCCAAATTGAAAAATCTGGAATTTACATATTTGCTTTTTTTTCATCATTAAGGTAATTAAATCTTCTTCAGTTGAATTTGAAAACTCTTGACGTTTTTTAATATCATTTTATTTCTTATTGGTAATCCTCGTAGTAGGAATGCTCCAGACTAAGTAATTAGTTTAAAGGAATCTGGAGAATTTGTAATTATTACTTGGTTAGTTGAAATTCCTTTTTATCGATTCTATTCGTTTAATTTTTTTGTTTTTCATAATTTCAAGTGCATATAAATCCAAACTCTTATGTGGCATTGTAAATTATTTATTTCTTGTTGTCGGTTCTTGAAATTGATTTTTATTTATAATTTTCTGATTGTTCCTGGATGTAAATGTCGTATCCACTTAATTTAATTATTTCCTCTCAATATTAAACTTCCAATTAATTTGATAATTAAATTTAAATTTGAGACTTGTTTATTAGTTTTTTTTTCATGAAAATTTTAAAACTGTTTATACACCGGACCTGTTTATTTTTGCAGAAATGAAGCAAAAATTAATTTTTTATTTATTTTGGTTCGAATTTAAAAATAATTTTCGCGAAACAAATTAGCAAAACCATAAGTTTACAAATTTTGCATAATTTCCTCAATATAAGATACCTACCTATTTCGATAGAAATATCCGGAAGATAAACGGTTTTACCACATTGATCCTAACTTTTATAACTGAATTAAAATGGTTATTCACCTTCATCGGAAATTATGAATCATAATTTTTTACCTGTTTATGTTTCACCTGGTCTACATTTCAAGGCTCTCGAAACAAAATTAGGTTCGACGCGTTCTTGTCCCTCGGATATTTGCCAAGGGTAAAGTTTTTAATTAGCGGTTTAAAAATACCCGTAGGGTTGCTTATTTGTTTGAAACATCTGTTAAAAATCCAATGAGATCGTGGAGAGTGGAATAATGAAACAGAAAAAAGCAGTAACAAGAAAGAAAAAGTATAATACCTTTTATGGTCTGCGATGTCCTTATTAAACGCGTCACAATTGATTTACAAATTTTAATTATAATTTTCTATTCGAATAAAACTGGACAAGATTATTTCCTACGCAGAAGAAAGTAATTTCTTCTCTTGCACTAAAAGTCTGATTTTTCAAATCTGAGATGGTTCTAATAAATTCTTCTAACAATTAAAGACCATCACATTTTTATAATTCCGAATAAAATTGATCATACAATTTTCAACGTTGATTGTTATAATAATTAAATTGCCTAAGGCCGCACTGGAACAGCTTTATGTTGATAATAAACAGAAACACATCAGTACATAGATTATTTTATTATCCTTGCGTTCGGTTAGAAGCTACTTTCGCTACCAAACATTTATTTTTTCCTTCTTCCGAGCTTCGAGTTGCTTCCAAACGCTTTGGCTCCGCTCCTTTCAGTCGCTACCAACGCTACAAAAATTTAGGTGAGGAACCAAAGCGTTTGGAAGTAACTGGAAACTCGAAAGAAGGAGAAAAAGCAGGGGCAGGATAAGGTTGATGCGGGGGGGGGGGTGAGTAGGGATTCATGCTGTTGTTCTATTTTTTGTTGTTCTATTCTCCCCCATCTATTTTCAGTCATTTTTCTCCGTCTATTTTATGTTTAAGCCATCTGTTCTGGGGTCCACATTTGACGTTCTAGGCCACATCTTCTACTCTTCTGTGGTTAAAAAGTACTTTAGTCCAATTTATTTGCTTATTGCTAAGCAAGGCAAGACGATAACCTCGATGTGAATGCCGCTATAGTATCATAATTAAATTTTTACACGGGGTCAGGCCGAACAACTATGTCTAAGGGCCAGTTTTACAAAGCAAATATAAATTACGAATAAGCTATACTGAGAATAAGTCACACAGATTTCGTTCTACGCAAGCGTAGAACGCAATTTAGAGAGATAAAAGAGATACTTATTCTCAGTATAGCTTATGCTTAGCTTATACTTGCTTTGTAGAACTGGCCCTTAATCGTTTCATTTCCTCCTGAGTGAGGTCAAAGGCCGAATAACTGCATCAGTCAGTTATAGCATAAATATTTAAGCTTACAAGGCTACAAACCGTGGTTGTATGTAAAGGGGTGTGAAATCGAGGTTTTTTTTGGGGGGGGGGGTACCCTTTTTTAATTTGGCAGGAACAACATATTAAATTTTTTCAGTGTTCTTTTCCATTTTCTGGGGATGAATTATAAATTTCATAGGGTGGGTTAATTCTCCCTACTATATGTCCTACTGCTTCCTGTTATACAATTTACAATATAATAAGCAACATTTTTCTCCACAAATTTTGATTTTCCCTGCATTTCTGCTTTATAACGAAATTCTAATTCGAATTTTTCGAAGAGGGGGGTTAAGATATCCAATAAACCGACTGCATTTCGAGTACGTTTACATCTGAAGATTTATTTTAAAGCGCTTCATGTCTGTTTGGTGAAGTCCACCTTGATAATTTTATTTATCGATCGATGATTATCACTCTCTTGTTTCTCTCAATTTATTCGTTCGTCTTTCAATTTGTAGGTCATTTGCCTTTTTATTGATTATTTCACGAGTTCAAATGTCATGAAAGTTCGAATGCTCATATTAACGTTTCTCCCTTTTTTTTACTTTCCGAATTTTGCTGCATTAAGCAAAATTTAATTACGTGTTGTTTATTAAAATTTTAATAACTTCTAAATCTGAAGAGTTTTTCATTTAGATTTTGTATCTGAAAGTTATTTTATGTATGAAATTTGAAGACGACGTCAATGCACTAACTTGAACTTTCTCTTCCTACCTTTTGAAACAAATTGGATGGAAGAGTCAAAAAATTCCTGCTTGGCCCACTTTCCTCCCCTTCGATTTAGAAATAAACCGAAGAATTTTTGCTTTAAGGTCGAAAAATGTACAGAATGCATTAAACTTGTTCTCTTTTGTTATAATTTCCTATAAATTAAAATTAGAGCGGCAGCCTTCCGACGCGAAGGTCGCCTATTTGCATCCGCCCAACTCATGGAAGTGTTTATCCAATTTTCAGCAAGAGATGCTGCTAACGACTATTTAATTATAATAAAAACATTGATATTTAATATTTAAATTAGCGGATCCTTGATTTCTTCCGAGTTAATTAACCGGATAAACCGTTTGCACTTTAACCAAGGCTGATGTGAACGAGAAAGCGAGCGTTGGTGAGGCGAATTTAAATTGAAAAAAATTCAAGTCAACGACCATGACGTGTCATAATCATAATGCATTTCATTAGAGCAATTTTTGGATACTTTTTGATTGCAGAAAAAAACGCGTAGTAAAGTAAGTGCTTAATGAGCGCGGTCTCTGTGGTCAATTAATTGGGCTTATTCATCTGATACAAAGTTGTAAACTTTATTGAACAATAGAAAGGTTAATTATTTTGATAAAGGAACAAATAACGGGCAGTGGGTTGTACACCGAACTATGTTCGTGCGTCATCAATGACGTCAATCGACTATAAAAGGATGTTAAGATTTATCCTCAGATAGCTTTTCATCAGTACCTTGAAACTATTTTATTGTACACTTAATTCAATTTTGCATTTTAAAAATGCATCACTTCCGTCACCGGTCTGAGTAACCCGATAAAACCTTGAGGCTGTGGAACCAAGTTTGGATCGATCCAAAAATGCTTCCATGCTGTGCAGTATTCCTCACATAAAATTGTTTAACCTGTTTCAGACCATTGCTAACCCGCATCAGAAAGAATGGTCTGGAACGTATTTGCCTAATGAAGCTTGTAATTGATTATTGATTTATCGTAATATGTACATATTATCGACTCCCGTTTTTCATTCCGTTATTGCACAAATTAATTCCTTTCAAATGTCTCACCTCCTTTGGCGTGCAGTTTTTGAAAGCTAAAGTGTGAGATCCAAAATGGCTATTCAAATATTTGCTTCCGTCATCATCGCAAATGATTTAAATTTGTGTTCCACTTTTATTGATTACAATAACCATTATCGATTATTAGCTCTGGATATTAAAATCCAATCGACCGTTCAACAAGTCCACATTAAATATGAATATTTTTTTTTGCTTCAGGTGGCCATCAAGATTATCGACAAAACTCAATTGGATGCAGGAAACTTGCAGAAAGTTTATAGGGAAGTGGAAATTATGAAAAGGCTTGATCACCCCCACATAATAAAACTTTATCAAGTAAGTATAATTTATGTAAGGTAGCATAGAAAATTGCTCACGCAATTTTATTGTATAGAGTTCATTAGCTTACCTTAAACTTGACTGGCCCTGACGCTTGCGGCGCTTATCGGCGGGCGTCGTTATACGGTAGCACGATATTTTACTATACTATGATTGTATTATGCGAAAAATAATAGCCTTGTTTACATTAATTTACAATTACTTACTGTTAATTTGTTTGAGAAAAAGAACAATTTGCATTGTGTGGAGATTGTACAAAGCGAAAATCGGTCAATTGGAGAGATAACAATGTTATGTAACAACGTCGCATTTTTACAAATCTAATGAGGCCATAAGTCGCGATAATTGTTTATTGTTTATTTATTCGAGTTGCGATAACAAATTTATTGTTGCTCTCACACCATTTTTTAACCCATTAGCAGGGCTGGGCTCATTAGCACGAGTGCTTGGTTAGCTAACGAATATCTGATTAGTTCCGCTCATTGAATAATTTCATTCCATATTTTATGTTGATCATCATGTGGACACGCATCCATGAATCTGTCATGATAAATTCATTAATTTATCGATTTTTGAAAACCCAGCTTCCAACTAGATTTTCACTTCTCCGCTTTCATCAGAGAAATATTCGCTAGGGCATTAGTACTTTACGATAAAAGTTTGGTTTCACAAAGTTTTCCTTATACTCGTGAATTTTTTCTCACAAAATTAAAATTTTATCCCAACCACGCAGTTGCATCGCACGTGCAGATCTGAATCTGGAGAATATTTGCCACATACAAATTTCAAGAAAGTATTTCAAATTTTGCAGACTTTTTGCGAATTTCAATAGCATTAAACTAGGACGTGCTTGAACGTGAAATGCTTGTTTGCCTACGATTTTCCCTACATCAGAGTAACTTCGTTTTAGGAGGTCTACGAATAATTTCTTCCAAAAACGGTTAAAGGGTTTTCTAGAAATTATAGATGAGTAGCTACTTTTCATGGACTACATAAATACAATATTATAAAAACTAGATTGCCTAGGCTGTGCGGCCTGAAGGCCGCACTAAAGTTATTTTAAAGTTAATTAAAGATAACAAAATTAAGGCCCTGCGTATTTAAATGACCGCACAACAAAAAGTCAAACATACAATACAAATTCAAATGCAGCTCAACTTACCGACAAATAAATTGAGCGCGATTCCAAGTACTGATTTTGTTATGTTTAATACGTATACATACAAATGATTATCGATTACACATTAACCTAGGCCAATTACCTGTAACTTTCGATTCTGAAAAACCAGATGTTGACAATGGCTATTTAAATACGTAATTACAAAACAAATAGCTAGAACAATCCAATTTTCCGACACCATGCGCCACGTATACTATTTATCAAGGTAAATAAACTTAAACGAAATCACGATAGCAGGTGGATACTCAAATGATCTAAGTCTCAAGGGTAATAGTTGCGACCAGAATGTCTAGACTAATTTCAAAGTTCGTGAGAAAATGAAAAAAAGTTGTCCATCGAGCATTGTCCCACCTAATTATCGATTCAAGTTCCATTTGACTCTGTGTCACACATCCGATAAATTCCCGTTCAAAATGTTCTCAAGGTCATCAAAATCTCATTAAAATACAACCATGTGACGTCTGACGTCACTATCTATAACGAACACCGATAAAACGCTAATTTGAGAAATAATCAAATCTTAAATTATCCATGGAGGTCGCACGTTTTGATAACAATACCGCATAATAAAGTATAAGATGATTGGAATTGTATTTATGCAAGAAAAAGCTGTGGTTGGTTGTAAAAATAATAAACTGATAAAAAAATTGTTACGTTAAAAAAGCTAATAAAATATTTGTAAGCTGCTAAGCTAAAATTCAACACAAAACGGCATTCCGCGAGAACATCTACCCTTCCATTCGTAGTTGGACCAGCAATTTTTTTTTAATTATGCAATATCAAATTTTGGTTTCAAACTAGAGCATATCAGGAGGTGCAAATTAAATTGCTCCAAAAGATAGAGCTGTAGCTTGGATAGAGTAAAATTAGGCAGAGAAAAATGGGCGCAGTCAAATTTCTGCTCAGTAGACCTGACGAATTTTCGTAACTGCACATTAGTTCCGCCCACTTTTCTGTACTTAATTTTAAGGTAATTTCCCCAACTCTGAAAGCTGGTAAGAAAAGTTGTGGAACTTACTCATGAAATGGAATGTCGTGAATGTTAAACAACTGGCCCAAACTGGTAATATGAAATGATAAAGAAATATTACTTAAACGCTAAAAATATGTAATAGATTTTATTGTAGAAGGAGGAAGTACTGTAGTGGCTATATATTATATAAATTGTGGTTAGCGAAGAATGCTAAATATTCCAACTTTCCAGGCGCGACACTTATTATGATAATAATCGGTGATTAATAAACACATAAAATGAAAATTTATAATTTAATCATTGATTAACTTTAAGTGAGTATTGGCAAAAAGGAATACTTAAAAGCAGAGCCGTAACCAGGGCATGGCGAAGGTGGTGCAGGCCACGAGCGCACAGATTTTCAGGCACAAAATAAGCTAGGGAGCTTAGCTATTCTAGAAAAAACACTTAAAAACGGAGATAAAATTTAATAATAATATAGTTTATGAAATTCGGGGGGTCTGGGGGGTATGGAATACCCCCCAACTGTAATATTCCAGTATGAAATACCCCCCCCCCCCAGTCGAATATAAGAATAAGAAAGTTATCTCGCATACCCCCCAGACCCCCCGGTTTACGCCCATGTCTTTACATTTTAGGGGAGTCTAGTGTGCTTAAACACCCTACAAAATGGAAAATAACTTAAAAATGATATAAAACTAAATTTTATGTACTTTATGTTCCTAACAAAATCTTGCCCTGACCTAGAGGATACTTTTAATAGTAAATAGTCGAAAATCCGGGGGGTCTGGGGGGTATGCGAGATATTACTTATATGGAATATGGAATACCCCCCAGCTGTAATATTCCAGTATGGAATACCCCCCCCCCCCCCCAGTCGAATATAAGAATAGGAAAGTTATCTCGCTACTCCTTTCCCCCAGACCCCCCGGTTTACGCCCATGTCTTCACATTTTAGGGGAGTCTAGTGTGCTTAAACACCCTACAAAATGGAAAAGAACTTAAAAATGATATAAAACTAAATTTTATGTACTTTAATATTCCGTGGTGTTTGGTACAAAACTGATAAGTGCAAATATGGAAATTTTCTGATAAGTTCAATTTCGTGGATAATTTGTGCTATATTTTCATTATATTTCATATATTTGCTCGTTATATGATAACTCAAGCACTGCGAAATATGAGCGTAATAATTTGGTAGAACAATGATAAGCCACATTCCTATTATTTTTATTTGATACAAACCTGAAAAAAGAAGTTACTTTTACACTTATCAGTTTTGTACCAAACACCACGGAATGTTCCTAACAAAATCTTGCCCTGACCTAGAGGGTACTTTTAATAGTAAATAGTCGAAAATCCGGGGGGTCTGGGGGGTATGGAATACCCCCCAGCTGTAATATTCCAGTATGGAATACTCCCCCCCAGTCGAATATAAGAATAGGAAAGTTATCTCGCTACTTCTTTGTGCTGGGGGGTATTCCATACCCCCCAGACCCCCCGGTTTACGCCCATGTCTTCACATTTTCACCCTGCAAGTTTGAAAAAGCACTTAAAAATGAGATAAT
Source organism: Rhagonycha lutea (assembly GCA_958510855.1). Classification (NCBI taxonomy): domain Eukaryota; kingdom Metazoa; phylum Arthropoda; class Insecta; order Coleoptera; family Cantharidae; genus Rhagonycha; species Rhagonycha lutea. Next base: position 2,986,000 of record OY294040.1, on the reverse strand, counting down.
TCTAAATTCTATGTACTTTATGTTCCTAAAAAATTTTTTCCTGACCTAAAGGGTATTTTTAATAGTACATAGTCGGAAAACTGGCGAAAAACTTCGGCCTTCTCTTCGTAGAACTCATTTGATGAGCCAAAGTCACGATAGTAAGGAAGTAACGAATGTAAGAACGTATTTTATTTTTGCGCCAATCAAAAGAGCTAATTCGAATTAATGCGATATTATGCAAAACTCAAAATCAGCGGAAAATGGACATATTCAGTTTCTGCATCTAGAATACTTCCCAGCCGTAATAACATTATCATGTTATGAGAAAAGAAAAACTTAAAATTTAATTCTTTATCAATTTTGAAAGGTCATTTGTTTACTTCCTTATGCGGGAGGGTATTCCATACCACAAGACCCCCCCCCCCCGGTTTCTTCAAGTTTTAAAGGGTTTAGCGGGTTTATTCACTATAGAAAACAGAAAAACCACTTAAAAATTAGATAAAATTAAGTATTGTGCAGTTTATGCTCCTAAAAGAAGTAAACAATCGGAAAACCGGAGGTTTGGGGGGGGGGGAAAGTCACATTCATTTTTAGGCAAGGAAAAAAGATTATTTTTCTCAGAGTGGACAAATAACTTATATGCCGTAATCTCATGATTGTGCGGCCTGAAGGCCGTACTAGAGTTATTACTTTACTTATTATGAAATAACTTTATAGTTAAATTCGTTCCTTGTGTCAAAAGATCTATACAGTTTGACATTTCGACGGGTAATCTTCTAGTTATTTAAATATTGTTTTCTGTTTTGTATAACTCTCTCGTAGGTTACACAGGTCAAATATTTACTAAATGTTTTATTGAAACAGATCGTAAATTATAAATAAAGTTAAATTGAAAGAAAACTATTTAAATAATCCCCAACAAATAATTTAAATACTATTTTCTCAGCTCTGCTCCCTATAGAGTTACCCTAATCTTTCTTATAGCTTATAGCCATATTACATTATGCAGTTTATTGTTTTGGACGATTTTATTGAGCGTTCTAGCACATCACAAGAATATAGAAATTACACGTATTTCTATTCTGTACAATGAACCGCTTAATGTAATACGGCCATTACTCTTCAGTTCAGAAATAAAGTTGAATAATTAAAATAAGCACATAAAAAGTTCAACTGTATCGTGCTTTTCGATTGTATTGAACTTGACATTAATTTTTAAATGGAAACTAATTTATTAAAATATACAGGGTGGCAGGGTGCGGCAATATAAGTGAAATTTATTATTTTTGCGGTTATTGAGCCTTTTTCTTTCCAACAAATTGTTTAATAGTTAGCCCACTGGGTAAAAAACCGTAAAAAACCAAAGGAATTTGTATGGACCAATTGTCTTGGGGATCATTTTCTTAAATTTGTGCATTGTCAACATTAATTAGGAAAACTATAAATGTAACCCAGTTTTATTTTCCCAGAGGAAAATTTTAGTTTGAATTTATTACCTATGCTTGAGGGATAGAATTTAATTTTATAATACATTATGGTTAATTAATCAACCCCTTTTTAAAAATCGTCTATTCAAAATAACTAACAATTACGTCAGGAAATTTTTTGTCGTAGTTTTTCTCGACTTTAGTTTGGAAACCAAACATTTAGAAATTCTGTGCAGGAAAATTTTTCATATGTTGGCTTTTCCAATTGCATTTATATTCGCATGAGTTATTCGATTACGTTTGTTTAAATTTTTAGTGTTTTCCATGCAGGAAACATTTTTCATCCGTTTCCACATAGGCTTTTCCAAATGCATTCATTTTCGCCTGAGTTACGAATTTGTAAATTTTAGGTGGTTAATGAAAATTCGGTGGGATTGCACCTTTTGAAACCACCATTTTTTTAAAATGGAATTAAATTGTGAGAAATTTACCAAGCCCTAATTTGTTAAGATCAACTTTATTCCTATGGGATGAAGAATATCCATCGACTGCGTTCGTAAAATTCTTTCATTTTTATGTCAGGAATTGATCAAGAATCTGGCTGCTCTCAAAGTAATAGTTTCAGAAACCAAAACTTTCCAAAAAAAGGTCTTCTTTTTGGATGAAACCACACCACTTATGCAATAAATGTACAAAAAAATCTTCGTTTGGTAAATTTGGATACTATTCCATCGCCGTCAGCTATTTTATCTCGAGCTTGCACTTTTAACATTTCGCATGGCTCGATGCAGCTGCATTTTCGAATTTTTCATTTTGGAGAAAACTTTAGTCGTGCCAAGTTGGAACCCCAGTATCCCGAAGCGACGGATTGTTTTTTCGTCGATTTTCTTTCATTTGAGCTTTACCGATGAGTTCCACGTCATAGTTTTGAAAGTTGAGAGCCAAAACCTCTTTAATTTATTTTTAAACTTGTGAATATCATTGTTGACAAATTTAAAACGGATAAATCATAATTAATGGAAGTAGTTTTCATTAATTAACGCCGGTTTAACTGACGTGACTACGCTATTTATTTTTTAATTTTATCAAATTATTATTATTTACAATCTAATCGAGTTTCAATTTACTTTAAATTATTTTTATCTGTATGACGATAATCATTTGACGCAAATGGAAGAGCGTAATGCAATATAAGTAGAAAAATAGGTGCTCGACAATTTTATATGAAGGGTATTTTTAAATATTTTATAAAACTGCTAAAGAATAATTAATGCTGAATGTTGAAACATTGCCTCTCCTAGTTTCGATTTGTGACTCTTGGAGGCACTTTTTTTCGAGTTGTTCCGGGTCATACTTTGGGTTATCATTTATCAATAACGACTGAATTTATTACTCTTTTTGATTTATTACCCCAATTGTTTATATGGACTTACAAATTTATGTTAAAAGTTAAATACCAGAAAGTTTTGTATTGACAAATTAATCCAGTTTCCAGTAACGCGGCAATAGTCAATAAAAATCAAATCATTTTGGTTCTTTGGCATCACCAAATTAGTTATATAAATGTACGCAATTTAGGAAAACCAGGAATGTTTGGAAAAGTCAGAAAATTTTAAAATATACTAATTTAATCACTGCTGAATTTAATTTTTACTCTGATAGTACATTATTTCTTTTCGTCAAAGGGCGGCCAGCCTTTATATCCAGCGTCGAGGACGCCGTCTTAATTCAAGTCTTTATCTTGCAAATTAACTATGAAAAATAATATGGTGGTGCTGGACGCCGCGGCGCCATTGCCAGGTTGAAATTAGTAAAAGTACCTTGACATTAAGAAAAAAATTAAGGAAATATGGAGATGGCGTACCTATCTTAAAATTCGGAAATACGCACAAAAATTTAACATATAAAAAGTTAAATAATAAAATCAGCTTAAAAAAATGAGTTGACACTGTAGATATAACTCAACAGAGCGGTCTAAATTTGTCATATTGCTTTTAATAAGGTTTACCTACCTAAAAATAATTCCAATGCGGCCTTCAGGCCGCACAGCCGAGTAATTTTATAAATAATAGTAACTTGTGTTACTTTGAGGCAGTAAATCTCTAAAAAAATTGATTGTGATCAATCGTAGGTTAGAAACTTTCTTTAGTTGGTAATAATTAAACGAACCTATCATAAATGCGTCTATAAATGATTTAGATAGAAGACTAGTAAATTATGATCCACAGATTGGCACTTCAAAATGTGCATCATCTGCCTGATAAAATACCCAACCAAAATTTCACAAAGCATCAAAATGAAACAATAGAAACGATAACGAAACAAAAAATGGTGTGATTGCAAAGCAAAAAAAATTAATTGAGAACAAATTTTCCCCTGACAATTTGTTGTACGTGTGCAGGTTAAACGGATAAAGAACTACGATTCGCCGCACGTAAAAAGTGTGTCAATTACCCCCGCTGTCCCATATTAAATATTTTTATGCACTTTTGGACATAAAACTGCAACTTTAGTCTCTTTTTCCAAAAACTCAAGAGATTTAAAATAGTTTTAAACCCAGAGGAACTTAAGCTGTTTCCATGACAACCAGTTACTTTATAACGAAAATGAACGCTAAACTGACAATTTGACAGTTACCTAATCTACAATAGGTACTGTGTTTTACTTTAAGTCCCACGGGTGTTTAAAATATGGTAAATAACACAGGACTAAAGTGATTTAATCGCTCACGTGAAAATATGCTCTCGGTTTCGCCTCGTGCAAATGACCTTTACTGTTTTGCATAAATATAAAGTATTTTATCAGTATAATATCGTAGAAATGTGACATAAGCCCTATATGGGTTAGATTTAATCAGCACTATAGATTTTAGATTATGTTTTACAGTATTACTTGAAAAATGAAATGAAAACAAAATTATGCACAAAAATTCCTCCAAAATTGTTTTGCGCTGCTCAGAACCATCAAACGATAAGTACGGCACCCTGTAACTGTACCTAACCGTATTTTTCTCTTTAAACGATTTTAAGTATGCTGGAAAGGTTATCAGAGTCATTCGAGGCATTTCCAAAGTGGTTACCTACTCAAGTACCTTCCAACCACACGCTACGCGTTTAATTTCTCCAACCTCACGATAACGGGCGCGCTACATTGATTAGATAACTTTTGCTATCGATCCATGGTACTCTCATCTCATCCATATTAAACTATGCAATTAATTGTCCACCCACTTCTAAAATGTTATTCTGTGTACTAAATATTCCATTTTATTAACAGGTAATGGAAACAAACAACATGATCTATTTAGTTTCGGAATATGCAAGCCAGGGAGAAATATTTGGTAAGTATTTAACTAATGTCACGGAGTATGCTTTTCCCGACTCTTCTCTCTGGGCTAAACCCACGCTCTACCCTAACCTTGAAGTTTGACGTCATTCAAGGGTTGGGGGGTGTTAAAGCTTCCTAACACAACCAGGGTTACAACGACCCTGGACCAATCTCATTGTGAGAGCTTTTCCGCATTTTCTTTTACTCGTTACTTCAATTTATAAATGAAAAATCAACTCAAAAGTTAATATTGCAGTTCCCTTTAAATTTTCATGATGAAAAACTTTTTTGGAACATTAATTTTTCACCATTGCACAAGTTACTAATTACCAAATTATTTTGCTCTCTTGTTTTCATTTTTGTTCGATCGTTACAATCATTTTGTGGTTTGTGGCATCCGAAATGGGTCACCTTAAAATATTATTTTCCATAATAACAAATCTAAAAATATTCCATCGATAAATATTTTGAAATTTCCAGCTCCAAAATTTGGTTTAATAAATTTCATTAAAACTCGATTAATATTAATCTCTTATTGCTTGCATAATTTTTTTTAAATTGCAAGGGCTCATTGAACGCTTATCAGCTAGTTTATACTAGATTCAGCAGTACCACACTTGCATAAGAGTTTGAATGTAATTTTCCACAACGTCAGTCGAGAAACTAATAAGACCTACTTATTTTCTATTATCTCGTGCAAAAATAAATGTAATAAAATCGATAAATCGAATAAATCTCAAAGGAAAAATTAGTTTTGCTGACGTTGGTTGGAGGATATAATTTTTTGCTGTACTGTAAGTAGGTGAAAATGAAAATTCGTCAGTGTGACGCAAACGCTAAGCCATTTTAAAAATATTTTCAGATTATATCGCACGATATGGTCGTATGACGGAGGAAACAGCAAGAAAAACATTTTGGCAAATTCTTTCGGCAGTGGAATATTGTCACAACCGTAATATAGTACATCGAGATTTAAAGGTAAGATTTTACTAGTCCGTGAAAGATTTTATTACCGTTTACATGTTTTCCCACCTTAAAACACAGTCCTGAGGGTAACTCAAGTTCGCAAATGACGCCGCCGTCGGGACGCAATCGATCCGACCAAATGACGTCACTTCTAGCGTGTAGGAGCACCCGGAATAGTTCCGTTTGCGCTTACAAACTCCTACACGCGTAATTTTCTAAACCACCCAAACCCATAACTTAAAAAAAAATCTAAATTAATTTAAATTTGAAGCTCATTTAAATAAATTTTAAAACGTTTTGCTTGGATAATATATAAAGAAAAGTTTTGCCTTTCTGAAAGATGCAAATTGGATTGCTGTACTAACTCTAAACTTTTGGCAACTTTTTTAAACCAAATACCAACACCTAATTTAATTTGAGATTTCATGTAGAAACTGTTCAAAATTTACAACGGAACGAGAAATTAATTATCTCGTTTTGATGAAGAAAAGAAGGAACGAATGGAATACGCTAACACTGGCAGGTCATTGTTCGATTTTCTCAATTCTGCAAAATTTATGAATTCTTGATGCAGGGTCGGACTGTAACTTAAGTATAGCACTCGTAGTTTCTAAAAAAACCGCTAGATATCGCTTTTGGTACTAGAATCTACCACGCTAACCGATCGGCCAATCACGTAATTTTGCTACGGTTTATACGCACCAACTTACATATTAACGTGGAATCCACACCAAGACATAAATAATTCGGGAGAAGCTGACATTTCTTTAATAAAAAGAAAGATTGAAAAATATAAAAGCAGAGTTTAAGTGGTTGGACGTTATATAATAGGAAAGGAACGAATATCTGTGTCCACCAGTCAATTAAATAACTGAAGAACGTCGAAAATTGTATACTCTCCTAAATCCTGAGTGTATCTCAACATTTTAATGTTTAATCATACTAAATAAGTCATTCAGAACGAAGTGAAATCAAATACGGATTATATCACGATCGAAGTTGTGCTGATGTAAAATATGCATTGAGGATGATGTACTTCTCAAGCGAGTCAGTTTTGTAACATTTTACGTCTTGAAAACTAACTTCCTAAACGAAATAAATTATTTAAGCCATTTCTAATGTTTCCTGGGGTCAGCAGGTTGAAATTTAGCGAGTTAAATAAAACGTGGGAATCGAGCACACTAACCGCCCGGCCATTCGACCATTAGAATCCACAATTCGATCTCACAATGACCGTTTGAAATTACAAAGAAAAGGTCTAATGATGAAAATTCCACTACAAAACGTAGATAATATCGGAACCGTGGTCATTCATTAAGGTTAATTGTTCGTTTTAATTGGATTTAATTTCGGATCGGAGGGTTCCCCCAAAATATGTGTCATTTAACGAGTGTTGTTGACCGAAAGCACAGTTTTTCTTGTGAAGAAGTTAATTCTGATATTAAATAACATCAAAAATATATCGGGAGCTATGTAATTTAATAAAACTTGGAAGTTGATATAATTAAATATTCACAACAAAACAAAAATGCTAAATAGATTGGTCTATCATTTCTGCTGTTGGACTATCAGTCTCACTTTCTGTAAAGAAAGGATTCTGGTCATGCTATACCATGATGGTAGAAAACCAATGGCTACTTTCCCAAAAGTTAAGCAATTAAATTGCCTAGGTTGCACTGGAACCATTTTTAGGTTAGTAAGAAATGAACGAATCCATGACACAATAGGGATAATTATGATGATATTGCTAAATGTTAAATGAAGTTTGGGCCATCCACCTTTAATGCCTTACAACGGCCTTAATATAATTTATTATTGATACTGAATGGTAAATCATCAGTCGAAAATAGACTCACCAAATCAATAACAATACATAATAATATTGTAATACAACATATCTCACCCAAAACACGAAAAGCGGTCTTAATTTACCACTCCAATCCTTTGGGTTCCCTAGGGCATATTCCTTTTCGTTCGTATTGCAAGCAGCAAACCGTATCTGTAAAATAACTGAATCCACATCAACAAAGATTAGTTACCTGCAACTTTGCAATATCCTGAAATAACCGGATCAAATTGATTGTTACAAAGACCATTGAAATACGCGGTTACAAAAAAAATTAACTTCCGGTACACTGCAATTTATCAACGCAGATGGCATCCAATTTATCAGTTTAAACAAACTTTGTCGACCTTCCAATAAGCAGGTGGATTTAATTACTGACATCGTGATATCACTACGTCAAAGAAATTCATTAGAATTATTAGGAAATTAGAAGTACGTCACTATCTCCTACGTCGTCTGCTGTCCCATTTACCTGTGATGGAAGCGAGGATTGGAGCATATCATACCATTCCATAAAAAGGAGCAAATTGAGTCGAAGAATTTGTTTCGCCTCTATTTATTCGTGAGAGAAACCAACAACACAGATGATAATATCAAAATGTGGTGTAAGAACAGCAAGGTCGGCGCAAGCGGAACTGATAACTGATAATAATCGTAATAAAAAGGACATGAAATTTACAACGATGCATTGAATTACATCGATAATTAAATCGACCGGTACCCACTCGAACTTCCCACAGAGTTCCATAAAAAAGTTGATAACTACATGACTAATCACATAATTGATCGAACTTTATGGGTGACGTTGGAAGCTGCAATTATTGTAAAACGTTAGAATTCGTTTCGGATGACTTACCCACAAAGAAATTCATGGGAGATTAAATAAACGAAAACAGTTTGTGGTTTCAAATTAAGCATAAAAAGAATTTAATTTGAAAATTAAAGCAAAATTTACTTTGCGGTTTGTGGCACCTAAAATGCAGTATATAATCGAAATTTATTAAACTACTGACGCTCAGTGCAAACTGACATTTAGAATGTCTCATTCTTCATCATTGAACATTAAATTTAATAATTAAACAACGTTAAATCAAATTACATAAATTATCGTCAAGGATGAAGTAAAATTGATCTAATAATTAAATATTGATGTACAGGATGTTACAAATGTAGCTCAAACTAATGGAAAATATGATAAACTTCACCACAGGTTCCTGTATGATGCATAAAGATATTAATATTAAAGCCGATTCGGGTTACATCCAACGGTACCAAAAATTCTAATTTGAACAATTTTAATCGAATAAGTTCCATTTTTTTAAACATTTTACCAATGATTTTGTTACTAACTCCTAATTATTTGTGTTGTGCTTCGGATTCCACGTTAAGCTATAGGTAAAACACAAAAATAATGGGTTTTCCGATAATACCATCAAAATATAATTCAGATGTATTCGCATTTCGTTTTTTGTCGACATTTATACATTTGAAATAAATTTATTAAATGATAACTGGCAATTTAAATTAAATGGTGATTAAAAAAAAATGTTAAATTTATTTCCGCTGGATTATAAGCGCTTAGGTGAAAATGTAATTTTTAGTGTTTAATTCTATTAATAATAAAAACCTTCATCAATTGTATAATAAATTGTGTCGTGCTTATTTTAATTTAAAATTTAATTATATAACACGATTAATTTTTGCATCAGCAACGTTGATTGTTGATGTTACATCACCATTTGTTTAATTAAAAAGGAAAAGTTGTGATTGTGGTTTGTTTTCAGGCTGAAAATCTTCTATTGGATACAGATAATAATATAAAAATTGCCGATTTTGGTTTTTCTAATTATTACACCACGGGAGGACAATTATCGACGTGGTGCGGCTCTCCTCCTTACGCTGCTCCTGAAGTTTTCGAAGGAAAAAAGTACACAGGTCCCGAGATTGATATTTGGGTAGGTACACGCAACAATTGTCGATATTTAATTTTATTTTATTGAATTTTTTAGAGTCTTGGGGTTGTTCTTTATGTCTTAGTTTGTGGAGCTTTGCCGTTTGATGGATGTTCGCTTCAGGCTTTAAGGGATCGAGTTTTGTCAGGACGATTTAGGATACCTTATTTTATGAGTTCAGGTAAGGAAATGTTTTTAAAAGGTTATTGTCGAAAATTGCCAAACTGAAAATATGATCTGAATATAGGAATTCGATATTTTGGGTATTAGGATTTCATATGTCGTTCCCGAAGGTATTTTATATGAGATGTCACAGAAATATTTTGATATAAATTTAAATGTCAAAACCTCACTCACGTTGAGAAAATGGAACTTTACTTATTTTCAAATGGGTTTTTCCGATATTGAAATGGAGTTTAGATTTTAAAATTCAGGTCCTACTAATTGGGTATTTCTAATTGCACTTTTTGTCATTTTAACCAATTACCGTCCTATCTCTCGATCGACTTGCGTCAATTTACCTATTAGCGGGCACCTTAAAGCATTCGCATAGGTACTTAATTTTGCGTTGTATAATAGCAAAATCATAATGTTCATTTCGCGTGTTTTTTGGCCAGAAAGTTGGTTTATTTTCAAATTTTCGTTGATAATAAATGTGTCAATTTGGTAGAGATGTTCACTTTTTTGGTGCGTGCTAGCGTCTATGACGCACGTCTGACGTCAATGGTGGAACCCCAAACCCCCATTGACAATCTATCGAGAATGCTTTAAAGTGTTCTCGAGCTTTTTTAAAGGTCGGGTTGAAAACTATTTTGAGGGCTCTTTCGAGACATTCTCGAGCACTTAATTTTACTTTATTCTTTATCAATTTGTTGGTTTGGCTTAGATTTTCTCGTAGATTGTAACTTTACACTTCATTTGGGCTTTGTAGATTTGTTCAACCAAATGCAACAATTTTTAATAAAATGAACGTTTTTCAATTCAAAAATAACCGTTTGTTTTTCTTTCACAAATAACTTCGAAGTTGATTTATTTCACAGGTCATTATTAACTTCACGATCAAGGTCTTCCCAAATTAACATCTTTGGCGACGCTCTCCATTGCAATTTATTTCGCCACCAAAGGTCAAATTTGGGCAGAAGCAGCATTTAAATGTGATATTTTAATTTAAAAATTAAATACTTGTTACACCACCTAAAGCTGGGTTTATCCAAACACGGTTATACCCCATGGTTCTAAAACCAATGTTTGTTCGGTTTCTACTTCTTAAGGTGACCAGCCTTCATTCTCAGGATCGAGAGCCTGGGAAAATAACTTTAATACTAAGAAAAATGCTCTACAATTTAAAAGTACTATATTCAATCGACGAACATAATTTAATGATCAATTTTGCAAAAGCTTTATGTTATCTTTTTTTAGACTGTGAATCGCTGATACGCAAAATGTTGGTATTGGATCCTGCAAAACGTTACAGTATAGCTCAAATAAAAAGGCACCGATGGATGCAGGTTGAAGTACCGTCTGTGGAACCACCATCCGTCCTATCCAATATAAGTCAACCTAATGAGCAAGTGGTGCGAATAATGCAAAGCTTAGGCATAGAAAGCTCAAGGACGCGAGAGGTAGGCACCCTTTTAAATCATTCCTAACCTTAAATAACCCGTACGTTCTATCTTTTCAGTCGATTCGTATGAATAATTATGATCATCATTCGGCAATCTACCATCTCCTGATAGACAAAGTAAAAAGTCATCAACTGTCGTTGATGACAGCTGAAAACAACGTCTCCGGCAACCACGAAGTGCAAAGGAGAAGGCCCTCGAACATCGCAGAACAAGCAATGCGTACAATCTGCAGGGCCAGTACAACAGAAGACTGCAGGCAGTTGTTTCAAAATTCTCTCACCACACCTACAGCCAGTAACAGTCGCTTGTGCACTCCTCAGAGAAAAGTCGACTTTCCTAGAAGTTGTGATTCCCCGCCGTCGCACGGTATCGACGCCGCTAAACTGTTAGCGGCGACGAACAGCGACGACGCCCTTAAAATTCTACAACAATCCACATCCAGCACGTTTGCAATGTCTACAGAGGCTACCAAACTTATGGCCACTCTTCAATCATCACCTGTTCCACCCTCGCAGCCTGCAGAAATACCACCCTTTCGAGATTATTTAAACCACATTCACACTTACTCTTACATGCAAAATACATTAGGACATCAATCATTAGAAACGGATAGCAAGGGGTCGTTGAGCAGATTTAACACAGGGTACGTAGAACATTTGTGTTGCAGTGTTGTAGTATATTGACGTTTTTTCGAATTTTTGACTGAAAGATTGGTGCTCCAATGGACTCAACCGATACTTTATCTATTAAGTGTAACTTCATATTTGTAGCTTGTATTAATACATATATCGCGAAATATTTCATTAGTTGTATTCCACAAAAATAACTAGAATTGTGTTTTTCCGTTAAAGCCTGACGAGTAATGTTTATCAACAAAAGACTTCGTCCCAGCTCTTAAAATCCTCTGCGAGAGACGTAAACTAATTTAAGGGGACAATTCCTAATTATTCTGCACATCATAGGATTTTAAGAGCTGACACGAACTCGAGCGACAGTACCAAATGGCACCTCCACGGCTGAAAACTAATAAAATCAATTGTGACACGTTTTATACGGAGCATTTGCAAATTAAATCTCCTAAGTTTTGTCGTTAGTCTGTAGAGTGGTGAACATTGCTCTTAAGGAAATCAAACGGAACAAACATTTGACCATCTATTCCATGCACCTAAAAATTGTTTACACACAAACTTTGATCAAAAATACGCGTTAGGGGAATCCCAGAAGTTCCTTTTTAGTACAGCAACTTAAAGTTGCTCAGCTTTTGTTTGCAGCTATCGAGACTAGTTTGATCAAATTTTGTACAGAATCCAAAAATTTATTGGGCATATAATCGAGACAGTATTTGTTTATTGCATTTTTATTATTTATAAGTTTTATATTTATTTATCAATGCTTTTACTTTTTTTTTTGTATTGTCTATGTAGATTTTGTGCAATAAAACTGTGTTTATTTATCGTTGTTAAATTTTGCATGACCTTGAAACGAACGGGAAACTGCATGTACATAATATAAGTACACAATTTCGTCAGGTCTGTTGTATGTATGTCCATCGTGTGGTGTGAAATTTTGTTTGGTACATTTTTGGGCAATACAGTTATCTTAATTTTTGTAGGGGCTACAGGAGTGGCGAAATTCAAACGCAGTATTCGAGTTCGACAGACGAAGGAGTCGAAACCGATTTGGAAGATCACAATCCGCGACTAAGTTACGCGTCGTCCAGTTCGTCTAGCGGCGTCGTGACAAACTTTAACACGTCGAAAAGCCTTAGTCAGAATTTAAGTTGCGACAGCAATTTTGAGAGCCTGGAGTATCAGCTTTCCGAGTCGAACGAGTTGACGAGTAGCTTGCCCAGTTGCACAACCAGCGACAGGAATCTACCGGAACCTGTTCTCACCGGTGCAAGTGCAGTCGCACCGCCTTACGGAAACCATTCCATAAATTCAAGATCCTCGTTGCACAGACATAACCCGCTTGTCTATTTATCGAGCATGAAATCCACAAATAGAAGCACGACGAGATCTCCGGTCGATTTTAGAGAAGGACGGAGAGCGAGCGACGGGTTGGTCGCACAGCAAGTAATAGACACTGCCACCAACGGAGTGGTTGCATTTAATTCGCAAAAGTTGAGCGAGAATTGCAAATCCAAAGGCGTTCTTGAGTTGCACTTGGTGCAGCGCGAAGCGCAGAGATTGCAAACGCAATTCCAAGCGAAGGAACCGCCAGAAGAGACGACGCAAAAGCAAAAACAGCACAGTCAATACTTGCAACCACGTGCCAACAAGCGAATTAGTTTACCAGATAGCTTTAGTTACACGGCTCCCACGCCAGAGCCTATTCACCTCCAAACGGCAATGCAGCATCGCCTTTTGCAGCAAAAGCGGCAAATTTTGCAAAAACAATGTGCCATGACGCATCAGACGTCCAACACCAGTTTGGATGCACGAAGGCACATGCTACGGCAAGCAAGTTATAAAATTGCTCAGCAGCAACCTGTATTACCTCCATTACCATTAAGCGAAACAGAGAGTAAAGACTTATTGACGTTCCAGGCAATAGTCGAAGGTTCTGGAGAAGCGTGGCATTCACTGCCGGTAACTTTACAAAATTCTTGTCAGATCTCAGAAACGATTCCACCTCCACCTGCATGGCAATCACCGCTTTCAACATGGAGCCAGGTACAACACTATTAGAGAAAAAGGTTTTTCTTGAATACGGGCCCCATACACTCAAGTTTTTGCATTTTCTTAGACATTTTTTAAAAAGTTTTCCATCTTTAGAGGTCGAAAATTTAATAGTAATATTCAATAGAAACCTTGATGTGAAAGTTTGTTTTTCGTGTGACTATGTTGTAGTAGTTAAAATATTTATAACAATTTCTAATTGTTGTATGCAATTGCTAAATATATTGGCATATAATTAGATTTTTTTTTATTTTGGCCTAATAATTTTATTGCATGCGATTTTGAGTGTTTTGTGTTTTCCTGTGTAACAGATCCCAAATTATACTTTTAAAATAGGGGCAGCAGTTTGCTGGAAATGTATGGCCTCCGTTATTACCACTTAGTGAGAGCCCCATTCTAGAGCTCACGGAACAGATGGAATCCATGTGAAGATGAATCTAGGGGCTGCTGCCAAGCCAAGTTCAAATATTTCGAGATGAAGTAATTTCAGAATAAAAAGGAATGTAATAATTCTGGGTACTTACCATAAATAATTTACTCGTTCTCGAGTTCAGATGTACATTCCAACGAATAATATTGCAAAATAAATTCAAACAATTCAGCGATTAGTAGAAATAAAACGAATTTGCCAATATTGTAGTCATAAGAGCCAAAAAATTATGATAAAACAATCAAATAACTTATTGAATCAGACTGTAATAATACGATAATAATATTGGTCATTGTAGACTAAAACCATAGATTTAGTAGGTACTGTAATATTGAGCTCAGTGATTGTGTGTTGTTAAATCTTGATTAGTGATAGATTGGTGCGTAATTCGAATAATTCATTGGTAAGCATTAAATATGATGGTAATCATTTCATTTTAGTATTCATTTTTTTTACAAATTAAATATTCTTATAGTGCAATGTCTCGATAAAACGCAACTTTGGCTTTCTAGTATGTTCGTCCCAAAGTTACCTCGTTCAAAAATATTACCCCTAACGACCTCATTTTTCATTCGAAAAATCTTAGTTTTCTATTTCAAATTTCATTTTTCGAAGCAATAAACAGAAATGTTGAGTAATCTTACAGTTTCCGAAAAAGACTATGAAAGTATCAGCAACAATGCCAATATAATCTAAAGAGAGAATATCGGATGTATCTTTCTGATTTAGGAAGTCTAGATCTAAATTGAAAACTGGATCAGTCGGCGTGACACGATTCTTGACATATGTAACACTGTATCCAGATTTTCCTTCGTTAGTTCTATATAACGTTATATTAGATCAAAAATTCTTTTCCGTTTACCGCCCCCCCCCCGGTTTCACATTTTGGACACGACACCGACCTGCTTAGTTGTTAAGTTTAGGGCCTCTGTTCACCGTGAACTGATTTTGTTTTGTTAGCTTTGATTTTCCACTTTTTCATTCAATACTGGATCTTGCGAAGTTAATTTGGAGATTATCATCTGATGTTGAGTTAATGAGATATGTGGATAGCAGTACCATTGGCGATTGTGGTTTGGAATACCTTTAAATATACCCCAAAGAGGTAGAACATCGACCTGTAATTCAAAAAAAATTTATAGTTGGTATAACCAAGCCCTTATAGAGTGGAGGGCAGGCGGGACAGCTTCCCTGGGTCTCACAGTTTGAGAGGCCTCAATTTTCAACTTCCTATTGTACAAAAAAGCATTTATGTACAAAAATAAGCATTTTATATTTTCTTTTCCATACTTTTTAATTTTAAAGCCTCAAAATTATCGGTTGTTTCGTATCTCACATTTTCTCTCAAAAGCCCTGGGTATACAAACATAACCACAAGAGCTCGACTATGACTCAACGCATTTTTCTCCAATAACTTGAAAATGGTCAAATATATCAAAAATCGAAGGATCCAAAAGTGTTCAGCGTAAACTGAAAAATTTTTTTTGTTTTAAATATCCATTCTTGAGATATGAAAGAAAAACTGTAGAGTGAGTCATACTCAAGCTCTTCCAGTTATGGCTATATGTGTGGTTACCTAAGGGTTAAAGTTGGAATCGTGATCACACAATAAAACTTTGTGGTTTGTTTTCGACTGCCCTCTTAACTTATACTTCACGTTGAAGCTTGAATTATGCATTCATTGTGAAAGAATTTACCTACCTAGATCTAGGGCAGCCCTGTGAAGCCTTTAAACCCCAGGGACCACTTGATACTTTTATTAGTAGATAATGAGTCGCACAAAAACGGCTATAATTACAGGGTATTTCGTAACTTAAGGGCCATATCAAATGGAAGCAACTGGTTGCGACCCATTATTGCCCAATCAGAACGAAGTAAGCATTTTGCATGCCAAAATTTCACGATCATTTCATCTAATAGGCAACAAAACTGAACATTTTATCAAACTCACCTGCAGAGGGCGCTGGTATCAAATGTAACCTGTTTAATTTTATCGCCGTAATACATGAGTTAGGAGGAAGGCATACACAGGATCTGTTGTCGAATAGACAAACAATACCGAAATATTTTTTATTTTGATTGTTATGAAATAACTTTAAAACGATTCAATTGTCATACGTTATCAAATACCTTTTTGCAGAGGTAAATCGTAAAGCGAATCAAAATTTAATTTTATCAGCCGTAAGCGGGCCACACAAAAATGTCTGGCGGGCTGCACAGGACTGTTCTAGCAATATTCAAAATTTGTTCAGAAGAAATATTAAAATATTGTTTATTTCAAGCTTTCTCCAATCTTAATTTGATACGCCATGCTCATCAGGCTTTCTAAATAAATTTTTATTATCAACTAATGACACTAATTAAATAAACATCCGAATTCTATATTGTGAAAGCTAATGAGACAATTAATTTTTTGTGAGGAAGGTCATTAAGTCGCATTTTATTGCTGAGAGAAAAGCTTTCTTGTAATATGTTATTGGTATATAAAATTGATTTAATCTTCTTTAACAAATTGAATGTTAGTATTGCGACAATGTAAGGGTAGAAAATAAAAGATACATTGTATTTGGTAGAAAAGCTCCATTATTGTGAGAGCAAAGCGGAAAGGGCGTTTGTAAATAAACATATAAATTTTCGAAAATACACATTTTGTGCGTAATATTGTGTGGTCATCATCTGGCAGCATTCCACAATATTAAAAATTAATGAGCCATTTCGATAATAAATGGGTGAGAATTTTGTAAAAATGCCAAACATAATAAATTTGATGTCACCCATCGTCAATAAAAATTTATTTAATCGACATTGCACTATCAAGACACATAATTATAATCAGGCACATTCTTTGTCATTTAATTTGATAAGGGAGACATTTTATAAATGTCGTTTTAAGTAAGAAAATCACTAATTCTATACTTTTTTTGAAGACTGTGGTAGAATTTATAATGATTTTGAGTGATACGTTAGAATAGGCAGTACTTTTAAGGGTTGAAGAATTTTATCAAGTTTAGTTGCATGGGGGGAAAAATCAAGTCAATTTGGACAAAAATAAAATTTCTGTTTAAATTTTTTCACAAATCAGCAAGAACATATCAACGATTTAAAAGAATATCATCAGTAGGGGGTTTTGCAAAATGTGCAGTAGTACAACAAAATAGAGATGTTTAGCTTAAAGCGCCATATTATATATAAATAGGTATATAAGGTAGAAAGTGAGCAATAATATATTTGTATATTTGTAAACGTGCCTCGTTTTTTCTTTCAATGCTGTTTGTAAATCATGCAACGCTTTTGTTAACAAATTCATAAATAAACATATAATCAACATTTAGAATTTTATTACAACAAAATAATGTTTGCATAAACTTATACATTATAATACTAAAACATTTTAAAATAGCTACCTCTTAAGATATTTTAAAAGCGCAGGAAAAGTTGAT
Source organism: Rhagonycha lutea (assembly GCA_958510855.1). NCBI lineage: Eukaryota > Metazoa > Arthropoda > Insecta > Coleoptera > Cantharidae > Rhagonycha > Rhagonycha lutea. The sequence continues at coordinate 2,968,324 of OY294040.1, read as the reverse complement.
TTTGTTAAAAAGGCACATTTATGGACGGTTATGTCAATTTAATACTGATCAAAATTGGAATAATCTACATTTTATTTACAAATAATTACAATTCATTGCTTTAGAATACGATTCCAATCAACTAAAGATGCACCAACATTTCTAAGTTGTTCAATGTCTGACTTGCGTCAATGAATAGATTAACGAGATTCCCGCTACCGAGCGCTCACACACTAACCTAATTTCATTTATGTTTTATTATTAACTAATTTCATTTAGCATAATTTATTATATTAATAAAAATATTTAATATAAATTTGTGATCAGTGAGCGACCGGTAGCGGGAATCTCGTTAATCAACTCATGTATGTCTAATGATGGTTCAGATTTAATCCAAGGTAAATTTGGAAATGAAACGAAAAATTCCTGGTTAGGAAATTAACATAATGAAAAGTAAGCAGGAATCTGAAGGTGAGTGATAAATTTAATTTAAATAGAAAACATACTAGAAAAGTTTGCTTCCTTTTAAGATAACGCCTGATTATTATGCCAAGCAAACCATAATTTTGATAAAAAAAATGTTGTTCATTCCAAAATATTCGCTTTCAATAAAATGCTAATTCTAATACTTATTACATAATAATAAAAAGGTAGCAAATCTTAAATATATAATCAACAAATGTAAGTTTCTTATGTAAAGAAAGGCACCCAAGTCATGATATAAAAACCATTCATTCAAAGCAAAGAGGATGAATTGTATTGAGGAGCAACTTACTTCCTCTGTACAAGTCGCGCTCTCTGCTGAAAGGCACATACATTAACCAATCAACAAATTAATCCTATCAACAATAAAAATCACTTTCTGGTCAAAATAGCTCAAAAAACATCGAGTTTAGTTTGTTAATGGACGTGCCCTTAAAAAACAACTTACTCTAATCAGTAATTCGTATGCCTGGCTCCCCTCATCAAAGGAACCAACAGAGCAGGCGGTCCCGCCTGCCTCAAAAACGGATGGTGCAACAGTTCGGTGGCACTAGCCCGCTGAGTCGGATCTCTCACCAACATCCGTTCCAAAAAGCTCAACAGCCTGGGCGACACTTTATGTCCGTTCTTAATCTTAGGTGGCGGCATCTCCCTGATCCGCCTCATCGCTTGCAGAGGTGGCTCGTTGAAAAACGGCGGCTCACCGTCCACCATTTCGATCACCATGATTCCGAGCGACCAGATATCGACTTCGGGTCCGTACGGCAGCCTACTTATCACTTCAGGCGACATCCAGTACGGTGTTCCAACCAGCGACTTCCGTTTGGGTAATTCCTGCGAGACTTGAGCACAAAATCCAAAGTCGGACAACTTAACTCGACCGTCCGGTGCCAACAGGATCGAGTCGGACTTAATATCTCTGTGAATGACCCCTTGAGAGTGCAAATACGCGAGGGCCTTCAGGCACTGCTTACACACCGTGGCGATTTGTTCTTCATCCATTCTGGAATGCGTTACAATGTCGGTCAACGCGCCACCTTCAAGAAATTCCATAACGACCCACAATTCATCGTTCACTAAATAACTGTCAAACATTTCCACTATATTTGCGTGGTGGTAATCGCGCATGATGACCACTTCGTTGAAGAGAAGTTCGCGGCGTTGTTGTTTTCTCAAGTCCATTTTTTTAACGGCGACCTGTCTGCCGACTGCGCGGTCACGTGCTATACACACCGTACCTGTTGATCCTTCACCGATTTTCACGAATTGTTCGAGAGTTTCGCGTGGGTCTTTGGGCGACACTACCATTTGTAAAGCTGCTCGGAATTGTTCATGTGTTAGTCGTTGTTCGTGGTGCTTATTGGCGGCGACACTGCTGGGTATGTGAGGGGTTGTGTGAGGCGGAATTAAAGTTTGGGATCCGTTTTTGACGTTTTGGTTTTGATCTGGTCGAGTGGGATAGGGTCCTGGGACTTGAGGTGGATAAGAGGTGGTACCACTAAATTGTACATTGGGTGCAGGTACCGTAGCACTTGGTGGTGCTTTCTGAGCCGGTAAATTTCCATTGGTGTTTATTTCGTGGTTTGTTACGGAAAGTTCTGCAGGTGAAGCTTCACGTATTTGTGGTTTGCTGAAGGCGGGTTCTCGCCTCAAGGAAGGATACTGCAAAACTTGATCTTCTGGAACTGCAGGGGGTATGTTGGCGTTGTTTCTGTTGTCTCGTCGTAAACGGGGGGGACTAGAAGAACGAAGTGAATTTGAACGGGCAACGTTTGAAGTTTTTGGAAGAACTATGCCGTTCGTGATGGGTTGTTTAATTTCGTGATTGTTGACAACTAATAATTTACTGTGATCACCTCGTACGATGGTTTTCAGGTCCAAAATTTCCGTTGGCGTGATTTCTGACGGATCCACCAGCGGTAAGGGACGGTTTGTCGACTTGAGTATTTGATTGTTTCCAACTATGGAAGCCCATTGTAAAGGAAGCCCTACGTAACGACCTTCGCGTTTATCGAAACCCGTGTGCACTCGATGTTCGAAATTTGTTGGTGGTGAAATCTGCGGCTTCTTTTTCTTCTTGGCGAACATGTTTTCGTATTTATTAAACGGCCAGTTCAACCTTCATAAGGGTGTCAATATAAACTTAACCTGATTTTCTTAAGTTAAATTTTCATCGAAAAAAATACTTTAAACTTAACTATTCACACGTGGTACATTAAAACCAGAACGAAAACATTTCTAATTGGATTATAACAAAATTAAATAATTAAAAACACAAAAACCATACTACGCCACTTAGCTGTCACTTGAATAAAAACTTAAATATGAAAGGAATTTGTTTTACCGTTAATGCGTGTTAGCACCAGATACAATTTTCGTTGGACAAATATTCCAATATTTTCTAAATTATTCAAATTTTTTATTATTTCAATCGATTGAATTCGAGCAGAAACAACTTATGCTTTGCCCTAAAGTAATTTAATATTAATAATTTATTGATCAAACTTACGAATTGAATTGATTGATGAACAGGTTTGATTTGTTGCTTCCGCAGATGTAAGCTAGATGGCGCCACCATTGAACCGCGGTTAAAATTCAAAGGAACACAAATTCCTTTTAAATTTGATCCTTTTAAGATATTCCTAGAGGTATAGTCCTACGGGATGCGTTCACCAAAGTTAAAAATCAACTGTGGGATTAGCAAGCTTCGTTGCTGCTTAATAAAAAAGAATACCTAATTTGGTTTATAATTCGGATGCGACATCCATTCAAATGAAAGCTATGACGTCAATGTTTTATATTAATAGATTGAATTAGGCTTTGATTTGATTACATAAATACATTAACACAATTATTTTAAATACACTATTTAAACTGGTTATTTATGTAGCTGTTTATAGTGTTATATAGGTGTTAATTTGCTTTGAGAATAAAAGTTTCATTGTGCGATATTTCACCGAGTGAAACTTCAAAAGATATTATTTAGAAAATGCGATTCCATCCAAGGGAGGATTTGCAACGCAAAAATATTATTATGAAGCTGTAATTCTTCATCAGCATTGAGGTACCTCAAGGGTCTCTTGTGGGGTGGGGACTAATTTTTCCGGTATTTAAGAGTCTGAATGATTTGGCCCTTGATTTCTATTAATTATTACTATTATTATTATTACTATTGTTAATAATCATTTACTTATTAGTTAGTTCAACGAGAGAATAGTGTGAAGTTCTTGGTATTGCACTCCATGTAGCAATTGATTTGAAAACCCGGTTCTCACCAGAACCAGACGATTTCTTTTTTTAATACTTTTTTTTTTTTTACTATAAATTGCACTAAAATCAAAATAACTGCAAATCCAAGGTATCTAAGGGCTTAGAATTTTTTCGTTATTTTTCGTGCGTTTATTATAACATAGTTAATATTTTCATAAAGTTTCAAAATATTTGAACAAAATTTAAATCAAAAATTGCGCTGAAATCAAAATAACTGCAAATCCAAGTCATCTTAGGGCTTAGAATTTTTTAGTTATTTTTCCTGTGTTTATTATAACATAGTTAATATTTTCATCAAGTTTCAAAATATTTGAAGAAAATTTAATTTTTATTAAAAAATTTAAATCAAAAATTGCACTGAATTCAAAATAACTGCAAATCTAAGGCATAATACGGCTTAGAATTTTTTCGTTATTTTTCCTGTGTTTATTACAACATAGTTAATATTTTGATAAAGTTTCAGAACATTTGAACAAGATTAAATTTTTATCAAAAAATTTAAATCAAAAATTGCACTGAAATCAAAATAACTGTAAAGCTAAGGCATTTTAGGGCTTAGAATTTTTTCGTTATTTTTCCTGTGTTTATTACAACGGAATTAATATTTTCATTAAATTTCAGAATATTTGAACAAAATTAAACTTTTATCAAAAAATTTCAATCAAAAATAGCACTAAAATCAAAATATCTGCAAAGCTAAGGCATTTTAGGGCTTAGAATTTTTTCGTTACTTTTCCTGTGTTTATTACAACAGAAATTTAATTAATATTAATTAAATTTTTCTTATTTTGAGGCCCCTTGATTTACGAGGCCCTAGGCCCTCTTGCGCCTGTTCGAAAATCCGCCACTGTGTTTAACTGGAGGGACCTTTATTTTTATTTTGAGCATTTGATTTTCATATTGTCTTACATGGCTTATACTTTTAAGGTTCTACGTAAGGTTCTGTTTGCTGTCAGATAAAAAAGGCATTGCATCGAGAGCGACGCAAGGCTGTACCGGTTATATCTACATTTTTACAACATCAACCCCTGTTTCAAATCTCTGTTTTTGTGAGCCAACTATGTATAGGGTGGCCAACTTTTTGGTAGACGTACTCATTGCTGTATTTCTGAGGTGCGAGGATGCTCTCCATCATCATAAAACATAACTCGGCCTCCGGCCTCGCACTTCTCTCTAAGATATTCTTAACAAACATAAAGATGTTCTAGAATCTAGAAGATTTACCCCTAAAAAAATAATTCTTTATTAAAAGTGATTAAATGATTAAAAATTAAAAAATGTTCTTTAAGATTTAAAACAAATAAAAATTTGTTGCCTGGAGGAAATGTAGGCGAGGGATGAAACAAGTTCATTTATGAAATAGGGTAAAACAAAAATCAGTTTTCTTTTTCGGTAAAGATTTCGTGAAAGGGAAAAAGTATAGAAATTAAAGTCTAAATCTACCCTGCTCTATGCGCCTGATTTTGTATAATAACATCCATGACAGAGTAGGTGATCCTCAAAAGTTGAGTTCAAAAAATTGGATTTCCTCTCCCCCAGAGCCGTAACAAGAGTAAAAAGCGCCCGTGGCAAGCGGTTAAATTTGTACTACCCCCCTCCCGGCTCGTTCGAACAAAGGATTTTTTAAATATTTATTATACAATTAAAAACAGCGTTCAACCAAAACAAATTTATCTCCTTGAAATGGGTGTGAAACCGGGGGTTCTGGGGGGTATGGAATACCCTCCAGCACAAGGAAGTAATGATATGACATTTTTAGTTATATTTTAGTCATATTAGGCAAAACGGTGGGGGCGAGACGTCCCCATCCCTTCCATTCCATCCCATATATTAAACCTACTAATTTATTAATATAAATGACCTAATAATTTAGTAAAATTGTAGTAACCCTTAAAAACCGACTCCGTCAATCGATTTTTCTCCTCGAAACACAAAAAACTTCGTTAATGTTAATGTTTGAGGTCATTAAACATCAAAAACCCCTTCCACTTTTTTCGAAATATAATCCAAATTTAGCTTCAAATTCATATTTATTCCACCAACTTGTAAAATCACAAACAATGTCTCTAGAAACTTTGGACTTTATTTCACAATATTCTTTGACAGCATAGAATCTATAGATTTTGTTTCGTGATTTGATAAGACCATGCATAGTCATGGTTGCAGGCTTTCATGAAGGAATGCCCTCTCATAAGGAAATATATTTGTATTTTTTCCAATTTGGAAAGTTCCACCAGGGTCATCAAAAATCGAATCATTTTTATTATATCCACAAAAATTATAGCAGAAACTAAGTAATTTTTTAAATTTTTGTTCATTGTAATCCTTGAGAAAAAATTACACATCACGTCAGGGAGGTATATGAGGTAACAAATCATTATCCATGCAATCAATACAAATCACTAACTTATTATCAGTTTTTTGCACAACTCATGAATAAATTTCAAGCTAACAGCATTTTTTACGACCGACGTCGCTTATGAACGAGAAATTCAGCAACAGCTACTCCCTTCATCCATTAAAAAAAAATTGGGATTTCTTTAATTGCAAGAAAATTGGAGGATTAAAATTACAAAAGAGCAGGGACGAAGTGGAAGTGCGAAGCCGTAGGCTGAGCTATTCGCTGGGTGCATTTTTTGCACAATTTGTCCGCAGCGCACGCTGGCGTCGTTTACGCACCCAGCCAATGGGTGCGTGCCATTTGACCACGTTTTTTGCACAATTTGTCCGCAGCGGACGCTGGCGTCGTTTTTTAATACCCCCACAATGCATTTCGCACCCAGCGAATATCATGTGACATAAGTACAAAGGCCATCAACAACAGTGGTGTTGAGTTACTGAGCAGAAATTCTGGGTTCAAATCGTGGACTTCACAGAATTTCTTAGCTCGGCCTTCTGGTGAGCATCTACACGTTGTGGGAAAATCGGAGGTAGTACAATGGGCCCCATTTAAAGGACTAAGTGATTGAGAGTTTATCTTGCCCTTCACAATAAAATCCAAAATCCAGAAGTGCGAAGGCCGCAGTCCTGGCTATGTAATACAGAATGAAGTGAGAGGATACAATTTCAATGTGATTTTGTTTCTTTGAATGTTTGTGTGTTTGTCTATTACGTCATAACTTTAAATGCAGAAATATTAGTGTAGTATTTTGTCAACATTCTTCAACATTCGTCAGAGCAGGTCATTAGGTACTGACCACCAGGAGGCGCTGCAATATCAACATAATTTTATTTAGGATGCACTGCACTGATTTTAATTAAAACATATTTTTTTTATGTAATCGATAGAATAATATTTACTAATTTATGATTTTAGATATCGATGATCCCATATATAATGAAAGTGTCTAGGCCAGATATCAAAATTGCCCAATCAATAAAATAAATACCTAAAATCCCAAACTTTTGTAAAACTCTAATTTGGGATTTTTCGAGTTTCTTTGTGATTTCCACATAACGGATGCACAGATCAGGTTTTTCTGCTCTACATTAAAAATTAGGGTATTTTTCCAGGAAGACAATTTTACTACAAGATTTGATGGGTTCTTCCATTTCCTATTGGAATCTAGCCTGAATCATGGTCCTGTTTCCTGTACATTCGCAACATTGTTTAATTAAAAATCCAATTTACTTTTTGCAACAATTAAACCGTACGTTACAAATCTACTCAATATTTGTGTATTATTAGCATAATTTATTTATGCTAATATTGCCTGGTGATTATCGTCAAGCGACTCGTGGGCTAACAATTAGTAAGTCAAGTGTAAGTTCTCATAATTTCGAAACAAAAAAAATATTTAAATAAATAAAAATGTAGTAATAGTATTTTCATTTTCATTAATTAAAAAATTGCTCAATTAAAGTAACGCATGCGCTCAAAAAAATTACTGTTTTATATTAACAAATAATAAAACTGGCATCAGTTTGAAAATGTAGTGAATGTGTGTGTAGTGATATGTGCAATTGGAATTTTACTTCACTGGGCATGATTTCACAGTGGGTGTTTTTTTTTACAATTTTTTGTAATTTTTACCTCATAGGTGCAATTTGTTTAATCGGAATTATTAAAAGTTATGTATTATCGGTGTAAAAAAAAGCATAATTTTGAGTGTTTTGATAAGATAATACTGAAAGGTTTTACCTATTTTTTTGTTCTGATGGATTGCTGATTCTTCTGTGCATAATTAAAAATTTAATTACAACCAAAAATTTTTGGTAATTTTATATAAAGTTCAAAATATTGCATAAATAGGTCATGAACTTCTTACACAGTGGCGTACTGCTGATGATTCTACTGTAGCCGATATCGTCTGCTGATATCGACGAATTATTGTTATTAATTAAGACTCGCGACAGATCTATAGAATAGTTATGCGATAAAGATGTAGACTTCCAAAACAATTTTTGAAACGAATGAATTAATAGAAAAATTGTGCTCTACGACCAGAAATGCATGCTTTTCGACTGATAATGTTAATGCAAACTTTTGGAGGTGCGGAAAGAAGATAATTTTGGTAACACCAAATGGGAGTAAAATTATTTTTCAAAAGAACATTACACTTCCATTCCAACCTTGTTCACCTTGTCACCTAGCTCATCTGCATTTACGTTGGTTCAACTTGACAAATCTTCAAAAATTGAATGTTACCTACCACAATAAGAACTGGTGACGGTAGTCCAAGAGTCATTGCACGTAGTTAGGAGCAAAAAATCCACCATTCTTTGAAATACCAAATATGATTCACGTTATAATAAGATAATTGTTCTGAAGGTAACGAAGTTAAACCAGTCAATTTACAGCCTCACTTTGGGTGTAATTATGGATTTAATCGTTTTATAATCAGGCAAAGTGGTACTTACGACGTTTTCATTGATTTGCATATGTAATGTAGAAGATAAAAATAATTCCGACCACAAGCTTATCTCAAAATTATCATACATTTTTGTAGTTATGCGCATCGTGAATATACATATTATACAATTTACTCATAGTGTCATATCATAACATAAAATTCGATACAAAGTTTCATTTTTTAAAGTACTCAACCCATTTGGTTGTCCATCTGGTGATTTCGGTCCATCACGCCGAATTTTGCTCCGTAAGTAAATTTTTGTTTTAAAAATTACCTCACCATCCTGTACAACTTTTTCCCTCAATCATGTTCCGACTGACGCTACGGTCCAACCAGAATATTTTGCGAGCCTTTGGAACCTTTTCTCAATGTATCAAATTCAATGTTTTTATTCCCTTTGCTGTAAGCTGTAATTACATTCCCCCATAATTTGAGAACGATTTAAAGTTGAAGGATGGCCGACCCATGCGACAGACTCTTAAATTACTCTAGTAGTTCAAACTTAACGTTGAAAGGTGTCCTTATAAGGATGTAATTTTTATTCATTTACAATTTGTAAGTCTTGTAGTACACCGTAAATAGTTTTAAAGTTTTGTAAGAACAAGGTAATCGACTACTTCTACAAGTTGCACAAAACGCGCTCTTTTAAATTTTAAAATTAGAAATCACAGCGAAGCTCACGTTGCGGTTTTGAAATAATAATAATAATTTTGCTTGTTGCTCCATAAATAATATTGATTTTTTTATCTTATAAAATAAAATAAAACTTTAATTTATAGAGATTTACAAGTTTACTTTATTGTTTATAGTCGCAACTTACGTCGACAGAGTAATTGCACGTAAGCTAATAAATTTTTTTTATCCGAGTGAAAATATTTTATTAAAGATAACATTGTCAAGTAAATCTTGCGAAATTATGGTTTTAATGTAATTTTTTTTTCTTGATTACTTATTTGTTTTATAAAACCATGTAGATAGGATCTGCTACGTGCATCCCAATTATTTCATTGGTAAGCTCAAGTGGAAATTTTTTTATTTGTGTTCTATTTTATCGTGTATTTCAAGAGATTTTACTTTAGGATATCAGTTTGATTGCGTGGTTTGAAGAAGTCACAGTTTCATGTTTTGAAATTCGGTGTTAGTTATTTACTTATTGGTTCTGTACTTTGTAATACCGCGTCGCATGATTCAATTGGGTTATCAATAATTTGTGTATTTTTGGATTTAAAAAAAAAATACGAACAATTTTCAAAATTTTATTTCAAGACAAATACACGGTATGTTTGATCAACACCCACAATTTTCTTTTTTAAAGGTGATAAAATTTTTGTTAAACTTAATTAGTGAGTAAAATGCAGTTTAAGCTTTTTCGAATGAGGGAACCTTCGTTTACTCTCCGCAATTCTCTTTTTAAATTATAAGATTTTGAATACAATTGAATGTAATTGGAAAATTTTTGAAAATATTGAAAAATCTGCATTTACAACTTATTAATACAAAATTAATGTTTTATACATCCGGTATGATAGACAATAATATAAAAATTAAACTTTTAAATGTTAATATCTTGTAATATCTCAAAAATATCGGTGGGAAATTTTAGCAGAATATAGACATTTTAGTTAGGAAATGCGCATAATAAATTTAACAATGGGTAATTATTGTCAAGAATTCAAAAACAATATTATTCATCTTAAAATAAATTTTAAAACCATTATTTTATTTATTAAATTCAGAAACCTCTCAAAATTTGGTTGAGTGACAGAGCGGAAATTCTATGTTCAAATCATCGACTTCAAGGAAATTCTTAGCTTTTAATTTAAAATAATTTAAGGATAATATTTAATTAAAAGTTACAAGTTAAAAGGGGGTAAGAAATTATAATTATAATATCCAGAATTTCACTGTTTCAGCTTTTGTTAGGCATAACTTTTTACCCCTTTAAGAATTTATCAACTGCCAAGTATTTTTGTATTTGAAAACCTTCAGAATTGGTGGATTTACTGATGAGGCTAAATTTGTTCTTACAAAATGAATATTTTGAGTTTATCATTGCAGTTTTCTAGCGGTTTTCTGCATTAAAAAGTGTAAATTAAATTATTATGAAGGCTGTAAAAATTGTAATTGAAAATAAGATAGATTTTTCAGGGGGGGGGGGGATAAAAATTAAATTTTAGCTATATTATCAAATAAATTTGAATCAACACATTATTGTTTATTTTTATTAGAAAGCTTCCAAAGGATGCTGAATTTTTACTTGCAAAAAAAATTAATTTTACAACTCTAATTTGTCCTGAATTCAGATAAATTTAATTTACTGGCTTTAATACAAAAATACTGAATAATACTGAAAAATGAACATATTATTGCACTTGCAAGACAACAAAAATAACGAAATAATTACAATTCTCGTGGTGGTGGGGTTAAAATCAAAGCTGTAATGAAGGTAGAAAGCGCCTATGGCACACGGTTTAACTACCCCCTCCCCGGTTCGAACTAGAATTTTTTTTAAATATTGAATATTTATTTATATTTACAATTTTGAACAATTAAAAACCTAATGAAACCTACAATTAAAAACATAAACCAAAATAAAATTTCACATTTTTTATTCAACAATGAACAAATAATGAGGCATAATATTCTATTGTAAGAGGTGACCTTCTTGTCTAGGGTAGATACGCCCGTTGAACTCCATAAAATGTGAAAAAACCGGGGGGTCTGGTATGGAATAACCCCCAGAACAAGGAAGTAACGAAATTACTTTTCAAAATTATTAAAAATGCAAATTTAATTCTTGAGAAAATATCTTCTTGCTTACTTACTGCTGAGTGTATTCCATCCCCCCTCCCCCCACCCCTCGACAACCAGGTTTTCCGATTGTTTACATTTATAAATAAACTTCAGGTCAGGAAAGATCTTTTTGAGGAACATAAACTACATAAAACTTAATTCTACCTTATTTTTTAAGGGTTCTTCTATTTTGTAAGATGGCTCCCTCTTTAGATTCCCTAAAATGTGAAAAAATGCGTGTGAAACCGGGGGGTCTGGGGGGTATGGAATACCCTCCAGATATAAAGAAGCAATAAGATGACTATTCTAATTTGATTCTTATAGACCCCCCGGTTTCGCAATCACTTCTTCACATTTAACACACGACGCTGTACTTTAAGGAATTATAACCCCCCTCCCTAACATTCAGGACTAGGTACATCAGTGGAATCAGTCGAGACCCCCCTCCCCCAGATGTAAGTAAACAGCAAGGCGACAGTTAAAGAATCAAATTAAGAAATCAAAACAAAATCCCCTAAAATGTGAAGAAATAGTTGTGAAACCGGGGGGTCGGGGGGGGGGGGTATGGAATACTCCTCAGAACAGCACAAGGAAGTAAGATGATTTTTCAAAATTGATAAAGGCTTAAATTTAATTCTTGTAAAAGCATCATTTTGCTTACTTACGACTGAGTTACCCCTCCCCATTAGGGGACCCTTAGGATATTAAAGAATTAGCCTTCTAGCTTATTTTGCACCCCAACTCTATGCGCCCGTGACTTACACCACCTTTTCCACGCCCTAGTTACGACGCTGGTTAAAATAGCATATTTTGTGTAAAATAACAAGCAAATTAATAACTTATTATTCCTTTCATTTCGAAAAGTTTGTAAATGACTATAAATTTTGTTAAAAAACAATCCAAAGTTTTGTAGAAAAAATTATTTTAAAAATCTAATTTAAGATAAATTGTATTTAATTCTGCTTTTTCTACAAATTTACAAAGAAAAAATTGTTTAAATATTCTGGAAATATATAAATTACAGCAAAAACAACGAAAAAATTGTATTACATTAACATAAGTGCCTTTTTCTAAGGTTTAGAAAGGAAGGTGGATTTTTCGTATTATTTCAAAGATAATTAGGGCTTTCAGAAAATAATTTTTGTAGAAATTTCTAATTTGTTCTGAATTTAAGATAAATATGTAAACAAAATTAGGGAATAATTCTTTAGTTTCCTTGAAAATGGCACTGAATTTTTTTATATTATTCGAAAGATAAGTTAAGGTTTCATAGAAATGAAAATGTATTTAAAATCCCTAAATAGAGCAGGTTCACAGGGGGGGGGGTTTAATAGTAAATTTTATTCAAAGTAACAAACAAATCAAGCAAATGATTATTTTTTTTTTGGAAAATTTGCAAATGATACCGAGTAAAAATTGTGAACAAATTCTAACTGTGGAGGGGTGGTTTTTCAGAGGGGGGATAACGTTAGCAAATGATTATTTATTTTTATTGGTGAGTTTTGGCTTATATTATTTTTTAAGGATTTTTCTCTGAAGGACAATTCAGGGTTTCAGAAAATATTAATAATTATGAAGCCCTAAATTAAGAATAATTATTATATTTTCTGGGTTTTACATAAAACTTTAATAAAAATCATATTATAATTTGATTAAATATTCTAAAACATTGCAAATAATTATACTAATATTGAATATTATGTTAATACAGTAAAAATTGTGATTGTAATTATGAATGGTGGCTTTTCACAGTAAATCAGTGAATTTTTACATTATTTATTTTATTATCAAGAAGATAATTTAACATTTTAAAAATATTTAAATTTAAAGCTCTAAGTTCCTCTAAATTTATTTTACTGATTTTTATTAAATAATTTTAATTAAACAATAATGCTATTTTATTTAAATGTATTATTTATTATACAATAATAATAATTAGAAGCTGAGGTATAAATTGCAGCAATCAATCAACAAATTATTATATTATTTATAAATCAGTCAGGGATTATTTTATATGAAATTAAATGTTTTACAATTGTTACCATAGAAATTTTAATGGTAAATTTCTGATGTTTCATTATTATTTATATCCTTGATTATTTTAGAGAAAAACTGTAAATAAGTTTTTTATAGAGAAAAACATATCACATCCGTACATATTAGTTTGTTTATTCTTATTTTAAAATTAAAGTTAATAATTGAGATATTTGTCGTTCAATAATAACATTTAGCGTGAGTATAGTTTGTATTTGTCGATATAAGAGACATTTAGTCTCTGTATAATTATCACATATATTTTTATGTGATAAATTTTATTTAAATTATTTTTATTTGCAAGAAAAAGATAAACAAACAAACGTTTTATTATTTTTATAAAAATTACTGGTTAATTTTGAATAAATAGTTATAAAAGATATTGGTTACAGCAAAAATATAATTTTCAATACCTACGAGTAAGTAATTAATATAATATAATTTTTTATGCGCGTGTCATTGTGCAATAATATTATATTACATCTGCAATACAAAATTATTTACGTTCAACGATTTTAAAGGTCGATTCGCATTAATGCGAAACCATACATTTTATTGTAAACATAAAATAATGACCGCTACCCTCATACAAAAAGAGATGCTGGAAAGCTATAACCCAAAAACATCCTTTAGTTTTCCTTTAATGATCTTCTGGAAACTATTTTTTGTTTCCCTTCCTTACCCCCAATGTGGCACGTGTAACCGATTACTATCCGATCCAATTTTTCATTGTTCTCAAAACACTTCTCGTAAAATCCATTTTCTTCTCTTGAAGCGAACTTCAAAAAGTAATAACTTCTTGTGAATCTTACGGTTACTACATTTAAATTCATACATAGAAATGTGACGAATTCGTGGTTAAACTTCCGCTGATCTCACCGAGATCCAAAACTTCCATCTCTTCTCGAAAATTTCCTTCTTTTCCCCATGGGATCCTCAATCCAACTATTTTAATGAAATTTTATCAACGTCAGTTATTATTCACCTTGTGCAATTTCCAATTGTTTTAACGTCCGAGCAATTTTTTTACACAATCCAACAACTTTCCTGTCAGCATTTCGTCATTCGGTGCTGATGACACCGGTAGCATAAGATATGTATGTCGATAAGCAGTCATATTCTATCGCTCATCAAACCGTATTCGAGCCTCCTCAAGTTTTGCCATTTTTTACCGTCTGTGTTTCTATTTTCTTCGACAACTTCGCTAGCGTTTTAAACAAATCAGGTAAACTTATCATTTTCTTTTTCAATTTTTGTTTGCAACAGCCTGCGTAGTCGTCCAACTACCCGCTCGTACTCTTTTACATAATTTTTTACGTCACAAAAATCGAATATTCAGTCGTAATTTTTTTTTTTAATTTATTCGAATTAATTTTTCCTATTGTTTATTTAATTTTAGCCAATTATAATGACTCACGCACTTACGTTTAGATTATGAACCTCAATTTCGTTGTTTGTTGCTGTTTCATTGTTGTAATTTAAATTTTAAAATTAACCGAAAGTTTTTCGTTCGAAACAAAAAGGGCGTAGGTGCCCAACTTACGCAGTGGAAGGTAGATTTCATTGTTTAATTAAAGCTTAAATTTTGGTTAATTATAAAATCTTTTGTTCTATTTTTAGGTTTTATTGACTTGATAAATTGACGCTCTTTGGTGTTGACGCCCGTTGTAATCTGATGTGCGTAAATTATTTCGCAGTCAGACAACTGGATTATATTTATTTTTCTACATTTACAGGACAACTTCCGAAAGTACCACACCTTATAGGTGAAAATGGATTACAATTATCAAACGAGATAACAGATATTGGCATTGCAAGCGTTTAGCCTTGTTTAATTCTCTTGACCCCAATATTGTGCTTTATTTCACTGGCCAATATAATTAATATCTCCATCTTTAAAAAATTAAACAACACCACAAAAAATCAAAATGTTAGTTTTCCGAAATTTTTAGTTCAAGGCGGTTCGTCATGTTTTAAATCGAAAAGCTTATTTTTTTTATGTTTCATTATCTTTCATGACTTTTAAAAAATATTTAATCCATTCTCAGGATTTAGTATGTTTACAGTTGTATTAGTGTAATTTATTAACATGTTATCTTTTTATTGATATTTTGCAAATTCTATTACACGGTTTTACTATATCATTAGGTAGGTTTATGTCCGTGCAATTTATTATATTAACTTTTAATTAATTAAATTATAAATCATGATAATTAATGTTCCTGTAAGTAGGTAACCGTCACGATTATTTGCGACTGATTTATAAATTTACAAATTTATGAATGTATCAGAACCGGATTTAGATAATTTAATACGAAATCCGTAATTTTACAGTTTATCACTTTGTTACTACGACAGAGTAATTAATTGAACTTTGTGCAACTAGAGGTCGCTTAATGTTCTTTTCGGATAATTACATGTTTTACAGTTTTCAAGGTGTTAATTTTATTTATATGATTAGTGAGGTTTCCTTGCTAACCTAGGAAATCCTTCCCCTGAAAAATAATCAGTGGAAAATATTTTTTGTGATTTGGATTCGAACACTGGCACAAGGTCCTAAATATACCATCACTTAGTTGATGCTTTTGTGGTACATTATATTGTTTATACTTTATACTATCTATAAACTACTAATTACCCCAGAAATTTTATGATTTATAAGAAACAAACAGAAAAAGTGTCCATGATTAAAGTTAATTTCAAATGAAAGTTCTGAAGGAACGGGGACCCCTCTGGCATATCCAGAACCTTTCAACCACTGCAGGTGAATTTTTTGAAGAATGGAAGAAAAGTTGAGATTTTATGGTCGATAGATAAAATTAAAATTAACTTAATATTTTCTTGAAGGTTTTCAACGAATTCCATGTTTTCATCCTTTTCCTAAGTCCCAACTTCCTGTCCTGGTTATGGAAAGTATGAATGTTCGGGAGTGCCCTAGATTTTGAATTCTTGATTGAATTTTTTTAATTTACTACTAACAATTCAACGATTGTTAAAATCAAGAAGTTATATAATATTTGAACCGTTACGACTCTAGGAAATTGACCCTAGAAAAGAGAACCACATTTATGAATTTCTTCAAAGTTTTTAGTGCCGGCCAAAGTTGCAGTGGCGCTCTGTACTTACTGAAAAATTTCCACTCTTTCTATTATTGTATTTTATATTATTTGTATTCTAAAAATAATATATTAAGTATGTCGCATTATCAAGTAAATAATATAAATTTGTCAAGTTCCACAAAAAGATTTACATAATATTTAGTTACTTATTTATTATTGTGAAAATAAAGATTATTTCGTACACAATCAAATTCATGTGAATCAAGAATAACTTCAAATTTTGGGCCCGGGAGCGAGTGAAAATTAAAAAAGAACAACATTTTGTGGCAATATAATTCAGTTCAAGGGGGTCCAGAACATTTTACCGGGACCATTCTTCCCTTTACGCCATTGTCCATTCCTCCCCAGACCTTCGGTTGCATGTTAATTTTGTCAAATTTTAGGGTGTTAAAGGGCTTAATCCAGCGTAGAAAAAATATGTATTGTCAAGAATTAAATTTGCGTCTTTTATCAATTTTGAAAAGTTATATCGTAACTTCCTTGTGCTGGGTGGGGGGGATATTCCATATCCTACAGACCCCGCGGTTTCAAACCTACTTCTTCACATTTGAGGGGATACATTTGTTTTGATTTCTTAATTTGATCCTTTAACAGTCGCTTTGCATGTTTACTTACATCTGGGGGGAGTCTCGACTGATTCCACTAATGTACCTAGACCTGAATGTTAGGGAAGGGGGTTATGATTTGTTAATGTACAGCATCGTGTGTTAAATGTGAAGAAGTGATTGCGAAACCGGGGGGTCTGGGGGGTATGGAATACCCCCAAGGTACACCAGTAAATAAGCAACAATATGACTTTTTAAGAATCAAATTTGAATAGTCATCTTATTGCCTTTATAGCTGGAGGGTATTCCATACCCCCAGACCCCCCGGTTTCTCGCCCATAATATTTTAGAGTATAAATATGTTTCGGTTTAACCATACTTTTAATTTTGTATAAATATTTAAATAAATCTCTTGTTTGAACGGGCCGGGGGGGGGGGGGTTAGTGAAAATTAAACCGCATGCCACAGGCGCTTTTTACCCTTGCTACGATTCTGGGAGGAGGGATAAATACAATTTTTTTTTAAATTTTATAGTACATTTCTATAAAATTAAAGTATATTTTTAAAATTTGAAGTCTTTTTAGTCTTTTTTTTTCGATTTTTGTATTCCATTGGGGATCACTCATAATTACTTTCCTTGATAGCTACTAAAGAGTCCAAATTGAAATTTTCTGTGACTAAACTTTTGAGGATCACCTAAACTCTGTCATGAATGTTATTGTACAAAATCAGGCTAATAAGATCAGGAACTGCCAGTGGCGGATCTAGCATTTGAGAGGCCCCAAGCGCAATTCAATTTTGAGGCCCCCTCTAGTTTTTTCACTAATTCTACACTCCCTAACGCAATTAATTTGAACCTCTGGTGTACAGACGATTTTTTTAAATACTTTTTTTAACTAAAAATTGCATTGAAAACAAAATAACTGCAAATCTAAGGCATCTTAGGGCTTAGAATTTTTTGGTTATTTTTCCTGTGTTTATTACAACAGAATTATTATTTTCACAACATTTCAGAATATTTCAACAAAATTAAATTTTTATCAAAAACTTGAAATGAAAAATTGCACAGAAATCAAAATAACTGCAAATCTAAGGCATCTTAGGGCTTAGAATTTTTTGGTTATTTTTCCTGTGTTTATTACAACAGAATTATTATTTTCACAACATTTCAGAAGATTTGAACAAAATTAAATTTTTATCAAAAACTTGAAATGAAAAATTGCACTGAAATCAAAATAACTGCAAATCTAAGGCATCTTAGGGCTTAGAATTTTTTGGTTATTTTTCCTGTGTTTATTACAACAGAATTATTATTTTCACAACATTTCAGAAGATTTGAACAACATTAAATTTTTATCAAAAACTTGAAATCAAAAATTGCACTGAAACCAAAATTACTGCAAATCTAAGGTATCTTAGGGCTTAGAGTTTTTCGGTTATTTTTCCTGTGTTTATTACAACAGAATTAAAGAATTAATATTTTCATAACATTTCAGAATATTTGAACAAAATTAAATTTTTTTCAAAACATTGAAATCAAAAATTGCACTGAAATCAAAATAACTGCAAATCTAAGGCATTTTAGGGCTCAGAATTTTTTCGATATTTTTCCTGTCTTTATTACAACAGAATTATTATTTTCACAATATTTCAGAATATTTAAATAAAATTAAATTTTTATCAAAAACTTGAAATCAAAAATTGCACTGAAATCAAAATAACTGCAAATTTAATGCATCTTAGGGCTTAGAATTTTTTGGTTATTTTTCCTGTGTTTATTACAACAGAATTAATATTTTCATAAAATTTCAAAATAATTGAACAAAATTCAATTTTTATCAAAAAATTGAAATCAAAAATTGCACTGAAATCAAAATTACTGCAAATCTAAGGCATCTTAGGGCCTAGAATTTTTTGGTTATTTTTCCTGTGTTTATTACAACCAAATTATTATTTTCACAAAATTTCAGAACATTTGAACAAAAATTAATATTTATCAAAAACTTGAAATCAAAAATTGCACTGAAATCAAAATAACTGCAAATCTAAGGCATCTTAGGGCTTAGAATTTTTTGGTTATTTTTCCTGTGTTTATTACAACAGAATTATTATTTTCACAACATTTCAGAATATTTGAACATAATTAAATTTTTATCAAAAACTTGAAATCAAAAATTGCACTGAAATCAAAATAACTGCAAATCTAAGTCATCTTAGGGCTTAGAATTTTTTGGTTATTTTTCCTGTGTTTATTACAACAGAAATATTATTTTTACAACATTTCAGAATATTTGAACAAAATTAAATTTTTATCAAAAACTTGAAATCAAAAATTGCACTGAAATCAAAATAACTGCAAATCTAAGGCATCTTAGGGCTTAGAATTTTTTGGTTATTTTTCCTGTGTTTATTACAACAGAATTATTATTTTCACAACATTTCAGAATATCTGAACAAAATTAAATTTTTATCAAAAACTTGAAATCAAAAATTGCCCTGAAATCAAAATAATTGCAAATCTATGGCATCTTAGGGCTTAGAATTTTTTGGTTATTTTTCCTGTGTTTATTACAACAGAATTATTATTTTCACAACATTTCAGAATATTTGAACAAAATTAAATTTTTAGCAAAAACTTGAAATCAAAAATTGCGCTGAAATCAAAATAACTGCAAATCTATGGCATCTTAGGGCTTAGAATTTTTTGGTTATTTTTCCTGTGTTTATTACAACGGAATTATTATTTTCACAACATTTCAGAATATTTGAACAAAATGAAATTTTTATCAAAAACTTGAAATCAAAAATTGCACTGAAATCAAAATAACTGCAAATCTAAGGCATCTTAGGGCTTAGAATTTTTTGGTTATTTTTCCTGTGTTTATTACAACAGAATTATTATTTTCACAACATTTCAGAATATTTCAACAAAATTAAATTTTTATCAAAAACTTGAAATCAAAACTTGCGCTGAAATCAAAATAACTGCAAATCTAAGTCATCTTAGGGCTTAGAATTTTTTGGTTATTTTTCCTGTGTTTATTACAATAGAATTATTATTTTCACAACATTTCAGAAGATTTGAACAAAATTAAATTTTTATCAAAAACTTGAAATCAAAATAACTGCAAATCTAAGGCATCTTGGGGCTTAGAATTTTTTGGTTATTTTACTGTGTTTATTACAACAAAATTATTATTTTCACAACATTTCAGAATATTTCAACAAAATTAAATTTTTATCAAAAACTTGAAATCAAAAATTGCACTGAAATCAAAATAACTGCAAATCTAAGGCATCTTAAGGCTTAGAATTTTTTGGTTATTTTTCCTGTGTTTATTACAACAGAATTATTATTTTCACAACATTTCAGAATATTTCAACAAAATTAAATTTTTATCAAAAACTTGAAATCAAAAATTGCGCTGAAATCAAAATAACTGCAAATCTAAGTCATCTTAGGGCTTAGAATTTTTTGGTTATTTTTCCTGTGTTTATTACAACAGAATTATTATTTTCACAACATTTCAGAAGATTTGAACAAAATTAAATTTTTACCAAAAACTTGAAATCAAAATAACTGCAAATCTAAGGCATCTTGGGGCTTAGAATTTTTTGGTTATTTTACTGTGTTTATTACAACAAAATTATTATTTTCACAACATTTCAGAATATTTCAACAAAATTAAATTTTTATCAAAAACTTGAAATCAAAAATTGCACTGAAATCAAAATAACTGCAAATCTAAGGCATCTTAGGGCTTAGAATTTTTTGGTTATTTTTCCTGTGTTTATTACAACAGAATTAAAGAATTAATATTTTCATAACATTTCAGAATATTTGAACAAAATTAAATTATTTTCAAAACATTGAAATCAAAAATTGCACTGAAATCAAAATAACTGCAAATCTAAGGCATTTTAGGGCTCAGAATTTTTTCGATATTTTTCCTGTCTTTATTACAACAGAATTATTATTTTCACAATATTTCAGAATATTTAAATAAAATTAAATTTTTATCAAAAACTTGAAATCAAAAATTGCACTGAAATCAAAATAACTGCAAATTTAATGCATCTTAGGGCTTAGAATTTTTTGGTTATTTTTCCTGTGTTTATTACAACAGAATTAATATTTTCATAAAATTTCAAAATAATTGAACAAAATTCAATTTTTATCAAAAAATTGAAATCAAAAATTGCACTGAAATCAAAATTACTGCAAATCTAAGGCATCTTAGGGCCTAGAATTTTTTGGTTATTTTTCCTGTGTTTATTACAACCAAATTATTATTTTCACAAAATTTCAGAACATTTGAACAAAAATTAATATTTATCAAAAACTTGAAATCAAAAATTGCACTGAAATCAAAATAACTGCAAATCTAAGGCATCTTAGGGCTTAGAATTTTTTGGTTATTTTTCCTGTGTTTATTACAACAGAATTATTATTTTCACAACATTTCAGAATATTTGAACATAATTAAATTTTTATCAAAAACTTGAAATCAAAAATTGCACTGAAATCAAAATAACTGCAAATCTAAGTCATCTTAGGGCTTAGAATTTTTTGGTTATTTTTCCTGTGTTTATTACAACAGAAATATTATTTTTACAACATTTCAGAATATTTGAACAAAATTAAATTTTTATCAAAAACTTGAAATCAAAAATTGCACTGAAATCAAAATAACTGCAAATCTAAGGCATCTTAGGGCTTAGAATTTTTTGGTTATTTTTCCTGTGTTTATTACAACAGAATTATTATTTTCACAACATTTCAGAATATCTGAACAAAATTAAATTTTTATCAAAAACTTGAAATCAAAAATTGCCCTGAAATCAAAATAATTGCAAATCTATGGCATCTTAGGGCTTAGAATTTTTTGGTTATTTTTCCTGTGTTTATTACAACAGAATTATTATTTTCACAACATTTCAGAATATTTGAACAAAATTAAATTTTTAGCAAAAACTTGAAATCAAAAATTGCGCTGAAATCAAAATAACTGCAAATCTATGGCATCTTAGGGCTTAGAATTTTTTGGTTATTTTTCCTGTGTTTATTACAACAGAATTATTATTTTCACAACATATCAGAATATTTGAACAAAATGAAATTTTTATCAAAAACTTGAAATCAAAAATTGCACTGAAATCAAAATAACTGCAAATCTAAGGCATCTTAGGGCTTAGAATTTTTTGGTTATTTTTCCTGTGTTTATTACAACAGAATTATTATTTTCACAACATTTCAGAATATTTCAACAAAATTAAATTTTTATCAAAAACTTGAAATCAAAACTTGCGCTGAAATCAAAATAACTGCAAATCTAAGTCATCTTAGGGCTTAGAATTTTTTGGTTATTTTTCCTGTGTTTATTACAATAGAATTATTATTTTCACAACATTTCAGAAGATTTGAACAAAATTAAATTTTTATCAAAAACTTGAAATCAAAATAACTGCAAATCTAAGGCATCTTGGGGCTTAGAATTTTTTGGTTATTTTACTGTGTTTATTACAACAAAATTATTATTTTCACAACATTTCAGAATATTTCAACAAAATTAAATTTTTATCAAAAACTTGAAATCAAAAATTGCACTGAAATCAAAATAACTGCAAATCTAAGGCATCTTAAGGCTTAGAATTTTTTGGTTATTTTTCCTGTGTTTATTACAACAGAATTATTATTTTCACAACATTTCAGAATATTTCAACAAAATTAAATTTTTATCAAAAACTTGAAATCAAAAATTGCGCTGAAATCAAAATAACTGCAAATCTAAGTCATCTTAGGGCTTAGAATTTTTTGGTTATTTTTCCTGTGTTTATTACAACAGAATTATTATTTTCACAACATTTCAGAAGATTTGAACAAAATTAAATTTTTACCAAAAACTTGAAATCAAAATAACTGCAAATCTAAGGCATCTTGGGGCTTAGAATTTTTTGGTTATTTTACTGTGTTTATTACAACAAAATTATTATTTTCACAACATTTCAGAATATTTCAACAAAATTAAATTTTTATCAAAAACTTGAAATCAAAAATTGCACTGAAATCAAAATAACTGCAAATCTAAGGCATCTTAGGGCTTAGAATTTTTTGGTTATTTTTCCTGTATTTATTACAACAGAATTATTATTTTCACAACATTTCAGAATATTTGAACATAATTAAATTTTTATCAAAAACTTGAAATCAAAAATTGCACTGAAATCAAAATAACTGCAAATCTAAGTCATCTTAGGGCTTAGAATTTTTTGGTTATTTTTCCTGTGTTTATTACAACAGAATTATTATTTTCACAACATTTCAGAAGATTTGAACAAAATTAAATTTTTATCAAAAACTTGAAATCAAAAATTGCATTGAAATCAAAATAACTGCAAATCTAAGGCATCTTGGGGCTTAGAATTTTTTGGTTATTTTTACTGTGTTTATTACAACAGAATTATTATTTTCACAACATTTCAGAATATTTGAACAAAATTAAATTTTTATCAAAAACTTGAAATCAAAAATTGCACAGAAATCAAAATAACTGCAAATCTAA
The DNA here is from genome assembly GCA_958510855.1 of Rhagonycha lutea. NCBI lineage: Eukaryota > Metazoa > Arthropoda > Insecta > Coleoptera > Cantharidae > Rhagonycha > Rhagonycha lutea. The sequence goes on along the minus strand of OY294040.1, from coordinate 2,944,685 downwards.
GGCATCTTAGGGCTTAGAATTTTTTGGTTATTTTTCCTGTGTTTATTACAACAGAATTATTATTTTCACAACATTTCAGAATATTTCAACAAAATTAAATTTTTATCAAAAACTTGAAATCAAAAATTGCGCTGAAATCAAAATAACTGCAAATCTAAGTCATCTTAGTTCTTAGAATTTTTTGGTTATTTTTCCTGTGTTTATTACAACAGAATTATTATTTTCACAACATTTCAGAAGATTTGAACAAAATTAAATTTTTATCAAAAACTTGAAATCAAAAATTGCATTGAAATCAAAATAACTGCAAATCTAAGGCATCTTGGGGCTTAGAATTTTTTGGTTATTTTTACTGTGTTTATTACAACAGAATTATTATTTTCACAACATTTCAGAATATTTGAACAAAATTAAATTTTTATCAAAAACTTGAAATCAAAAATTGCACAGAAATCAAAATAACTGCAAATCTAAGGCATCTTAGGGCTTAGAATTTTTTGGTTATTTTTCCTGTGTTTATTACAACAGAATTATTATTTTCACAACATTTCAGAATATTTCAACAAAATTAAATTTTTATCAAAAACTTGAAATCAAAAATTGCGCTGAAATCAAAATAACTGCAAATCTAAGTCATCTTAGTTCTTAGAATTTTTTGGTTATTTTTCCTGTGTTTATTACAACAGAATTATTATTTTCACAACATTTCAGAAGATTTGAACAAAATTAAATTTTTATCAAAAACTTGAAATCAAAAATTGCATTGAAATCAAAATAACTGCAAATCTAAGGCATCTTGGGGCTTAGAATTTTTTGGTTATTTTTACTGTGTTTATTACAACAGAATTATTATTTTCACAACATTTCAGAATATTTGAACAAAATTAAATTTTTATCAAAAACTTGAAATCAAAAATTGCACAGAAATCAAAATAACTGCAAATCTAAGGCATCTTAGGGCTTAGAATTTTTTGGTTATTTTTCCTGTGTTTATTACAACAGAATTATTATTTTCACAACATTTCAGAATATTTCAACAAAATTAAATTTTTATCAAAAACTTGAAATCAAAAATTGCGCTGAAATCAAAATAACTGCAAATCTAAGTCATCTTAGTTCTTAGAATTTTTTGGTTATTTTTCCTGTGCTTATTACAACAGAATTATTATTTTCACAACATTTCAGAAGATTTGAACAAAATTAAATTTTTATCAAAAACTTGAAATCAAAAATTGCATTGAAATCAAAATAACTGCAAATCTAAGGCATCTTGGGGCTTAGAATTTTTTGGTTATTTTACTGTGTTTATTACAACAGAATTATTATTTTCACAACATTTCAGAATATTTGAACAAAATTAAATTTTTATCAAAAACTAGAAATCAAAAATTGCACTGAAATCAAAATAACTGCAAATCTAAGGCATCTTAGGGCTTAGAATGTTTTGGTTATTTTTCCTGTGTTTATTACAACAGAATTATTATTTTCACAACATTTGAGAATATTTGAACAAAATTAAATTTTTAACAAAAACTTGAAATCAAAAATTGCATTGAAATCAAAATAACTGCAAATCTAAGGCATCTTAGGGCTTAGAATTTTTTGGTTATTTTTCCTGTGTTTATTACAACAGAATTATTATTTTCACAACATTTGAGAATATTTGAACATAATTAAATTTTTATCAAAAACTTGAAATCAAAAATTGCATTGAAATCAAAATAACTGCAAATCTAAGGCATCTTAGGGCTTAGAATTTTTTGCTTATTTTTCCTGTGTTTATTACAACAGAATTATTATTTTCACAACATTTGAGAATATTTGAACAAAATTAAATTTTTATCAAAAACTGGAAATCAAAAATTGCGTTGAAATCAAAATAACTGCAAATCTAAGGCATCTTGGTGCTTAGAATTTTTTGGTTATTTTTCCTGTGTTTATTACAACAGAATTATTATTTTCACAACATTTCAGAATATTTGAACAAAATTAAATTTTTAGCCAAAACTTGAAATCAAAAATTGTACTGAAATCAAAATAACTGCAAATCTAAGGCATTTTAGGGCTCAGAATTTTTTCGTTATTTTTCCTGTATTTATTACAACAGAATTATTATTTTCACAACATTTCAGAAATAGAACAAAATTAAATTTTTATCAAAAACTTGAAATCAAAATTTGTACTGAAATCAAAATTACTGCAAATCTAAGGCATCTTAGGGCTTAGAATTTTTCGGTTATTTTTCATGTGTTTATTACAACAGAATTAATTTTTCATAACATTTCAGAATATTTGAACATAATTAAATTTTTATCAAAAACTTGAAATCAAAAATTGCACTAAAATCAAAATAACTGCAAATCTAATGCATCTTGGGGCTTAGAATTTTTTGGTTATTTTTCCTGTGTTTATAACAACAGAATTAATATTTTCATAAAATTTCAGAATATTAGAACAAAATTCAATTTTTATCAAAAACTTGAAATCAAAAATTGCACTGAAATCAAAATAACTGCCAATCTAATGCATCTTAGGGCTTACAATTTTTTGGTTATTTTTCCTGTGTTTATTACAACAGAATTAATATTTTCATAAAATTTCAGAATATTTGAACAAAATTAAATTTTTATCAAAAAATTGATATTAAATTGCACTGAATTGATCATAATAACTGCAAATCTAAGGCATTTTAGGGCTTAGAATTTGTTCGTTATTTTTCCTGTCTTTATTACAACAGATTTATTAATTTCACAACATTTCAGAATATTTGAACAAAATTAAATTTTTATAAAAAAATTAAAATCAAAAATTATACTGTAATCAAAATTACTGCAAATCTATTTGCACATATTCAAATTTAACTGAAGATTTTTTAAATAAAGCAGTGAATTAAATAAAATATTAAGCATAGACTTTCGCAGCTTAAGTTGGTTAAGTATATTAACTGTTGTAATAATATAAAAATAAAAATAAAAATAAAAATTGAATTACATTTCTCCTGCATCACCTCATTTTGATGAAAAGTATCAATATATTTTTAAAGTAGGAAATTGATTTATTTTGTTCACTGTTTAGCGAATTTAGTTTATTAACTAAATTGTTTGGTAAATATGTTTACAGTTAAAAATAGACTAAATCTTAAAATCATTCATATTGTCCACAACTTATTTTGTTTAACAAGCAGTGGTACTGAAACTTTCGTTCCAGTAAAAGGGAAATGCTTCAACAGTTGATAGGTTTTCTAATATTTTTCTACTAATCTGGAACTAAATACCATAGCTTGTCTATAATATAAATCTTCGAAGTTGAGTGTTACGTCATCGTAACCTAACCAATCATGAAGCCTGTTTTGGGCGGTGCTTACACACGATGACGTAGTGCCCAAGTTTTAAGATTTATGTTATAGTTTTTCTAACCAATCTTTGAAGTAAACTAAGCAACAGTAGAGAAGATCGAACCGGTGCATTTCTTCGATTGTTGAGTTAGGCTGGTCAAGCACCTCGATTCTCTAAGTTTCTTCATTTGCACATCAAGTGTTTAATTATAACGGCTCCATCTAGAAGAATAGAGTAGTTGGTTATTATTATCAGTAGTAACAGTAAAGCAAATTAGACGACTTTGGAATTCATCTACGACTTGGAAATGACGTTATTATTGTTTATCAAGAAAAGATTATTAATGCTTGGCGGAGAACTGCAATTCGCCGATTATTTTCCTATAGAAAACGATAATATAAATGCATTGACGTTTAAACTTACGCCCTCCGGCGCGAGTTCGGTGACCCCTGGACCGACCATATCATCGAGAGAACTTCTCTCAAAAATTTGGAATTCTCATAATTAGACGTAGATTATTAAATTTATTGTTTTATCTAAAAAGTGGTTATGCAATTGCCGATTTTGCATTATTCTAAACACGAGTTAACTTTTATTTTTAGCCAATTATTTTGTATTCCTCGCACATACCACATAGTAAACTTTATATTGTACGCTGTAAAAATTTACGAGGTATGTTTTTGTTTGAATACATGTAGGTATTTGTAATTATGGTGTGTTTATATTAGTTTTTTTTTATTGCCGAAGCAAGTTAATAATAGTAACTATCACGGTTTAAATGTTAATGACGTATTCAGTTAAGGTCGCCTTGATAAAGCTTGTATTGATAATAATGGTAGCATTTTTAATATTAAATTACTAATTTATCGTTTTCTGGTTTTAGTAGCTTGTGGTCCCGCCGGTTAGAAGAGGACTCCTTATCACCTCTTTGGATCATCGGCGGGGTGAACCTCCAACGGTCATCGTGCAACCATTCGAAAGACGCTCACCAGTTGTGCCATACAAATACAGCGATGTCTTGCAGGAGTAAATCTTGCGAAAACATTTCGGAAGAAGAAATTAAAGAAATAATTCAAAATAAGGCCGAAAAACACAAACAGTACTACAGAACTCTTTGCGGAAGTGAAAATTACGAAATTACAGAAAAGTGCGATGAAAACAATTCATTTTCCAATTTATCGGATGTCACCGCAAACACAATAAAAAAGCAACTTCCGCTTGATGAAGGGCCACCACCTATCAACACAACACAAAGGCAACGTCGTACCGGAGTGTTTCAGTTAGGTAATGATTCCACAGAGAGCGATACCATTTTTATTAGTGTCAAACAAATGCGCGACAATTACTTAGCTATGTTGAAGGATACAACGGAAACGATAAATCGGAGCGACAAGAAGGTCCAGACGTTGTTATCTCCGAACCAAGATTTTGACGAAACGCTTTTGGCACCGTCCCCTAGTAGTTACGGTAGTTCGATCTCGGGTAATAGTGACGATGAGAAAGATAAAGATTGGACATCCAAAAGTGGACAGTTGCAGCGAAGTGGAAGTTCGGATTCGGCGGTGGGATTGAATCACAGTGACGATGAAGCGCCGCCGTGCGAAAAAAAAGATGATGTGAAGGATGCTATCATTAAAGACTCCCAATACTTGAGGAGTCCGTACAGTCCACGAGGTTCTGTCGATCACATCAAAGTTCCTTCCAAAACTCTAATCGAAGCTCACTACGTGCCAATTTTGATCGATCGGAAATCGAGCCTATGTGATAGTGAGGATTGTGAAGATAAAATTATAAGTGATAGTCGGAGACCAAGTTGTTTTACAGACGATGGTGATGAAGTTCCTAGGTGTCGGTTTTGGAGAACGCCGTCGGTGGTCGTTAGTGATTATTCCGACGATGTTGTTGGGTTAACTTTGGAAGATATCGAATTCTTCCGAAGTCAAAGAAGGGACGTTTCCTCCTCCCCAGATTCTAGTTTACATAGTTCGTGTAGTAATTTAAACTATTGTGGTTCCAGCATCAGTAATTTGGATGCGGAATACATTTTGAGGACACCCTATAGGAAAACGTCAGTGTGCTCGACCTGTTCGAATTGCAGCATAGAAGATGAACCAGACGTTCCACCTCCACCCCCAATTAAGGAAAAGAATAAGGTAAATTGATTTGTTTTGTTTTGTTTTGTAAAAAGTTTAATGATGGTCAGCTAATTTAGTGACAATAATTTTACCTGCAACCGGTAATTTTGCAATTCAGTTTTTAATTTAATTTTGACGTCTGTATTAAATTAACAAACTTGCGTCAATGAACACTCCCAACCTGTTGAGTTTAAATTTGTTTGGTGGAGAAGTTTTATTTCAGGTTCTTTAGAATGCAGACCACAATTAAAGATTAATTTGTTTTCAAAAATTGTGGAATTTATTAGGTGCACCAAAAAACGGCATAATTAGCAATCAATCAGATGAAAAAAACTTGAAATATTCTTCTTTTTCTTCTCCTTTTTTTTGTTTTTATTCAAAACATTCTACTTTTGAAATCTAAAATTTTAAAGGGGGGTCGATGACAAAAGAAAGGATTACAGTTTCTTTTTTGCAAACTTGAAATAAAAAATTGTTTGCTATATTTACACAATAAATTATTAGTTATTTATGATGAATTGGTTTTTGTTTATTTCCGGTTTTTAGAAACAGGAAATAGCAAAGTACGTCAGCAACAACGTGGCAGGAAATACTTATCGTTTTTGAAATATTTTGGATAACGAAATTCAAAAAAAGAGAATTAAGGCCATCCTAGACCCTCAATATAATTGTGGAGATTTATTTAATAATATTTATTGTTAATTTTTTATAAAAAAAGATCGAGAATTCGGTTCTTGGGCGCCACTGGATTACTACTTGTACAGCTATCTCTTATTACCATTTTAATGTGTTTAAATTTTTAAACTAGAAATTCATTTTATCATACAATCTCGTTGCAATTTTTTAAGTAGTCTATGGCAGCTGGCACATAACAATGAAATTAAATTTATTCTTGATATTACGGCTACTGCAGATACTAAACATTTAATTTATAGCCTTAGGTGTGTATGTAAATATTAATAAAAAATTGCGTCATTGAATTTAATAAGTCACAAAGTTCATTGTTCCTAGGTGCATTACAACAATAGTTTAATTAAAATTATATAACCATTATTATTCGTACCTCTTGATAACCTTCAAGAATTTCAACTTGGGTTTAGCAGAAAGATTTTATTCAGAAGTACAGTTTAAAAAAACGCAAGCTTGAAACGTTTTGTTACACGACTACACAGGGAGCGTGTTTGATTACTATCTTGAAATTAATTCACAGTTAAGGTTTGAACACGGAACAATTAGGCGGACTTAGATAAATTAACAATGAAATCGTGTAGGTAGATCAATCAGGTTAAAATATTCCAACATATCAAAAGGACCCATGCCATGGAGAGGCACACCTAAACATTGCTTTTAGTCGAAATTGCTAAACCGTTTTCTGAAAAATTCAGAAAATTGCAAGTGTTTTCCATTAATTTACTGGAATCTTCTTGGTTTCAATTTTATAGAAGGTGGTAAAGTTACAATTGACGCAAATTTATTTTTTGTACATATTTGTCTTTGGTTTCAAAGAATTAAGACGTGCAGTGATTACGTGATTGCTACGAGCTATTTCCATCCATCGAGGTAAAAAACTGGATAAAAAAGTTAAGAGAAACTGGCGAGGTGAAGCAAATTAATTAGGGAAGAAAAAGTTAGCAAAGCAAGGCTTGATTATTCAGAATCATGTCATCTTTATTCAGTATTTTGTTTTATCTTGTTTGATGAGAACGAAGAGAGGAATCCAGGTATATCTCACGATTTGTAGTTTATGTATATAGATTTTTTATTTCTATTTCTAATATCAAAGAAAAGCTTCATCTCCAAATTCTCCAAATTTAACCAACAGTTACGATTTGTTCAAATTTCAATTAAAAGCGCTCCAGTTCTGATGTTTAAACTCTTCCAAAATTCAGATGAATTCCTAAAACAACTTTTTGGCTTTGTGTGTCGTTCTAAGTTAATAATAATTCACTCGGATGATTATTTGTTGATTACTTCGCATCCTCGTTGTCCACCAGCAATCCAAAATAACATTTCTTCAAAATCCCACATCATAGCTCTTTTCTCATAGTAAATTAGTGATTTGGACTTGGATTGTTCAAAAGTCAAGTAAGCCACGACTAAAAATGTTGAAAACTGCCTGAAATGCATGGAAGGAAAATTTTCTCAAGACCGCAGGGTTCTAAATGCCTAAGTTGTTAAAAAATTCGACTGTGTTCCTTATTACAGTGAAATCTGTTGGATAGGCCAATTCAATCCTACACTTCCTTGCAGACCCCACAATGGAAAAGGACGGCTTACTTTTAATTCTGGCGTCGAGAGCAGGGATTTCGTTAATTCTTTACTCTGGCAGTTAACCAAGGATGAATATTAATATTAAAGATGTGAAGAGGTGACTTTATTTTGCAAGCAAAAGTAAAGATTGACTTGTTTGAAATCCAAAATCAGGTGGTGGTCGAGAAGAAAAAGAAGTGGTTGGCTGAAAACTGGCTGAGAATTGCTCTTCAAAACTTTAAGAAGAGGATCCTAACTCGCATTAACTTTAGAACGATAATTGTCAACAAAAACTAATTTTATTGGGTTCACTGTAACTTGTGGTTTTTGGCGACGTTACATTAGTCATTTTTCTTTGTGATAATTTTGACCTTGCTCTGTTAGAAAACTTCAAAACACAAGCATGTAAACCGATCTGTCATGGTAGTGCATTTGCCATCACAGAGAAAAAAAATTAACTCGATGTCTATAAATAAATTCAATTAAAAAACGACGTCATTTGTTTTGGTCATTCTAGAAATTCTAATCTCAATTGCCCCTTAAAAAATTGATAGCTTTTTAAGTTGTTACATTGGATTTTTGTTGTTGATTTGAGAAGTTTGCATTTTTACATATTTTCAATCATGATTCGGCATATTTAGCTAATTTTTGAACATTGTAATTATATCAGTAGCTTTTTTTTTAGATAATTTTATAGACCTTATGACGTTGTTTATGCACAACGCCGCCGAACACCAAAACCGACAAGATAAATTTATAGATAAACTTTGAAAGTTGGACTAGTTAGCTTCATTTTTTAATAAAATCAGTTAGAAATTTTTGCTCAGATAAAAATAAAGGTAGTTTGAAATTTGAACCCTTGTAAAGTTTATTAACGACAACGTTGAATACTAATTGCAATTTATTATTTTATGGTTCATAAAATTATCAATTAATGTAACTATAATTTAATTTTATAAAAAATAAAATAATTTATAGTATTCAGAAACAAAATTTCATGCTATATTGCAAAATAAAATATATTTATAAAGATTTTTGGATTTACTACTAAAATTTGTCACTTATCAGTGCATGAACGCTCACCTTTATCGATAGAGCAAGCAGTCTGCGACTTAATCACACCACCGCACAAATTTATTTGATAATAATTTCTAGCAATAAATAAAAGAAATTTTAATTGGCAAAGAAAATTTTGGTGGGGGCGTATCAAAGTTAGATAAGAGCAAGGTCAGCACAATTATTTGTATGACCAAAAATTATTTCCTTGCAGGATTCTGATGTTCCTTAGAGGTCAAATATCGCAAAATGTAAACGGAAACATAAAAAAATCTATTGTTTCGGATTCGGAAATTCAAATATGTTTTGTTATCGAGATAATGGTCGGTAAAACCTTTAATTACGATTTGATGATGAAAAGTAGCGAGTGATACCAGCAAAATCTCACATGCGGGTTCGTTATTATAAAACAAGTGTGGGCAACTTAGTTCGAAATAAAACGCGAAGCGGTTTAGACTTACTTGCTGATTGCATTGTTAGGTCCACAACAATTAAAACTGTTCTGTTTTGTGGTTGTTTATTTACAAACATTAAAATTGTTGGTTCTTTTGTGGTTGTTCCGTTCCATTTGTTGCCGTGATAGGCATCAGAAAAAATGAAAATCGAAAATTATTGTATTATTTTTGAGCACAAATTCATTATGTAACAATTTAAGACTTTTACTTATGTAATACGTACCTAATTGGATTATTATTAAAGGCCAAACGTGCATAAAAATTAGAATTATTTTAAATAACTTACATTTTTAGTTTTTAACATTTATTTTGTTTGACGTCAATGCAATAAAAAACGTGGCTAGAAAAAAGTACCAACAATAATATTAGTTGGTTCTTTGTCATCCTTCCACATGTGTCGGAACTAGGGAAACAGTTTTTCATAATTTATTGTTTATACTAATAAAATAACTAGGAAGAATCCAAGTTTCAAGGAAACAGACTTTCAAAGTTAAAGTTCCGATGAAAAGCAGTCCTTTCGGCTTTCAAAAAGCGCGCTCGATTTTAAAAATTTGAATTTTATTAGAACGAGATTTTGCACTTTTAATTGACATTTATTTAATCGTAGGCTTTATTGCGTAAGTTGGTTAAGTGTTATTCAACATTGGCTTGTTAAACATGATTTATGATAGTGTAAGATTTACATGTAGTACAGCAGAATTCAAATTATCAAAACATTTCTGAGGTGTAATAAATTAATAACCTTTTTCCGTTCGGTCCATTAATTTATTTTGCATAATTAAACGCTCCAGAAAGAATCAATTTCGAAATATTTTTATGTGGATTAATTTCAAATTTTATTGCTATTGCAAGTACCTGCAACTGTATAAATTGCAACTGTAAGGCGGGAAACGACCATAGATTGCTTTGATGGATTCTAAAAATGGAATTTTATTATGAATTGCTTACCTAAAGTGGACTTTAGGAGACGACGACGGTTGCAACTAAGGATTTATTTAGGTCCTTGGGGTTCGTATTTTTCAGTTCTTCAAATGATGTCAATAACTTTTTCGCTCCTTTACCCATTAAAGGAACAGGATTCTTTTTTATACATTTTCTAACAGTTTCTAACAGTTTTCCGAACGGTCGATCCAATTTTTCCATCATTGCGATTCGCTTCACACTACGTAACTTTCTCATTTTTATTACTAAAATAAATTGCCTCCATAATTATAAAAAAAAGTTAACACAAGGTTAATGCGAATAATATGTCTTCATAACGTAAAATTGTGTATTACATTGCTTAAATGTAACTAGGATGACGAGTTAGAATTAATTAGACGATTAATTTGTGTCACATTAATAAATTGTCTTAAGTAATTCAACCAACTAAATAAATGCACTAATTGGCACGAAACTCGTTTTTTTTAAATTTTGCAAAACGAATCGTGATTTATGGAAAACAGTCAAAATCTAAATAAAAAAAGTGTTGGACAAATTTCTACCAGCGATTTAACTTAATTACTGCTTCTTAATCGTCATCAATTTATAATTGCGGTCAACCTAATTCCCAAAAAAAATTTATTGACCAATTACAATTTAATTAGTCGATAAAATATTTAGGAGTTTTTGAGAGAAAATTTAGTACCTACCACTACGAAAACTGAAATTGTTTGAACAAAAGTGCGAGAATAACGTTACATTTTTGAAAAATAGTGCAAAATGACTCAGAATGTGCGTCCCGTTTCGCCAACGGCGCAAGACTCCATTAAATTACCTTTAATAGTTTCGCCACAAGCCTCAAAATCCAAATCTTTTATGGAATCCCTTCTTGTAGTTAAAATGGATCAAATTGGAATTGGAGGTCTTCCAGGACGGAGGCTTATCAGGACCGATAGTGCGGATTCGTCGAGCTCTATGGGGTCCATTTCATCTAATGCGAGTGACATTTGTAGATGCGATGATTGTCTGTTAGGAATCGCTGACTTGTATGCTCTAGGACCATCCGACGAAAGTAAACCTAAGAGAAAGGTACGTTTTTTTCAGTTTTTCTAAATTTTGCAAGCGTAATCGTCGGGTTTACAAAGAAGGGGTCAACTGCACTTATCAATGATAAGCAATTTTTGAAACTATTTCTTAACCACTATAAAATATTATATTATTGCCAATCACAGATTTGTTGCGCTAATTACATAGATTTAATTAACTCGAAGAATCTGATTAATTATATGCTACATTTCCATTATGTTTAGAGTACGTATATAATTTCCGTTTGGTAACCTCCTGATAATTTACAAAAGTTTCATTGATCGATTTGATACGATGATTACATAATGCCAGATCATTTTTATTGTGTGCGTTCTAATTGACATTTTAAAATTGCATTTCTGACTTGCTTATCTCATTTTATTATTATTCATACCATATATAGAAATATCGGTATTGGAAGTATTGTTATTTACAACAATGCCATTAATAACCAAGTCCAGTCAAGAGTTGTCAGTTAACGTTAACATTTGTAATTTCTTAGGAATCCACCGCTTAATTTTAAAATGGAAAATTTCCAATTACTCGATATTATCGATGAAGAAGAAGTGGTTGTGTTTCCCTACGCAATGTTACATATTATGGACTGCGAATGCTATAAACTCGAATGGGGGGTGGGTAAGTCTTTAAGAAAAACAAAAATATTCATTTTATATTCAATTTATGATTTAATGCATGAAATAAACAAAACAACAACAATGTAGATACAAGACGGCATTTTAATGATGTCCGCTGCTAAATCCCCATTTCTTGTGACCGTCTTTGCCTCCTTTCTTTCCGTATTTTGAATCGTGACCGTAATGTTCGTCGTGTCCACCGGCGTGTTTGTGGCCTTTTTCGTCATGGTAGTGAGATCCTTTTTCGTGGTGTCCTTTCTTTCCGTAGTGGTCTTCGTGGTGTCCTCCCTTGTGGTGACCTCCCTTCTTGCTACCTCCCTTTTTGTAACCATCTTCGTGGTGGAATCCTCCGTGTTTTTCGTGATGGCCGGAATCGTGGTCTTCGTCGAAGAAGTGTTTCTCTTTTTTGAATTCGTCTAACTTGTGAATGTTGTGTCCACCCTTGGTGCTGTGACCTTTTTTGTAGCTTCCCTTTTCGGCGTATTTGTGTCCCTTTTCACCTTTGTCTCCTTTGTGGTGTTCAGCGTGGTAACCGTCGTCGTGGTGGTGTTTTTTCTTGTGACCACCGTGATCGGAATAGTGGCCTTTATGACCTTCTTTATCGTGGTGTCCCTTTTGACCTTTTTCGTGATGGTGATTTCCTTTGTATCCTTTATCACCTTTGTCTCCGTGACTACTGTGGTGGTCGGCGTGGTGTTCTTTACCTCCACCCTTCTTCCAGTGGTGTCCCGATTCGGCAGTTTCTAAATCGTACTCCCGTTTTTGTCTCGAAATTTCACGTCCCGATGCAAAGTACACAATTGAGACTAGAATTAAACCTAGGACACAAAGTCCTCGATGTGATACCAACACCATTTTATTCTAGTTGTTACTTTAAGACACTTGTTAATACTGATTTAATAATTTAATCGATCGATATTTATATGATTTCCATTTTCAAGTTTTTTTGAAAACGTAGCGTTAGGAGGTATGCGTATCGATCTGTAACAAAATTAGATGGTTGACAAACTATTAGCCTATTACATCTTGCGGTTTACACTTTCTCTAATTTGAGGTTTTTTTATTACATAATTGCATTTGATTGCAATTTGAAAATCTTTTGTAAATTTGTTTTGGTATTTTTTGCTCAAAATTATTGACTTATGTAATATTTTTTGTTAACGGAATTCCTGGTTGTTGACTCGAAGACAGAAATAATATGTAATTCGTCAAAGAAAATATGCGAGAAATCTTGTTGCAGATAATATGGCCAATTTGGCTTGTTCGTCAGTATCTTCAGGTTCTCGGAGAAAATTGCAAAGTTAACTCCGTTAATTGCGCTATTAAACTGATAAGTTCTGCTATGTAACGTCTTTATTTTTCATAAAAGAAATTATGGGGTAATAATGTGGGAACATGAAAACGTGAGAATCAAGAAGCTTTGGTTATACGGAGTGATTCACAATTTTCAACCTCATGTTATCTTTCTGGTGAGAATTTCTTTGCGGTTTAATCTCAGTTAGAGAAAACTCTCAGATATCCTGTTATCGAATCGCGTGAACCTCCGTCACGAGCAAAACCGCAAAATTAGTGGAAAAGCGTCTGGTAAGGGACGCAGGAAACTTTTTCTTACCGATCCAACAATTTTATGCTTTTTATGTAATTTACAAAATGTTATTCATTTACGTCAGATATTTTTTCTCTTTTTTACCGAGTTGCACGTGTAGTCGTGCAATCATAGTTTTACTTAATTAATTAATACATTACACGATTAATTAAAATAATTACATAAATTAAAGGGGTTTAAGTTATTCTAAATCTACCTATTAAGTTTACTTGGCCATAACTAATAGGAAAAAGTGTTAACAAAATTATTCAGGTAGTTACTCATAAATGCACTTCTGCATACTAAAATAAGGAATATATTTACGATTTAAATATTTATGGAGGAAATTAATCATATAGCTTTTAAATTTGCTATAGAATGGATTATGCGTTTAACCTGTACGTTTGTTTCAATTAAACCAACTAAGAATTTTTGTTACATAGATTTAAAGTGGGAATTTTTCCAAAGTACAACCACTTATTCTGGATGGTACTCAGTGTCTCCCGCAAGACCCTTAAGAGAAAATGCGATGCCTTAAACAACTGATGTTCATTTAAATTATTAAATTAAAATTAGCTTAATCCATGTTTACATAATTAAGTCCACAGGAACACGTGGAAAATTGTAGGTTTCCATAAAAGAATTTTAGCTTCGCCCTCTTCGCTTCTATTTGGGAACCTTGGATAATTGTTGCTAAAATGAAGTGCTTACGGCTCCGAGACCTGGACAATGACCAAGACAAATGAAGAACGAATCAGACGTTTCGAAAGAAAGTCTTAAGAAAGATTTTTGGCCCAATATATAATCCTGTGGAAGAACAATATCGAATAAGAACAAATAAAGAACTAAAAGAACTATATAAAGATCCGGATATAGTACAGGAAATAAAGGCACTACTACTAATAAAGGTCCAGAGACAACCCGATAATAGACTGATCAAATTGGTTTGGGAAGGGGCAGTGGCGTAACTTCAAATTTTAGACCCGGGTGCAGGAGCTTTGACGGACCCCTCGATTGAAAGGTGTACGATTTAAAAACAAAATTTGGTCCCAAAATAATATAGTGTAAGAGGACCATTCATCGCTCTGCCCCCCCCCCACGTTATTTACGCCACTGTCCATAACCTCCCCAGACCTTAGATTACACATTCATTTCTTCACATTTTAGGGTGTTTAGTGGGCTCATCCACCCTAGAAAATTGAAAACACTTCAAAATGAGATCAAACTAAGTATTATCAATTTACTAAAAACTCAATTAAAACATTGTTAAATCAAAACAAATTTATTTCCCTGAAATGGGCGTGAAACCGGGGGGTCTGGGGGGGTATTCCATACCCCCCAGGTATACGCAAGCAACAACCCGACTTTTTAAAATTGATAACCAAGCAAGTTTGATTCTTGAATTATTGTCTTCTTGTTGCTTACATAATACCAAACGGAATATTTTATATACCCCCAAGCCGGACTGGAGGGGCTTGGGGAGTGACAGGATCGGGGTGAAGCTGAAAACCGGAGGTAGTACAATGAGCTTGATTTAGAGACCCAAGTGCGTGTGACTTTATCTTACCCTCTACAATAAATCCAGACCCCCAAACCCACTTGGCCATACAATGGTTCCATGTGTCAAGTTTGAAGAGAATTATCGGTAACCATGGCAACGATGCCATCTCTCTTTTAACGGTCCCCTCATTTAAAAAAAAATCGCTTCCTAACACTAACCTAAGCTCGACCAGTGGATTCCCGTTGCCGAGTTGTCCATTTCCGACTTGCACAGGCGCTTTTTACACTTGTTTAAGGTTTAAGAATCTTTTACTTTACATGACCTCGGGCCCCTAATAAGATTTTAAAAGGGCCGTGTGCATTCGCACACCGCGCACACTGGTAGTTACGCCACTGGGAAGGGGCTCCAGGGGGTAAGAGACCAGTGGGACGTCCAAGAACAAGATGGAGAGACAATATCGTATCAGATTTGGAAACATTAGGATTGCAATACGATCAAGCACTAAACCTGATGGACAACAGAGAGGAATGGAGGGCAATTGTAAATTCAGCCAAAACCCACCCGGGGTTGTAGCGCTACGAGAGAGAAAATGAAGTGCCATTACATACTTAGGTTGGTGGTGAGTGTACCTAAATGCTAAAATTATCACAGTTAGATGTCAGATTTAAAATTACATTTGATTAAACCACTATAAAATAATTAAATAAGCTTTTACTAGGCATTTTTAAAGAACTTAAACATAAAATTTATTGATATGCTTAAACGAATGTAATTAAGTAGGATGTTAATAGAAAAGTAATGGCTATTTAAGTTACAAGAGTGACGTTACAAGGTTGAATCACAGGAATAATATGAAGGTTACGTTTATCTTCTTCTTCTTCAGCCTATCATAGTCCACTGCTGGACCATAGGCTTCTCCAGTAATGAAGGTTTTGCCATAACTCACCACGCTGGCCAGATGGGTTCGTGAGTAGTCCGCATATCGATTTTTGGACTATAGTTGTTTTACATCCAGTAGCAGCTTATTAGGCTAGCCTTAAGATGTGGCAATTCGTTAACTTAGGGGGACCGCCGGTTTAACGTGCCCTCCGAAGCACGGAGACTTGGTCACAAGAAAGTTTGGCTCTCCCCAGGTTTGAACTCGGTACCTCACATTCGCATCCAACTACGTTAGGACTTCTGACCCGACATGGCCAGAATCAGTAACACTCCGCCTGCCAAGATCTTAGAGTTCATTTTACAGCTGGAGTGGCTTGAGGTGTGACAGTGACAGTGGACAATAAACGTCCTCGCGCGGAAGCTTTTTACATATTACTTCACAAATTAACCGAAAATAATGCATTATATACGACTTATAGTCGTAAAAATTGAAAGGAAGCCAAAAAAATAAATAGTTCCCACACGGGGACGTTTATTTGGGACTATATAAACTCCCCTAATTAGAGGGAGGCGTGAGATAAAATTTCGGACGTATTTAGATAACTCCGAATGCTTGGTGGGGGAGGGGGTACAGCAACTTATTGTTAAGCGCAAGGTCGTGTGTAAAAAATAAAGAAATGGGAGTCAAACCGGGGGGTCTGGGGGGTATGGAATACCCCCCAGGACATGTGGAAAACAATCTACTGAAATATATGGCTCAGGCTGTGCAAGGCCGCACTGGAACAATATTTGGATTTATAATAAATGGTTGAATCAATCACGATTGATTCAAAAAGCATCAATTTTAATTCGGATTAGTCAGTGCTATCGGCCTTACGGCCATCCTTGTAGTTAGCTCTTTGAAGTAGATCATCTTTTGGCCCTAACCTCTCTAGTTATTTCCCCTTGTAGTCTTTTCTTACTTATTCCAATGAAAAAAAAATTAATCTCCCTCTAGACGTCCCATAAACTTGTCCCGATTTGGTTTCTCTATAAAACGACCAGGTCCGGACTGACTAGGGGCCGGTTTTACAATAGAAGCTTAAGCTCAGCTCAACTTTGAACCAGCCTTGAGCTTCAAATTTTACAAATTATGGGTTTTACAATGTGCGCTTAGTACTTGAGCCGAGCTCAACTTGAAGCTTTACATAGGAAAGCATAGGTGCGGTTCAGCTGAGCATCGGCTTAGTTGAGCCGATGCTAAACCTCCAATTGTAAAACCGGCCCTAAGTCGGCTAGTCGGCGATCGCCAAGTGCTCCCGACTCAAGGGGCCTCAAAAAAGTGGTTTATACTTGGGGTAAAAGTAGTTTGTATTTTTTATTACTCAGGTACTATTTCCAAGTGTTCAAAATAGCGGAAAACAATTTTCAAAAATCTCCCCTCTTGGTAAGAAGGCCCCTCCTCAGTCTCTAGCCGAGGGCCCCCAAAGGAGTCAGTCCGGGACTAAAAATATATACTCTGTATCCCTTGCTTAACCCGAAGAGCTATTGTCCACCATTACGACTATACAAATTTTGCATTCGACCAATGCTTCCACGTTAAAAAGAATTTTCATCAGACGAGTCATGAGGGTCTCGGGAGGTCTACAGGAGGACTCTCCTAAATGAGAGAGATGATCCCCCCAAACCTGACCACTTAAGACAATGTTATAACTTTGACAACTCTCAGAGGTGAATAAAACATCCCTCCTCTAGAGTTATAGAAAATATCACGACAATATGTACCACTTAAAATTCAACATTATAAATAATTCGGAAGAATCCTGTCGCTTTCTATGGAAGTTCCTTCCCGTCTTTCTGGTTTTCTTTTTTCTAGATTTGTTTGTCCTTTAACAAGAAATTACTGAAGAGCGATTATATTGATGTCATCTATCGCTTGCCATGGGGCTAACAGCAAATCGTCGATTAATTTACTGCATTCTATTAATAGTGCTGGCCGGATTTAAGATACTGGTAAACTTCACCTTTGCTCATGGCCTTCAGTGTCCTGCAGTATGCGAAAGGTGTTCATGTAGTCGGTTCTCACTTACATAACTTTGCTGTGGATGTTTGAATCTTAAAATAACAGAAACCAAAATTTTCAAACATTTTTGCATATTAGTACTTTTGAGAGTGGTTAACAGTGCAGTTTTAGTTTAACTAGCTCCATGTGCACATGAAGAACGTTTTTTAACCAAAATTAACTAGAAATTACGGTACTCGGACATCTAAGCTCTTTAAACAATTAGTCAAGCTTTTGTAACACTTTGATTGGTCAATTTTTGTTTCGAAATTTATTATTTAAAATGCGGGCCGCATAAAATGTTTCCGAGGGTACTGCTTACATGTCGCTGCGTCGTGCGTTGTTACATCAATTTCATTTCTTATGTTTGCTGGGTTACAATTAAGTATTTCTAATAATCAAATGAATTAGAATCTAATGTTTATAATTATATTTAATGATTCCAACGATTTAAATTCATTGTTTTCTTATTATTTGTCAGGTGATTATTCGGTTTGGTTTTTCCTTCCACAACCCTCGTCATTTGATGGACAAAATAATTTCGAAGTAAAAAAATTCCACTGTTCCATTTTACAGAGCATCTTTGATCTTCCAATTCGAGGTTAACGTTACACTGACCGACCGACCCACATTTTATTCTCTTCTCACCAATCCTTCCGCCTCCATATTAAACGTCTAAAGAATTTTTTAATAAAGATTACCGATCCATTACCATTAAATTAACTATTACGTGCAACATTAACCATTCGAAAGGTTTTTTTTTAACTTTTTCAAATCGTCTTTTCCAATGGTGTCTGTTTATATTTAAACTAATAAAAGTTTCGTCTACAACAATAACACTTTGTGGGTCATAAACAAATAGGATTTATAAGTACTTAGCAGACGTTCAAAGTCTGCAAGAGTCTAAAAATTTCTTTTAACCTCATTAGTTTTGTATAATTTATACTACTTAGAAATTATTTCAACTTTCTTAGTATGGGGCGATTAGACAGAAACTGAAAGTGGCCAACGTGTTGATCAGGAAATTTGGTTTCTTGGATGATAATGATAAGGTAGATTAAGAATTTGTGGCTTAAAATCCGGTATTTTAGTTGGTTTATTTTGTTGAATGAAATAATTGAACTAGCACAGTGCTTACGCGTGCGTGTTTACGTTAACGTCACTTTTGAATTTCTATACTTGCGATGTGAATTTCTTACATTCCAGTTTCGTGTGCCGTGTCAAAAGTGTGCTTAATTCCATAATGTTGTATTTTATTTCCTGGTTCGGTCTGTTTAATAAAAAATAATAGCTCGACGACGATTTTATCTTATCTGGTTTGTTTAAAATAAACTTTTGCGCATGGAACATGTTGGAAGTAACGAATAATTTCAGTTGTGCACCTGAAGGTCTTAAAAACATGTCAGAAGAAAGCGATTTGTCTCAAATCAAACAGTGCACGTGTGTTCCTTCCGAGACTTTAGAAAGTGAGAAAGAGGACTTTTTGGATTCGTCAAACTTTAGTCGTTCTCCTCAAATCAAGTGTTCACCATCCCCCTGCACTTTCGATCCTTGGGATAACTGTTCCAACGAATGCGGTCGTTTGATTAGGACCAAATCACGCACTCCTCCTGATTCTTTAGGTACCTCTCCGAGGAGGCACAGGAGGTCGTCCAGTCCTTTTGCCAGGTATGGTAGTGGTGCCAAAAGTTGCACCTCTTTTGGTTACGAACAATATCAAAAGAGTTTGCTCGAGGTTCCAGTTCACGCCGATTATGGAGATGCCTCCAGTGATGATTTGAGTTCAGAATGGGACTCGGATGTGCCAGAAGTGGTGCATTTGCATAAGGTTAGATATTTAAATTGCATTTCCCTACTTCAAAGTTTGTTTGGTTAACTATTCCGAATTCGATGGGTTGGCAATTTTGCGATTCTCTTCAGGAATGAAAGTTTCCTCATACGACATAATATTTTGTTGTTGTTTTTCTCGTTAATCAAAAGTTGTGTAAATATTTGAAACGGATGTAAAATGCTACTAAAGAAGACGAGAAATCCTACCGAGTTGCTTATCAAAACAAAAAGTATGAAAGAGTCCAGGTGGTTTCAGCTTCTTGTTTATTTAAAAAATTTTTATTGCTCGTCTTGTTTATTTTTCTATGTGTATCATTGTAGAACTTCTTCTACACAACGAGAAAGAGATCAACTCTGCTTGAAGCTGTTCATCAATTGTACGTGCGATTGGTTTTTTAAGTAAATACAGAAGTTAAAAATATATTACTTGTGTTCTTTGATGTACAGTTTATTTTGTGTAATTTTTTCAACTTGCGTCAGAATATTTGGTTAATTTGAAAACAAAACATCACGCAATTGTTGACCACTGCTTTGCCCAAGTTCAGGGAAACACACCTGAATCGCGTTTTCACAGT
This sequence comes from Rhagonycha lutea, assembly GCA_958510855.1. NCBI lineage: Eukaryota > Metazoa > Arthropoda > Insecta > Coleoptera > Cantharidae > Rhagonycha > Rhagonycha lutea. The sequence continues at coordinate 2,924,401 of OY294040.1, read as the reverse complement.
CCTGGGATATGACAAGGCTGAAATTTTCTTCATTGTTAAGTTTCTCATTTTCTACATTTTTGTAACTGATACTACTAATAAATTAAAATAATTACTTATTGTACTTTGTTATGGTTGGTTCATCGGTGGCCACTACGACCATAAATTAAATGAGCTTATTCAACATTTTTCCAAGTCACGACAATATAACTCCAAGTATATAATCAACTTTATATGTAATTAGTAAATGACATTACGGTAATACATTGACGTCAACGAATTCCCTCGTGTGGAAAATTCGAGTAAACTACTCATTTCCTTAACCGTTGCATTAAAAATTTTAACGAGATTTTGAATAATTTAAATGGGCAAATTAATTTGTACCCACTTAAAACCGTGCGAGATAGAAGTCACCTTATAAAAACCGATAGAAAAGTCGGAGCAGATTAATCAGGCAAGAAGTGATGGCAGTGACAACGCAAGGAATCAAATAATTATTTATATATTGTAATATTATCTTGTATAAGGTGCGTCACAAGGTGTCATTCAACCACACCAATCCACCATGACGTATTAAGATCGAACTAATTTTATTTAACACCTATAGACCAGTTTAAAAAGAATTACACTAATGAGAACCCCGATAAGTGTCCAAAAGATATACAGGAATGATATTTTGTTTGTGTAATTAATATAAAAAGTTACGTCATTACGTAACTGATAATCTTACCAATTACCATTTATTCAATTACATCTTGAAGGTGTTAAACTTGAAATCCCATTCTTTCGGTTTTGCTGCATTTCAATTTTTTTTTACCAGAGCGGAATTTTAGCCAATTTTTCAAACACCCGCATATACTGCAGAAACGTATCCATTCATGCGCACTCTTCTGGAACGTACTTTAGGTAATGTAAACTACCTTGAAATATTTTTTAATTAGAAACGTTGGAAAACATTCCATACGATTCTCGACAAAGAGGTACTTCCCTCCTCCCCCCTCGCACGATTATAATTTGCTCTCTATTTATTATCTGTTTAAACAAACGCGAAAATTGTAATTATTTTTTAACCACAACAACCGCAAACGCGTAATCAAATTAACGATTGAAAATGGAAGGCCAACATTTTGTAAAAATAAGTTTCCGTAATGAAACGGAAATCAAAAAATTAATACAATGGCGTTCGGAGATAGTGGATAAGTTAAAATTATTTCCAAGTTTGTAACAGTTTAAATTTTCTTATCAAAATTTGATTTTGTTTTCGTTCTTGTAAAAATTCTGACCTCACTTTTGTATATTTTTCAATTCAATACTTCTTCGAGCCCAAAGCAATCCAAAGTAACTTTTCAAATTTTCTAAATTTTTTCTTTCTATTTCAGGCTTCTGGTTGGCGAAAACTACGAAGTATCGTACAGTGGACCCCATTTTTCCAAATATACAAGAAACAACGCTACCCTTGGGTGCAGCTAGCTGGTCACCAAGGCAATTTCAAGGCTGGTCCCGACCAAGGAACAATTTTGAAGAAGTTGAGCGTCAAGGAAGAAAAATGTTTCAAGGTAAATTAGTATTCCTGTTCCTGGTTACTTTTTTACCTTTGCTTTAATCGTTAGGTCTTAATGGCAGATGTTTTAAGACCCTACGTTCCGGAGTACAAAGGATTAGTGACGAGTGACGATGGTGAATGTTCTTATATTCAACTCCAAGATTTACTAGGCGATTTTATCTCTCCCTGTGTGATGGATTGTAAAATTGGGGTTAGGACGTATTTGGAAGAAGAACTTGCAAAAGCAAAAGAGAAACCAAAATTGAGGAAGGATATGTACGATAAAATGATACAAATCGATACTGAGGCGCCTACGGAAGAAGAACATCGGTTGAAAGCTGTAACCAAACCTAGGTACATGGTATGGAGGGAAACAATTTCCTCGACCGCGACATTGGGTTTTAGAATAGAAGGAATTAGGAAGGTCGATGGAACGTCCACCAAAGACTTTAAAACCACCAAAACTAAGGATCAAATAATCCAAGCTTTTATGGAATTTACAGATAGTTTTCCTCATGCAATTGTAAGTCGTTTGTTAATTTTCTTCAAAATAAATATCACAAATTCTCTTTTTAGCCTAAATACATCCAAAGGTTGAAAGCCATCAAAGCGACGCTCGAGGCTTCAGACTTTTTCAGCACCCATGAGGTAAGTTTCGCCAGTTTTCACTCATATGGATACTTAAACTTTTTTTAGGTAATAGGAAGTTCCTTGTTGTTTGTTCACGACCATTACAACGCAAATGTTTGGCTCATCGATTTTGCCAAAACCCTAATATTACCTGATGAAGTTAGCATCGACCATAATTCCTGTTGGAAAGTTGGTAATCACGAAGATGGGTACCTTATTGGTATCAACAATCTTATCACCATATTTGTTACTATGCTGGAAAAGCAACGAGTTTGTGTGACTCCTCCTTTAAGTTTGCCAGATCCTCGGGAGTGTTTAAATTCGGAAGAAAAAGAAAACGAATTAAGTGTAAAGTAACTATAAGTTTACGTTTTTTAAACTCGAAGCTCACCTCGCGTGGTTCTGCCTTAGTAAGTATTTATTTATTGTTATGTGATGTAAAATAATACAAATTTGTAACGCATGTAAATTATTGCTTTATTATTAGTGCAGATCTCGTAAAATAAGAAAATTGTAATGTAAATATAAATTATTTATAAAAAAGGTATTTATTACGTATATTTACGTACATAAATGCACAAAATACGTATCAATATTCGAATTAACGCACTGATTGTAAGAACGTACCTAATTATAATTATTAAAACGTTTATAATTATCAAATTTTAAGATTTATTGCTGGTCGTATTCATAAATCCGTTGTATTACTTGATGGTTTATGAATTCGACCCGCGTTATGGCTTTATTGTCCAAATGCTGGCCACTCACTTACAGATCGTCAGGTGGTTATCTTCAGTCTGCAGGCCGATTTTCAATTCAAATATCGTCCCCAGGAAGACTGAAATAATCCTGTAAGTTTCACTTGCAACTCTACATCCGACCAATTGGATTGGAGCAACTGCGTACGTAACATCGCTCGTCCAAATATACGCATTACAATAAAACCACACTGCTCCAGCTAAGGTCCTTAAATCTTTAAAAAAATTATCGAAAATTTGTGATTTTATTGATTGTTACTGGATGGTTTTGAAATTTTAAGTTTTAGAAATGATTTTCTCTAATTGGATGGATAATGGACAACGACCAGTAAACTCTTAGGGCCTTACTACAGTCCCCAACAGTTACCCAACTACAAAGGATCGCTTCTACTAGAAGTTTTTGGTAACAAAAAATTACTTTGGAGACCTGGAAAGGTTTCTGGGCTGACCGTTCCTAATCACGTGAGTTAGAAGGTTATAGAACATCTTCAGTGACGTATCTGGCACCACGTAATCCCTGTTTCAAAAACCATATTTTTACCAAAAGTTAAATTTTGTATTAAAGCCTCAAGGGCTGGCAACCCGCAATACAATTACATTCCCCCCAATTTTAATCGTCCTTAAAATCTTGAAATGAAATCCTTTTCGGTCTCACTTTCTTCGCCTTTACATTCCGATCAAATTTAAAATCACCCACTTTCATTATTCCTTTAAGCGCCGTTGATTCTTTATGACAAATCGTTGATTGGCAAATGGAAAACCTTCTGTTTCGAACCGCACGTATTGGAGAAGCTAACGAGGACGGTTTTCTTTGCGTTACAGCTATTGAGCTGTGGCGCACTCTATCAGACGAACTTGTCTGCAAGTTAATTGTAGTTAATGCGTCGATGAAAGCAGCGATCGAAGTTTTCTCTAGAATACGGTCTGGCAATTCCACCTTCGGCTCACACGAGGCTTGGCTTTCCACATCGTAACTTTTTGAGCTCTCTTCATTCACGAAGGTGTTGCGTAACCTTTTAATGAGTTGGTACGGTTTTGCAATGGTAGGAAGCGTTCGGCTTCGTGCTTTCCCATATTTTTGTTTTTCTTTCAATTCCAACATTCGCCTGGTTTTGGAAGACGTATACCAAGGCATATTAATAAGGGCAGTTGGCTTATCTTTCTTGGAATCGCTAGCTGCTCTTGGCCTCATCCTCGATTGCCTTTCAGCTGTTATAGAAAACCTGCTTTCATCATATTCATCAACCTTTTCGTCACTTTCATCGTAGTTACCCAAAGCACTCGCCACCCGCATAATAAACTTATCGGTTTCGTCTTCTTCAAGCGCAATCGAAAAAGTACGCAGTTTATCGATTCTATCCAATTCCGAATCGGATTGATTTCGTGACAGTTTCTTAGACTTCTCCGCATCGCATTCGGAAAATGCACGTTTGCGTACTTTTATTACTTCAGTTTTATCGAACCTTAAATCTGGACAACTTTTACTTTTTCGAATCACAATCGGATGGTTATCTTTTTCCGTGTACACACGCTTAATCCGCGTCAACAAGTATTCGTTTAGCATGGTCCTTAATTCTTGCCGAATTTTCCTGTTAGTTTTTTTAATGTTTACAGCTAATTTGTGTTCCCAAGCATGAATTTTTTTACTGTGCAAAGCTCGAGTGATGAATCCAAATAGCATTGCCACGTAACCCAGTCCTATTAGAATCCATACCAACAAAAACATTCGGTACATTGTGAAGACCACGTCACTGTAATCTTTTTGTAGGGTTCCTAAAAAGTACCGATAACTATTTAAACTGGCAATATTACAAAATTTATCTAACCAGGTATGGTGGGCCCTGCTCCAATTGTCGTGAGAGTTCCAAAGGTGAATTCGATTGCAACATCAAAATTCCATCCTTCGAATAAAACAATGAAAATCGACGGTACGAAGATGAATAGAGTTATGCCAACAATGAAGTATAAAATAAGCTGACCAACAAGTCCCAAGGTGACGAAAATGTTTTCAATTCTTGAATTCTTTAACTTTTTGTAAAGTTTCAAAAACTAAAAAAGAAACTTGAAAAATTACATTTTAGGTAATAGAGGAAAACCTTACAGTTTTTCCGAAAAAGCTTCCTAGGGTAATAAAGACCATTCCATTTATGGGTATTCCAATGAGTCCGTACATTATCATAAAAGTTTTGGTGAATGGTGTACTGGGTGATAAGTTTCCATAACCTAAAACAAAGATTTTTGGAATGATAATGTAGTTACAAGTGGTTACATGATTGTTATCGTTTAGTCAAACAGTTTGAAGATGAAAAGTTGATCTCGGCTTTTAGAGTTCACATTTAAATAGATTACAATGTTTAGGTAAGACACGCAATCAGTTTAAAAATTTGAAAAGCGTCTTTGATTAACTTACCTATGGTACTCACTATGGTCATAACATAAAATACCGAGTGATAGAACGTCCATTCCAAATTCATCAGGGTGTTTGGTTTGTAGCCTCCTAAAGGTTTTTCACAATAACTGGAAATTTTATTAAATAATTCTTTTATGGTGTGGTTTCCGTCCCCTTCATAATATTTAAACAAAAGATCTGAGCAAAAGTAGAAGTTGAAAAATTGTTATAAGTTGAAACCTATTGTTTACCTTCAATGGCAACCTTTTTCATAAAATCTTCTTCCATTCGTATCTTCTCCTGCTTGCTTTCAACTGTGTAGAAAACTGATGCACCAAATAATAAGTAACACACGAAGCAGCAAAGAAGAACTAACCACTGTTTCTTTGACATCATTTTGATGCAGTTCCATTGCTACAATTAAGGCTTGCCGCAATAAATTTCAACGATAACGAAACACTTAAGAAAATAAACAATATTAAAAATTAAACCTCTTCACAGCTGATACTATGACACGATTAAACATGACAGCCACTCGTGATAATGCGATTTTATCTTTTGGATTATGCTTTAATCAAAAATGAACTTCTTGAAAATATTTATCACATTGAAAGATAAAATAGAATAGCTTCTTGGAATTTGGTAAATATTATTATGAAATTGGCGCTCATTTTCCAGTCCAGAACTTATCATAAATAAGTAGAAGAATTTTTGGAAATGAAAATTATTTCAAATAATAATACTTTATTCTAAAGATACACTAACTTGTTTCTTTAATTTATTTTCTACGATGTAAAACTGGCCTAGTCAACCCTCGGTTACATACGGCCTCCGACGTCATTTTATATTTATATTTACTGACAAGGGGACATACTCGAACGATAAACTCAAAAATTAACGAGGTAATAAGATAACATATTATTAAATCTTGGTCAAGGTGGCCCGTAGAATAATTTGGATTGGCCAGACCTGATGATATATAAAAAAAAAATGATTGATTCTGGCTAAATTTAATATCCGAATACCTTTAGACCACGTAGAACGCTGACATTTGAGATGCTGATGGTCTGATAAGATTTTCTTTGTTATTTGAAAAGGAAAATTAAGTGAGTGTTTAGGAGAGCGAAGTGATAGGCAGTTGTAGATATAGATATGTAGTAGGTATCTACATAATAATGTCCAAGAAAAAAATTAATTGTGTTTTTTGTTGAGGTTATTAGAAGAAAATGTTCTAAGCCTGTTTCCATATCCACTGCAGTTCTGAGCATGTAGATATTGCACATGGTGTGAGAGAGAATTCACACTATCATTGACTTCTAAATATTCTTCAGGGTCAGTGGCGTAACTTCAAATTTTAGGTCCGGGAGCAAGAGATTTGACGGGCCCCTCAATTGAGAGGTGTGCGATTAAAAAAAAATTTGGCCACAATATAACGCAGTTTAAGGGAGTCCAAAGCATTGGGCCCGGGACCATTCCTTCCCCCCCCCGTATTTACGCCACTGTCCATACCTCCCTAGACCTTCGGTTGCAAGCTCATTTCTTTACATTTTAGGGTATTTAGTGGGCTTATATCCACCTTAGAAAATAGGAAAAACATTTCAAAATTAGATAAAATTAAATATTATAAATTATTATTTAAAATTGGTTTATTATTAATTCGTGAAAATATATATGTTTAATTATTAATAAATTACGAATTAAGGAATAATTATAATGTTATATTTATCTAACGAAGGTCTTAATGCAAGATCGAAAGCTCAAATATAACATTATAATTATTCCTTAATTCGTAATTTATTAATAATTAAACATATAAATTATTATTATACTATAATAAGCTCCATATATCGTTATATTATTAGCGTTAATAAACTCTCTCTATTGGTGAGTTATATTAGGTCTTCTCCTAAGCCCGATCTGTTTTTGCCTAACTGTCCTGTCTCTAATTATAAGTAATCAATTGAAAAACCTGATGCTATAGATTATAGAATACCCCCAGCCGTAATATGCAAAATATATCTTTATCAGTTTTCAAAAGCCATATCGTTACTTCCTTGTGCTGGGGGGTATTCCATACCCCCCAGGCCCCCCAGACCCCCCGGTCCCGATACCATAATATCATATTTATATATTATCTATTTGGAATGGTTGCAATTTAATTAAATCAATATGAGAGAATTACTATAACATATTGATGCTCGAGACCGGGGGGTTTGGGGGGTATGGAATACCCTCCAATGAAATTGGGGTTTGATAAGTAAATGTAAAATTTTACTTTCAATTTTGTTGTTACAGAGCCTTCCATTTTTTTCACATCTATGAAAAAAATGAGGGGATCATTAAAAAAGATCCGCCGAGTTGTTGTGTACCCTTCCTTGTTCTGGGGGGTATTCCATACCCCCCAGACCCCCCGGTTTCTCGCCCATTTCAGAGGAATAAGCTTGTTTTACTTTAACAATGGTTTTAAATGTATAAATAAATATTTAAAAACATAAAAACGTACCCGTGGCAAGCGGTTTAATTTGCACTACCCCCCCCCCCCGACCCGTTCAAGCAAAAAGTTTTTTTTTCTATAAAAAAATCAATTAAAGCATTGTTAAACGAAAGAACTCGGCACGGGCGGATCTTTCTTTTAATGGTCGCCTCACTTAAAACAATCGTTTCCTAATACTAACCTAAGCTCGATCGGTTTTTTACCTTTGTTTAAGAAGACTGGCGCGGTGCCATTATTTTTTACTTTACATTATCTCGGGCCCCTAAGATTTTACGGGCTGTGTTCATTCGCACACCGCGCACACTGGTAGTTACGCCACTGTTCAGGGTAACTATGCATGATAAGAAGGGGGTGGGGAGACAGACATTTGGCTCACGGGTATATTCGAAACATAATCGGGTACTGGAGTAAAAATAAGAGACAAAAGTACAGTAAATGTATTCTAACTTTGATGTAGAACTGATGCATACAAATCTCTTTCACGTAGATGCACTTGCTGATCATGGCTGTGCAGAAGAATTATAAGGTATGCATATAAACGGATCCCCTCCTATATCATGATTCATGACCGACCGCCTAACAGCATTAAGGGTATATTTAAGTGTTGTATTTAAATATTAAGGGTTGGTTAATTGTCGACACTACAATCGACGTTGACACTCTGGATACTATATCGATATGAATCGGGAGATCACTGGCACACCACAACTAAGTTACGCTAAGGTGGTTGTCTATACACCTAGGTACCAAAAATAGTGTTTTTTTTTGCTTTTCTGGCAAACAAAAGAACAGAAGAAATGTTTATTGAAAAAACAATAAAAAAAACAACAAAATTTTGTCCGTCTGATCCAATGCAAAATAAATTCAATTTTGTGAATGACTGCAGGTGATTGAATAAGAAAATAAATTTTTAATTCAATAATTTATTTAATTAACCCAAATTGAACACTGCCAGTATCTTTGGCCAACCATATTAACACAAATTTTAAAGTCAAATACAAAAATTTCAAGTTTCACACAATTAATAAACAAAACATAATATAATATAACCTGGTATCCTTCAATCGTTTAATCGAATACGTCTTCTTCCACTAACGATCCTCCACCAATTTTCTGCCTTGTTCGCAGACCCGGACTGGCTCCTTTGGGGGCCCTCGGCTAGAGACTGATGAGGGGCCCCCTTACCAATAGGGAGAGATTTTTGAAAATCAAAATTTCCGCTATTTTGACACATGGAAGTTATTTAAGTAGTATAAACCACTTTTTTGAGGCCCTCGGCGATCGCCGACTAGTCGACCTAGCTATTCCGGGCCTGCTTGTTTGCCTTTAATTTAATCCATTCGCTTCCATTATTCTGTTAATGCTATAATAATTTTCGTTGCTGATTTATGACATTTTCCAAATTAAATTTCCAATATTTTAATTTATAACTTGCTGACTCTAGCCTTTGTGACCTTCAGGACCCAGGAATGATCGACTTCGATCTTTCACTTGGAAAAATAATTCACACTTCCGCCTTCCATTTGGGAAATTATGGAGAACTCGATCTTCCTCTTGAAAGGATAAATGATGAACACTTGAACACATCTGCTCTTGGGAAGAATTATTTTCAACTGATCATTTAGTATCTTCTCTTCCAGACGTCAACTTTTGGTATCAATAACAACCCTTCTCCATAGAATCCTCTTCCCTTTTCAACTGTGCCTACTTGTCAATTTCTATTATTTTTCTGGACTTCCTAATCGATTTCTTGATACCTTTGATCACGTTTATTAAACATTTAACATTTTTTTACAATTTTTTTTTATCAGTCTTATTTTTGACCATATGGACTACTTTTATTTCCCACACATCTTGTCATACTTTATTTCTTGGAACCAGGCCATTCGTTGCAAAAAAGACCTGTCTTAACCACTGACCCTAAGTTGAAAACTGATATTTGTAATGTCACATTATCATAGAATTAGAAATATGTTAGAATAAAAATAGCAAAATTAAATTTTCAACGCTGGATTAGCACAAGAAAATAAACCAAATGAAAGGTAGAAATGTTAAGAGGGATAACTCAAAAACCTCCTGCATTTTGGCTGGCAATTTGCCTCTCTCTCCAGCACAATGCATTCGTTGCAGCTGTCGACCAACGTTTTTGTGTGAGTTTAAAATAATTTTATTTAGGTAGGTACAACAAAAATATTATATATTTATTGCAGTGTTATTTTCCCCCTTTAAAATAGTCCCCAAGAAAAACTTCTTTTAGCTTGGTAAAATAATTCCAATTTCTAAATCGAATTGGGCGGAGAAATAAACTTCTTACCCGGCTGGCTCAATCGGTTATCTCTTCAACGCCGGCTTTATCGAGCGACCTTGTAAAATTAATAATGAAAATAATTACGCTTTCTAGCTGTAATTTTCAAATATTTTTCTTCCAAATTCTGGTTCTAAAAGAAATAACACACTTTCTATTTTAACTTGTCTTTTATTCTCAAAAATAATCAACTTTTATAACTAATAATCAATCAAAACTAAAAATGTCGACCGTCCACGACTTGGACGGCGTACGCAAGTCTTCTTCTTTACTGCTCGCGCTCTGGAACCTGCGCTCCACAGCGACATCGAACCGCCACAAAATTCAAATTTAAATTTTTACAATAAATTTTCTCCTTTACAAAATTTTGGTTGTTCCTTATCCAAAATTAACACGACATTATGTATCAATTTAGAAATCTGAGGTTATCCTGCTAATAAATCTACTACGTGAAAATTCATTGCCAGACGAAGGTTAATACTCGTAAAATTTTTACATAAATCCTGACCTATTCAAAATGTTTTATGTGATCAACGAATTTTTACACAGCGTGTAAATGTAAGTTCTCATTGAGTTATTTTGAGTTTGTGGAAAACGGGGGGGGGGGGGGGTTAACTATTTATTATTAAAAGTTATTGATGAAGTCAATATTTTGCTCAAACAAAAAATGTTAATAATTTTTATGTAAGAAAATTTCCATTGTTCTTAATGGTTTTACAATTTATTAGAATAAATAATGGATTTAAAATTATATATTATTAGAATTTATTAATATTGAAAGTTTAAAAAAAACTTTGTTTTATGATATTTGAAGATGTCAACCGGATATAGGTTGTTACAAGGTTTAAATTTTTATTATGTTTGTCAAAACCAATTTTGTTTCCTTATTTTCGGTGTTATTTTCTTCTATTACACAAATTTGAGCCCAATTTATTCATACATTCTTCACAGATATGGACGACCATATTGATATTTTCTAGGAAGGTGGGGAAAAACATTCAAAATTAAAAGTTTTCTTTTTTCAAATTTAATAACATAACAATTAAAAAAATTTAAATTCTCAAAATTATGAACTCTTTTTAACTTATCAAAATTTTAATTTTTAATGCTCAAAATCAAGAATAACAAGCCTTAAGGCGAAGCATCACCACGTGACTAAATATTGGTGTAAAACGTTCTTTAAAAAGATTTGTTAAACATGTTTTTCAAGAAATATTTAGATATTTTTGGAATTTTAAAAATTCAGCTTCGTAGCTCAATAGAATGATCGTTTCTGTAAACTAAAGTATTACAATAATTGTCTTTATTACTACATTTGAAAAGATATTTGACATTCCTTTTTTTGAAAATTCTGAATATTGGAATTCGAGATTTCTTTAATATACGTATTACTAAATAGAATTACCAAAAGTTGACAGTATCAAGAAACAATTATTCTATTGAGCTACGAAGCTGAATTTATAAAATTCCAAAAATATATAAACATTTCTTGAAAAACATGTTTAACGAATCTTTTTAAAGAAGGTTTTACACCAACGTGGTGATGCTTCGCCTTAAGGCTTAAACTAAGAAGAAGAAGAAAATCAAGAAACTGCCCCATTTATCTCCGAGGAAAAACACAGAGCAAAAATCATATTACGAATCCAATTCAGCCAACTCGTTTGCTTTTTTGTCAAGTTTGGATCTAGTTCAAATTGGATACTTACAAGGTCATAATTCGTCTTCCTCGTATACAAAAATAATGTTCAAAAAGTGCGTCATTCCGAAAAATTTATTACAAAATTATAAAAAATTAACAATCATGGGAAGTGCATTTTATGTTGTTTGTCCAACAAATTTGAATCTCTTCAAACAGATAAATATTTTTAGCAATAAAAGAAAACAAAACAAAATTTTCGTGAAAATTTTAATTAAGAATTTTACATTCGAATAAATAAAAATTATAATACTTTTTCAGCTTAACTCTGAGATTAACATAACCTATTATATACATGACGTTATCAAATAGCAGATAAGTACGTCTCAAATTTAACTTTTTTAAAAACTATTTTATTATCATTAATTAAGTATTACTACTATTTTGACTTTCATTTTTGAGTTCAGGATCTAAAGTAATGGTTGGTTTGAACTTTAATGCACGTCTTTGCACTGGACTAGGAACTGGTCGTAACGAAAATCTTCTGTTGCGGTTCAAGATTCTCGATGGCACGTTAAGCACGCTAGGAGCTGCCAAATTTGCAGTATAAGGAGGTGGGCTTCTATCAGTAGCTAAAGAAAACCTTCTGTCATACATGGTAGGGCAAGGAATTACAGAAGACCGTCTCGAATAATTTGAATTAGGGGATAGGGTATTTAATAAATTTTGGGAAGGGTTCTCTGGAGGCGTTAGACTAGCCGTGCCAAATTTTCGTTTACACGGGAGATTGGGTTCTTCGTCCGAAATCGTTATCGCGGTTAGGGCGCGAATAAAATCTGCGATCGAAGTTTCTTCCAACAGTTTATCGTTATCACTCGGCGCCGCCGCTTGATTACTGTAATCCTTAGTAGCAATAGGTGGGCCAAAATATTCTTGACGCTCCACATCGATACTTTTGGATTTTTCCCCTCCTTCTTTCGAACCTTTAAACGTTTTCTTCAGTCTTGTAAAGAAGCCTGGTGATTGAATCGTGGTGGCAAGTGGTGGTAATGTTTTGCAACTTGCATTGTTACACCGTGCTTTTTCTCGCAACTCTTCTAATCGTTTCGTTGCAGGAGGACCATACCAAGTTAATTCGTTTACGTGCACGTCATAGTTATCACTTATATTACTTAAAGGTTGCTTGCATTCACTAGCAGCTCGAGGTCTTGGCGTTTTTGGAGTTAAAGTACTCATTTTGCTGCCTAGGGACCAACCCGAATTATACTTTTCGCTGGCCAAAATTTCGTTAGATGGAAACAAGTCCATTCCTTCGAGTTTTGAGTTTCCGATGCTTGGAGTCGAATTTGCATTCGTCTGAAGTGCATCGTATTGACCTAACGCGCTCACAACTCTCATGAGGAATTTACTGGGTTCCACGATGGCAACTGAGGGCTTGAAGGTTTCTTCCTTATCAATTCGAACCAAATCTGAATCCGACTGAATTCTGCTTATTTCAGGAGGTGTAATGCTAATGTTCGTCGAAAAGGCTCGCTTCCTGGTGTGGGCTACCGAAGTTATGCTTCTGTAGATTGTTAAATCTGGGCAACTTTGACTTCTTTGTCGTTTGGTGGGAACATAGACGAATTTTTCTTTGTAGACTCGTTTTACTCTCATCAGTAAGTATTCGTTTAGCACCGATCTAAGTTCTTCTCGTATCCTGGTGTTGGTCTTTTTAAGATTGTGGGCTATTTTGTGTTCTATAGCGTGCATTTTTTTGCTTCTAATCCCGCGGGAAACGAAGCCTAGCACCATTACTATGTAGCCCAATCCTGTTATTATCCAAAATAATAGGAATATTTGGTAGACGGTGTAGAGGACGTTACCGTATCCGTTTTCGTGGGTACCTGAAAGTAAAAAACAATTAAATAGTTTTATAAAAATTTGCAATAATTAATTATCGTTAACTTATTAAGGGGTCATAAGTGATTTGCAATTAGAGGCGAGATTTTAACACATTAACACCTCCTAATTTGTGTTTGCTCTTTGTGTAATGTATAAACATGTGATCAAAGCAATAATAATTATATTTGCTTACCGGCGACGTAGTCCCCAAATCCGATTGTCGTTAACGTTACAAACGCGTACGCTACTGCGACATCGTAGTCCCATCTTTCGTAGAACATTATTATGATGGAAGGTAAAAATATGAAAAACGTGAATCCTGGAATTAGGTACAAAATAATTTGTCCCACCAAACCCAACGTTGCCAAGGCATGCTGCACACGCAGCGTTTTCCAACGGTCGTACAATTTAAGGAACTAAAATCAAAATTTAATAATTACTGTGAAAAAAATTGGTTTTTCAATTTCTTACCGATTTTCCAAAGTAGTCTCCAAGGGTTATTATAACCATACCGTTGATTGGGATACCGACGATACCATAAAATATCATGAAGATACGCGTGAACGTCGTGGTGGGTGCCAAGTTACCATACCCTAAAAGTTGCGGTTAAAAAATTTTCTTTTCGGAGAAATTGCATTAATTACCAATGGTACTAACAACTGTGATGACAAAAAATAGGGAATGGTAGTAGTCCCATCTGAAGGGTGGGTCGATATCGCTCATATTTGCGCTCAATGGTTTTCCACAGTAACTCGTAAGCTTGTCGAAAATTTCATCTTGCGGGTGTTCGGTAGTTGGTACATAATGGTTGATGATTAATTCTGCAAAAAAAGTATTAATTTACTCACAAAATGAAAAAAGGGTCCCACCTTACCTTCGATTTTTAACCGTTCCTTCTTGTTTTCGATCCTGACGTTCAGTTCTTGCCTTTTTTCCACTTCGTGGAAAACTGTTGCACCCAACAATAAATATATAACGTAAGCGCATAAAAGCACAAACCATTGCATTTTGGACATCATTTTGAAAAGTTTTTTTTTCTAAACAAATTTTTTATATAAGCATCATTTAAAATTGGTCCCTATAGGACATTTAATTATACTTGATTCTGATTCGTAAAAAAATTGAAAAATCTGTTGGAATATATTTAAAAAAAATCTTAATTTTTAAATAATGAAGGTCACCTAAAATAATTAAACAACCATGACTGTATTACTCAATATTTGGAAAACCCTTTACCGTTTTCTTACGTCAGTTTGACCGCTGTGACGATTTTTTAAATTTTAATTAAACATTTCCGTTTATTTTCTTTTTGGGAAATATAATCTTTATCCCCAACTTAATTTCTCAGTTTTTTCAATTATTTTTTCAAAATTTTTCAACAAATTTGTGAACAATTAAAGTCTTTCTTACCTTTAGATCCTTTCGAAAAAATTTTTAACTATATTTAATATTTATAAAAATTAGTTGAACTGCTATTTGAATTTTTTACAACACTTAAAAGTTTTTAACGTTATAAAGCACAGTTCATCTCGGGAAGGTCCTTTTGTAATAAAATTAACATCAACAATGAAACATACGTAACAATGGTCGGTTGTTTGTTAAAAAATTTAAAGGTGTGGTGGTTTAATTTTGAACGAAGAATCGAAATGATTTGATTTCCAAACATAATTTTGATGCATTTACACAAAAAATACAAAACTTGCGATCACACAACTAAAACTGACGAGAGTTTTTTAAATATTTTTGATTTATTTTTTGAACTTTGTTTTTGTTTAAGTTTATGTAACAAAACCGACTCGGTGTACTATCTTGAGGTGTACGTCCGCGATAAATAAACGTCCATGGTGGGTTTCGGGCATTATATAGTAGGGCACCATTTTGCTGTATTTTAATTGTCGTTAAAAATCGGATTTGTTTGAAGTTGCTTTATCTTGAGGAGAAATCGTTTTCAAAAGGTGGTGTAATTGAAAAGTCACGAGGCCTTTTATAAGTAATTAATACTTGGGTACTTCGACTTCTTATCTCGGTTAATTTTAGAAGCTTTAGCCCTTTAATCCTTATTTTTCACAAAAATTAAATCAATTTTGGAAAAATTCTTGTTGCCCCGGATGTATTTTTGCCTTTTTATTTTATTTTATCCCTCGTTTCAACATCCTTTCCTCATGTTGTATTGATTTTCCTCCTCGATAAGTAGGAATTTAAGTAGCGATTTCATTATCTTGTAATAAAATTACTCAATTCAATATTTTCCTAAAAATTTTTAATACCAGACAAGATTATTTATCACTTGTCCTACTTTAATTATAATTTTCCAAAGTCAATCTAGCGATTGGAAAGCCATTTATAGATATTGGTTACTATGTGATTAGATATTTTTTTTAGAAAAACGCTCGAACGCAAAAAAAAATACCAATATTTTTATCGTATTTGATACGATTTTGAGACAAGAATCAAATTTCAGAAAACACTTCTTCCTCTTATGATTGTAATTATAATAAGAAATGCTTGGGTTTAAGGAAGTTTCGAGAACCCAATTTTTCAAAATTGCACTTAAACTTGAATTGCACGTTTGTGTTACTGATCGACGATAAAAAATCTGGTTAAAAAAACACTTAAAGTACACACAAACTTGAAAAACGCGGTTTCAAAATCATTACATGTATTTTCTTCTTGCACACTGAAAATTTCGTCCCTGGAGTACGCCACTGAAACAAAAATGATTTTTATTACCATTAACGTAATTTTTTAGGAGCCTATAACCTTTCACATCATAATTTTGTTAATCACCGTTAAGTAGCATTGGGAATAATTAAAAAAAATTTCCATAAAATATTTTATTTTCGAAATATTAAATAAAACTTTAAATGTATCTACTTAATTATAACTACGTCATTTATTGATGTTTTCTTTCAATAAAGTACGTTTTTATTTTTAAACAAAACTTTAGACTTCATATCGCGTTGTTCACCTTTATATTATAGAATTATACAACACTTGTTGAAAAAATCAATAAAATTAATCCATAGTACAAGATATCAAAATTATCGATTCTTAGGAAGCCTACGGTTCAACCCCAGGTCCACTTCGATTGCTAGCAAACATTCTAGGGTTTTAATATCGTATTTATACATAAACGTATATTTCACGTTACAATAACGTGTTTTAAATATTTATGTTTTATTAGGTCTAACTTCTACAAAATTTGTCCGATTTAACTTTTTCTGATCTTCATTGAAAGCTAATTGTTCGAACAACAACAAAACGCAGAGATTTTTATACTAACAAATCAAGTTTTAATCTGTTTTGCAGTGTTTTATGTTCTATAATTAACGGGCTACACATCGAACCACTTGAGTAATCTCAAATTCCGTTAACTTTCATGTAAGAAATTTATTACAACTTAAAATTATGTAAAATTATCGCATTGTTATTCTAATATGCTCTTCATATTACATTAATGAGGCCAACCACATTTAAATTATTTAATACTTGCAATTTTTTCTACTATTTAATTTTTGTATTACAACTTTATAATTTTACTTTCGTCCTTACAAAAACCATATTTACTCAAAACTTTTTTCAAGATCCAATGCCACAACATTTTGAATGACGATTCCGTTTTGTAAAAGAAATTTCAACCGTTTAATAAAAAAAAATTGAACATCGATAGATTCTCGCCTACATGTTCGCAAAAAATACCATTGTAACATTAGATGAATTTACTCCTAAATTACATAAAGTTGAAAATTTTGTATTGTTTATTTAGCACTTCACACGCTAATTTTAGTTTTGTTTACATTGCTACTTAAATTTTCTATTTACTTGAAAATAGATTCAACCACGTCAGTGACAAATTGTTGTGCTTTTCTTTATTTAAACAAATAATTTTCGCCCAGTATAATATTGACAAAATTTAATTTGAGCGATGTGACGTGATGAGCAATTTATAATTTATATAAATAAGATTCCCGCGATACAATTAGAAAGTTTTCGGAAAATTATCGGTTACTATTTGCAGGAAGTGTTCGAAAATTACAGTCACTGGACTTAAAATTATCAGAGAATTTTGTAAACTGACAATTTAGTACCTAAATTTTCGTAACCATGTTGAAGTTCATCGGGGTCCTTTTTTTATTGTGGTCTTCCAAGTAGAACACCATTTAATTCACATGCGATTAACTGTAAAACTATTTATTTAAGAAAAAAGTGTTTTAGACTAAATTTGTAGAGAATTTGATCCTTTACAATTTTTGTACTAACTATTTTTGTCTAGGAGATACTGAAGAAAAGATATTGTGAAAAGCTGGCCCAAGGTGGCTCAAATTTTCCAATATGGAGAAGCGAGGAGCAATGCACCAAAAGAAAATGTTTTGGTTTTGATTAAAGATTACACCGTTATTTTATATGTATTCCTATAAAAGAGATCTTTTCCTGCAAAATGCAATACATATTTGTGTTGTGATACAACGAGAAGTGTATTATCGGAAAGAAAGAAATAAAAGTTTTGAGTTTAAATGTGAAAAAAATGTCATATATGTGAAAATTGTTTTTATCCCTAAGATAATCGCAGTCACTTGTTAATGCGTGGACTGAGATTAAAGATTGCATGTAGTACATAGAACCATTGCACATGTTAAATTTGTATAAACTAATGTATAATTTATTTTGTAAAAATTTGAGGTTTCTTAATCGATTTGCGTATTTTAGAATTGTGTATAAAACTACAGAAATTCTTTAAAATTATTATTAATCAGGAAAAGAAAACAAAAATATATAAAATATAACTATGTTTTATTTTTAATAAATTACGAATTAAGGAATTATATTAAAGGCTATATTTTGAGCTTTCGGTCTAGCATTTAGACCTTCGTCAGAAAATTACAAATAATCTTTTATTTTTATTTATAATTATTTTTATTAAAAATAAAACATATTTAATTTCACGAATTAATAATAAACCAATTTTAAATATTTTATATAAAATATAACAGCTATTAGCAATATAAAATTAAATTTGATAAAATTATTAATTTTAAAACATTAAGGTAATAAAATAAAAACGATTAATAATAATGTAATAATAATAACATTAACATTTGGTAACATTTTATTATGATTTTATTTAAAAAAATTATTTTGCGCGTTTTTTAATGTGTTTTTCCATACGTGGGTTCTTTATTTTAATATGCAAGATTTACAATAGAATATTAAAACTAAAATTTAAATAGGCAACAAATAATAAAAGTAAATCTAACATGCAAATTTATGAATATATACGAAAACTAGCGATACATTCGTAATGGTTTGGCTTTTGATTATAGTTGAATTTTGTTGTTGAAAATTTGCTAGATAATAATATCAAATTTGATACCTCAAATTTACGGTATTACTGATGACATCAAAGAACCTAGAAGCCATCCATGCTATACTCGAAATATTTCAATGGATTGTATTCGTATGGATTACATTTTGAGTAGCATAGATGGTCTATTTTAATCTAAGCACTTTGATATGTTACAACATAATGAAATATTTATAAATAATATAGTTAAGCTTATTTGTGCCGTGGATCGAATTCCACGTTCACTCGAACGAAAGAAGCATAAAGCCAGAAGCTGCAAATGCACAATCGAAAAGCATTATTGTTCTTGTTATATCTGTTTTATTATTATTATTATTATTTTTATCACACCTGATGTTATACGAAGTGTGCAGTAGAAATTCATTAATTGACTTCTATATTCCTAAAAGAAAAATGAACGTCATTTTAAACACTTTCATAATTATCACTAATTTATTTTTATTATTTCATTAGTTTACTTTAGGAGTTCCAACATTTAATTTTTTAATTTACTATTAAATGTATTTACTTTTCCCAAAAAAATTTTTATGCAACACACAACTTTTGTATAATAAAATTGTCAACTAGGAATTAATAAAAACTAATTCAAAAAATACAGAAAAGGTTATCATTTAAATAATTACCGATGACATGATTGACAAAAAGAAGAAAGTAAAATTTTATTTCTTAATTTACATTGTGTGTAAAATAGAGTGGTTAAATTTAGGAAGTGTTCGAATACCTAACCGGGTTAACCCGCTTATATTCGTAGCTCCCTCTAACGAATATTTGTTGAAACGGATTGGTTACATTTCCAAGATGTTTCTAAATTTACAGAAACAAACTCATTATTTGCTTTATAATTTTTTGATTCTGTAACAGTCATAAATCTATGCTCAGTTTCAACAAAAATGGAAATTCCCCCCCCCCCCATTATTTATCACCCAGATACTAAGTCTTTCCCCTTTGATTGTTGGAGGTTTTTCGCGTTTAAGGCGACTTTTAAGCAGCAGTTATGATTAACTGGATGATGGAACACTCAAACCTGGTTGAAAAGTTTTCTTGTGCGATATTGGAAAAATCACATCAGATCATTTTGTGGAAACGATTAGACCGAAATGAAAACTCTTACAATAACAAGAGTAAAAGAAAGTGTAAGCAAAAGTGCCCCGCATTCCCCTACACATTGCACCCATCGCGCAAAATAAGTTTCCAATTGGAAATTTGAATTTTTTAAAAAGAAAACCCTTTTTACACACAATTTCTTCATTGACAATGGAACATAGGATAACCTAAAATTAATAATTATTCATATTTTGTGTGGGTTATTAACAAGGGTTGATATTTTGGTGGTGAGGCCTGACAGAAATGAAAAGAGATATGCAGTTTTTAAATTGGTCGTTTTGGTTTCTGTTTCTGGTATGGAATCTAATTTGATTGTTATCACCTTTTTCCTCTTTTTTTATTATATTCGTGGCTTTGAATTCGTTCTAATTGTTTTTATATAGAGTTGATTCCATTTAACTTCGTAAACTTCGTTGTTTTGTAACTTATTTGATGAATTTGTGTTTCCTGCCATGTTTTCCATCATGAGCAGAAGTAGAGAATTTCTATTATGTTGAATTTCCATATTGTTTATGAATTTCTGTTGGGTGGAATTTCGCATAATTTTGGCATTTTGATTCGAGTTAGATTTTTGATGTCGATATTATACTGATCGGCTTTACATTTTGGAAAAATTAGTTAAGTTTCAGATAAGATGATTAATATTAATTTTATCTTACGTTATTTGTTCCACAATTGATTCTTTAAAGTTTAGTACTTCATTTTCGGCGGAAATTCATTGTCGCAAGTATTTTATCCGATTTTATCATTATCCGATATTCAGTTTTTGATATTAATGAATATTATTGAAGATGGAACGTCCGGGCTCTTTACTTTATTTCCTTTCTAGCCACTAAAAAGTTATCCATACATCAGTTGCGGATTGTATTTTTAATTTTTTATAATTTTCCACAAAGCAGGGTTTTGAAATACTCCGTTTTTAGGGATGATTTTAGGAACTAAGATGAGAGATCCAGTACAGCCATTTTTTAAAAACGAAATTGATATCCATTAAATATTTTGTGGAAATTCATAAATACAATAATTAATTAAAAATTTTGTTTATTTATAATATTCCCATATTTTTTTCATAATTATTTCACTTAAAAATAAAGATAATCGCCTAAAATTAGCGAAACTACCAATATTCATTCTAATAACAAAGTAAAGATGGCTCCCCATACATAAAAAATATATGGAATTTACTAGAGAAGCGTAATTTCCACGAAATAATTCGACCTTGTCAAGACCACTATAAAATACTACAATTCATTAAAGAAATCTGCATTTTTCTCCTTCTCTCACTGTTACAATCATGGCCGACAGTAAGGCCCGCCTCTTTGTTTAGATTTTGTAGGTTTTTGACGTTCAATTAAACTACATACACATAACCTTACAAAATCAAATTATTTATTTATTATTATTTCATTGCAATTCAAAATTTTGTGTAGATTTAAATTGAATAAATCTAAAACGAATTTTGTATTTGAAATCCCATAATAAATTAGTCGATGCTAACTTCATCTTGAATTTGTGTTTTGAGGAGATTATTGTAACTTTGTCTTCCATGAAGTGATCGATCCTGTATTATTATAATTTTTGCCATGGAGAAAGTTGTGTGGTAGCTAGAGCCACACTACTATCACCGATACAATCCACCATTATAAAACTTAAATTTTTTTGGGACGTTTCGCTCATTGAAAGCTTTTTTAGTAAATTTCAAAAACCTAACTAAAATAACTCCTCTCTTTTTTGGGTCGGGGGTTAATAAGACATAATGAAAAGTGAAAAGTACCTTAACTTTTGCACACTCGTGTATATTACTCGCGAAAATTAAATTACATTTGGTACGCTTGCGTTGGCAATCAACTCAAAAACTTAACCTCTAAAATTTTGACGTTTCTTCCAGGTATGATTTAAATGCTGCAACATTACGAAATACTCAAAATTATTGTAAATGGATAGCTCAGAGGCGGAAAGTCGGGCGGACTTCTTTTTGCGCGACATTCCTAAGGTCAAAATTGGGTAAGCAAAATTTTATAACCTTTAAAGTTCGAAAATTATCCAAATTTTGTAGTCAGGAGCGCAAAAAAGAAGTTCCCACAAACAGTCATGTCAAGGAGGAAATTAAGGTGTTACATTTAAGCGAAAATTCGCAGCAGATGGTAATGGAAACTTTAAAATTTATACATGGACCTGTAAGTTGCGTTTTCGATGGGTTTTATTCATCTAACTTTGGTTTTTTGTGTTGCAGGAGTTCCGATTGTGTGCTTCATCGACGTACGAGGACAAACAGTTAAAGATAGGTAACAAGTATTTAAAAAACAGCAGTCTGGTGATAAAGGGGGCCTTCCACCACACCGAGATGAACGAAAACAGCGAAGCAGGGAAGTTTAAGATGTTTGCTCTCTTACGGTTAGAAAGCTACGGTTTTCATAAAACTCACTGCCTGGAAGCGTTGGAATATTGCCAAGAAAACATGGAGGATGCTTTGTGTTTGTTGTACACCAAATACCTTGGTATCAATCGCGGCAAACCGGATGTCACGTTATCGGAAACCGAACTTTTGGAACAGAAAGCTGATGAAAAAAGCGTTCTTGAATCTATATACGAGGGTGCCTTTGCAGAAAAGTTTACTAATGACGTCTGGGTGTTCAAATTCGACCTCGAATACTTGGTCAATATGTTTCATCCTCAGAGAAGGAACAAGGGACAGGCTTCGGCTAACAGGGTCGAAAAGAAGAAGGAAATGTGTCGAGGTTTTCTGAGGGGCAATTGTAAGTTCGGCGCCAAGTGCAGGTTCTCCCACCACGTTGAAAATCCGGTGGAAGGTAAGCAAAATGATCACCTCAACGATTACACCTTTGAATTGGAGATTAGGTTTACAAAAGACTTAAAGTATCCACACGAGTCGCCCGTGATCATCTTGAAACAAAATATTTTGCTGCCGGAACTGGTTAACATTCACATTTCGAAGCGGCTGTACATGGAGGCGGAAAATTTCTCACGTGACGGCATTCCAAGCATCTATTCCGTTGTAGAATTGCTGAAGAACGAAGAGGAAATGACTCACTACCTGACTCACACTCCCATGCGGTTTCCATCTTCCTTGGAGAAGTTGATGCAAGATACTAACAGCAAAAATAGGCTGGAGGTCGAAAAGTATCACAGGCGGGGGTTTACAAACAAAGATAACAAAAAAACTTCCACCTTAACGGAAATCCTGGCGCACGACAGGCGGTTGGTTGTCAAACTGAAACAAAAACTGCAAACACGTGCCTACACCACCATGTTGAACTCCCGTAAAAATTTACCGGCGTACAATTTACGAAACGATATCATTAACACGGTTAAATCATCCCAAGTCACTGTTATAAGCGGGGAAACTGGTTGTGGGAAGAGTACCCAAGTCCCGCAATATTTCTTGGAAGATTGGATTACGAGTTACGAATCTAATAACAATGAGCATATCGAAATCATCTGTACCCAACCCCGAAGGATTTCCGCTATCGGAGTTGCCGAACGTGTGGCCGAAGAACGGGCAGAGCGCGTCGGTGATACAATAGGATACCAAATTCGTTTGGAAAGCAAAATGTCGAATAGTACCAGGCTTAGTTTCTGCACCACCGGAATTTTGTTGCGACGGTTGGAGTATGATCCTACCTTGGCGAACGTCTCGCATATCATTGTGGATGAGGTGCACGAACGAAGTGAAGAAAGTGACTTTTTACTATTAATATTGAAAGACCTGTTAAAAATCCGTCAAGATTTGAAGGTGATTTTGATGAGCGCCACCTTGAACTCGTCACTATTTTCTGATTACTTTGGGTCGGTTCCAGTTGTGAACATTCCTGGCCGAACGTTTCCAGTTGAGCAGTTCTTCTTGGAAGATATTTTGGATCTAACTGATTATGTGATGGAAGAAAATACTCAATACACACGGAAAGTGAAGCGGTCTGGTGCAGACGAAGATCTCCTCAACATTGAATTTGAGTCGAGCACCGTCCAAGCAAATTGCCCCAAACCTGATGATAGAATTCCCGACGAAAAATTAACGTTTGCCGAAGTTTTGGTTCGTTACAAGGACCATGAATTTAAAACTTGTAAAAATTTGTATTTGATGGATCCGGAAAAGGTTAATATTGACCTGATTGAGGCTGTCGTGGAGTGGCTTATATCTGGAGAACATGACTATCCCTGTGAAGGCTCAATCTTGGTGTTTGTACCTGGCATCTCAGAAATAACGACTCTGTATGAACGCTTACTCAATAATACCGCTCTTTTAGGCGACGGTAGGACGAAATACAAATTGTTCCCATTGCATTCGTCCCTCACGAGTGAAGAACAATCCGCCATTTTTAAGTAAGTATTTTTAATGGTATTGTAATATTCAGGTAAATCAATAGTGGGGACTTTTTTAATAACTTTCTTACCCTTCAAAATTTAAGTTAAAAATTATGTTGTAATAATTGTTTGAAATTTTTTGTAGAATATATTTTACTGAATCTGGTCAGTATTTAGCCAGCACGGAGCCCGTAGTAAATGTTGTCACGGGGCCCTCTAATTTTGATTTCAGTGTAATTTTTTATTTAAAATTTTTGATAAATTTTAAGTTAAATTTTCTTCAAATATTTTGGAACTTTATGAAAACACTGGTACTATTATATTAAAAACAGAAAAAGCAATGACAAAGTTCTAAGCCCTAATTTTCCTTAAATTTAAGGTGATTTTGATATGAGTGAAATTTTTAATTTAAAATTTTTGATAAAAGTTGATTTTTCTTCAAATATTCTGGAATTTCGTGAAAATACTAACAGTGTAATACGAAAAATAACGAAAAAATTCTAAACCATAAGTTTGCCTTAGATTTAACGTGATTTTGATTTCAATGTTATTTTTTATTTAAATTTTTTGATAAAAGTTGAATTTTCTTCAAATATTCTGGAATTTCGTGAAAATGCTAATAATGTAATAATAAAAACAGGAAAAATATCGAAAAAATTCTAAGCCATAAATTGTATTAGATTTAAGGTGATTTTGATTTCAGTCCCAATTTTTGATTTAAATTTTTTGATCAAAGTTGAATTTTCTTCAAATATTCTGGAATTTCGTGAAAATGCTAATAATGTAATAATAAAAACAGGAAAAATATCGATAAAATTCTAAGCCATAAATTGTATTAGATTTAAGGTGATTTTGATTTCAGTCCCAATTTTTGATTTAAATTTTTTGATAAAAGTTAAATTTTTTTCAAATATTCTGAAACTTAGAGAAAATACTAATACTGTTATAATAAAAACAGGAAAATTATCGAAAAAATTCTAAACCATAAATTTGCCTTAGATTTAAGGTGATTTTGATTTCAATGTTATTTTTTATTTAAATTTTTTGATAAAAGTTGAATTTTCTTCAAATATTCTGGAATTTCGTAAAAATACTAATAACCCAACCCACACTTGAAACTCAAATTTTGTTATTTTCAGGACCTTTGAAGTAGGACCAGTATGAATTTTTATTTAGATTTTTTGATAAAAGTTGAATTTTCTTCAAATATTCTGGAATTTCGTGAAAATGCTAATAATGTAATAATAAAAACAGGAAATATAACAAAAAAATTCTAAGCCATAAATTGTATTAGATTTAAGGTGATTTTGATTTGTCCCAATTTTTTATGTAAATATTTTGATAAAAGTTAAATTTTCTTCAAATATTCTGAAACTTCGAGAAAATACTAATACTGTAATAATAAAAACAGGAAAATTATCGAAAAAATTCTAAACCATAAATTTGTGATTTTGATTTCAATGTTATTTTTTATTTAAATTTTTTGATAAAAGTTGAATTTTCTTCAAATATTCTGAAACTTCGTGAAAATACTAACACTGTAATAATAAAAATTGGAAAAATAACGAAAAAATTCTAAGCTATTGATTGCCTTAGATTTAAGGTAATTTTGATTTCAGCCCGATTTTCAATTTCGGTTTTTGGATAAAACTACAAATTTGTTCAAATATGTATTCTGAAACAAAATGAAAATAGTACTAAGAATATTATAGTTAGTACAGAAAAAAGCAATGACAAGATTCTAAGCCCGAAATTGCCTTAGGTTTAAGGTTATTTTGATTTCAGTGTGATTTTTTATTTAGATTTTTTGATAAAAGTTGATTTTTTTCCAAATATTCTGGAATTTCGTGAAAATGCTAATAATGTAATAATAAAAACAGGAAAAATAATGAAAAAATTCTAAGCCATAAATTGTATTAGATTTAAAGTGATTTTGATTTCAGTCCCAATTTTTGATTTAAATTTTTTGATAAAAGTTAAATTTTCTTCAAATATTCTGAAACTTCGAGAAAATACTAATACTGTAATAATAAAAACAGGAAAATTATCGAAAAAATTCTAAACCATAAATTTGCCTTAGATTTAAGGTGATTTTGATTTCAATGTTATTGTTTTTATTTAAATTTTTTGAT
This sequence comes from Rhagonycha lutea, assembly GCA_958510855.1. NCBI lineage: Eukaryota > Metazoa > Arthropoda > Insecta > Coleoptera > Cantharidae > Rhagonycha > Rhagonycha lutea. The sequence continues at coordinate 2,897,862 of OY294040.1, read as the reverse complement.
AAAAGTTGACTTTTCTTCAAATATTCTGAAACTTCGTGAAAATACTAACACTGTAATAATAAAAATTGGAAAAATAACGAAAAAATTCTAAGCTATTGATTGCCTTAGATTTAAGGTGATTTTGATTTCAGCCCGATTTTCAATTTCGATTTATGGATAAAACTACAAATTTGTTCAAATATGTATTCTAAAACAAAATGAAAATAGTACTAAGAATATTATAGTTAGGAAAAAGCAATGACAAGATTCTAAGCCCGAAATTGCCTTAGATTTAAGGTTATTTTGATTTCAGTGTTATTTTTTATTTAGATTTTTTGATAAAAGTTGAATTTTTTCCAAATATTTTGGAATTTCGTGAAAATGCTAATAATGTAATAATAAAAACAGGAAATATAACAAAAAAATTCTAAGCCATAAATTGTATTAGATTTAAGGTGATTTTGATTTGTCCCAATTTTTTATGTAAATATTTTGATAAAAGTTAAATTTTCTTCAAATATTCTGAAACTTCGAGAAAATACTAATACTGTAATAATAAAAACAGGAAAATTATCGAAAAAATTCTAAACCATAAATTTGCCTTAGATTTAAGGTGATTTTGATTTCAATGTTATTGTTTTTATTTAAATTTTTTGATAAAAGTTGAATTTTCTTCAAATATTCTGAAACTTCGTGAAAATACTAACACTGTAATAATAAAAATTGGAAAAATAACGAAAAAATTCTAAGCTATTGATTGCCCTAGATTTAAGGTGATTTTGATTTCAGCCCGATTTTCAATTTCGATTTATGGATAAAACTACAAATTTGTTCAAATATGTATTCTAAAACAAAATGAAAATAGTACTAAGAATATTATAGTTAGGAAAAAGCAATGACAAGGTTCTAAGCCCGAAATTGCCTTAGATTTAAGGTTATTTTGATTTCAGTATGAAGTTTTATTTAGATTTTTTGATAAAAGTTGAATTTTCTTCAAATATTTTGGAATTTCGTGAAAATGCTAATAATGTAATAATAAGAACAGGAAAAATAATGAAAAAATTCTAAGCCATAAATTGTATTAGATTTAAGGTGATTTTGATTTCAGCCCCAATTTTTTATTTAAATTTTTTGATAAAAGTTAAATTTTCTTCAAATATTCTGAAACTTCGAGAAAATACTAATACTGTAATAATAAAAACAGGAAAATTATCGAAAAAATTCTAAACCATAAATTTGCCTTAGATTTAAGGTGATTTTGATTTCAATGTTATTTTTTATTTAAATTTTTTGATAAAAGTTGAATTTTCTTCAAATATTCTGGAATTTCGTAAAAATACTAATAACCCAACCCACACCTGAAACTCAAATTTTGTTATTTTCAGGACCTTTAAGGACACTAGAAAAATTATCCTTTCCACAAATTTAGCAGAAACTTCTGTCACCATTAATGACTGTGTTTATGTAATTGACTGTGGTAAAATGAAAGAAAAGCATTTTGATTCTAACCGCAACATGGAAAGCTTGGAAATGGTGTGGGTGACACGCGCTAACGCATTACAAAGAAAAGGAAGAGCTGGTCGTGTCATGCCCGGTTACTGCTTTCACCTCTTTACAAATAACAGATTCCAGAAGCAATTTTTAACCCAACCCACACCTGAAATTCACAGAGTCCCATTGGAACAGCTACTGCTTCATATCAAAATTTTACCCTGCCTTTCGGACCGTAATTTATACGAAGTTCTAGGTGAGTCTTTTATTTTATGCTGCTGTAAAACCACTTAAAATATTTTTTTGATTAGTTGTTACCATTTTAAAAATTCTTTGGACCGACCTTATTTACCAAGCCATATTAAATAATGTTAAATTAAATTTAACAAATTTAAGAAATTATTAATTTCATATTTACCTATAAATTTTTAGAAATTCTGTTGAATCAGAGCTCAATGACAATAATTGACCCCCTTTATCTTTTTAAGGTTTTTAAAAAGTTTCTTTTACGTATTTTGGTGTTGCAAATAGAGCTTAATAGAATTACCAATCAGAGCAATCTTATATTTTTGCTAAGTCTACGATTCGAACCCACAATGTCCGCTCTGTAACTCAACCAGCAAGCACATCAATGTTGAATCGACCACTGTTTTACATGATCAAATTTCTATCTATAATTATTACTATCAATGAAATACAGTAGACTGTCTATTTTACAGCTACAAGGTTCTGAATGCTGAAACTTTTCAAGAAGTTTAAAAGAACGTAACCCAGGTTACGCCAGTCTTTTCATGTACTCTTTCAGCATACCACTTGCAACATGCGGCCTAGGAGGACGTAAACATTGCATAGGAGTATGAACAGAAACTTGTAAGTTGCTGTCCTATATAATTTTTTTCACATTTTTTGGGAATTACAGAAAAATTGTATAATTCTTATGGCAGGATAGTTATCTTTTATATAATCCACTTACTGATATTGTCATTCTTGAATTTGGGTACCTCTTACGCAACGTCAACCCAATTTTTTGCACGCCATGCACCAAACGTTTTTCTAAATAATTTTAAAATATACTGTAAAATTCTGGTTTTAGAATCAACGTTGGAGCCTCCTGTTAGGACGAACATCGAATCCGCTATTATACGGTTACAAAATGTCGGCGCTTTTGATAAGGAAAACAATTTAACTCCATTGGGTCACCACTTGGCCATGCTACCAGTTGACGTCCGAATTGGAAAGTTGATGCTGTATGGCACAATTTTTTCCTGCATCGACTCCGCCCTTACGATCGCCGCCGCGCTCAGTCACAAAAGTCCGTTTGTCAGCCCATTCGATAAAAAAGAGCAAGCAATGGCAAAAAAGAAAGAATTTTCTGTTGGTTTTAGCGATCATTTGACGCTCTTACAAGTTTACAAGGTAAAATTTCCTATTTGTAAGGTAAACTAACTGGGTTAATTCACAACAAAATTTGTTTAGAAATGGCGGTTAGTTAGTACCAACAGCTATGTGGCTGGGAAGAACTTTGCAATCGAAAATTATTTATCAATAAAAACTTTGGAAACCCTAGCAGATATAAAATATCAATTTTTGGAACTATTAGTCAATATTGGTTTCGTTCCCCTTGATTTAACCTCCCACAGACATCGCTCTGGAAAAGATGACATGCTTGTTTTGACTAAAAAGGAGGTAAAATGGAATTTTTTGTCATTTCTGTTGTTTTAATTTGCTTTGTTTCAGTTGAACGAAAATTCTGAAAATATCCGCCTTTTGAATGCGGTTTTGTGTGCGGCACTTTATCCAAATATAGTGAAGGTGTGTGCACCTCAAACGATTTACTTGAAGAGTGCTTCTGGTGCAGTTCCCATTGAAAGGGAAGCTAAACAACTTCGGTTCAGAACGCAACAAGAAACTGTGAGTTGGTTCAATTGGTTTTGTTATTTCTCTAATTTGTTGTTTTTATTAGGTTTTCATTCACCCCAGTTCCGTTAATTTTTCAGTAACCAGATACCATAGTCCGTTTTTAGTTTATCAAGAAAAAGTTAGAACAAGTAAAATTTATGTGAGGGATTGTACCATGGTACCCGTGATTCCCCTAGTTTTATTTTCTGGATCAGACGTCGATATATGCGTCAACAATGGTACAACATTTGTAGTTTTGGCCGATGGATGGATTAGATTTCATGTGGAAGATCACCAAGTAGCAGAAATGATCAAAGCCATTCGCATAGAATTATTAAATTTGTTAGAAGAAAAAATTAAATCGCCACTTTTAAACTTACTGCATGATGAAAAAGGAGAGAGGATCATCAATACCATAATTCATTTAGCAACAAATGATTGATGATTTAGTAAAATGTAACATTTCTATTTATTTAAAAGATTTTCTAAGATATTAAACGAAATTTTGTTGATTTTTTAAATTATTTTAACTAATTTTTATTGTACAATAAAAGTTTTTCTACGTTCTTGTTGATTTAGTTATCACAATATTTAAACTTTCTACTTATTGATCTTTTGAAAAATTGCTGGTTTATTAATTCTGCTTGGAATTAATCTTTACAATTTGCAATGGTAGGTAGAGAAATATCAGTCACATAAATTTAATAATAAAATCTTATTAAACAATTTTTAAAGTGGAAGTTAAATGTTATTAAAGGTTAAGTGTGAAATTCAGGGGCTTCTTTTTCATAGTACGTCAAGATTAATGAAACCTCACAAGTTCCGAATTCACATCATATATTAAAGATTTATCTCTTGGTGGTATCTTTGACAATTACGCTTTACGTATTCAGGTCACATTTCTGATTTATAAATCAAAATATCTGTTAAGTAGAATATTATAGAAATTTTCAATTATTATAAGTTACATCATCTTCTATTAGCTTTCATAATTTTTACTATTCTAAAAACGGAAGCTTTAAAATGATACAAGGACTAATTTTTGTTTTTTTAACTATTACAGTTTTTTGATCCCTTTTAATTATTATATTTTCACTAAATAAAATATTGGAAGGCAGTGTATTTTTATCATTGATTTTCATTAAGCTTAATTTTTAATAAAGAGGCATAAAAACTTCATTAAATTTATAGAGCGAATCTAACGGCGCCAAACAATTTTCGTTGATAAAATACAAATATTATTAACATTCTTTAGTAATCTAAACATCTATCAGATGTAAAAATAATTTTTATTACATTTTTTATAAAAACTGAATCACTTTCTAACAAGCTATAATAATAGTAGCTAGGTAGATATAGTTCGCTCGAAATAAATTTCCCCCTACAACACGATATTTTGATTAAGATAGAATTCTGTTTTTATAATGTACCATTGGTAACGTGCAATTTTTATTGTTTTTGACCAGCAAGACATGTACTTACATATTTTTGTACTCAAAAAATAAATTTCGTGACGTAGAGGAAGATTTATTTGGAGCAAACTATACTTCTAATCGAATTGGTGAACCACCAAATTTTTTTTTTTATTTAATATTCCTGTGAGTTCTACTGAATATTTTAAACTAAAATAAATTGTAGTGATAATTAAGAAGACGAATCTTCTATTTATATCGGCCAAATTGTCACGCAGGTATTAATTCTAATTGAAAGCTCAAATAATATTCCAATTGGTTTTTATCGTGCTCAAGTTAACTCGACAACATTTTAATATTTTAAGAACAGTTTTAAAGTCAATGTTGATATACATTTTGAAATTCGTTTACGTCATAATTACCATGACATTAATAAAACTTTAGTTTTCATTATTTTTAATGCTTATTAATGACTAGATATCCGAAGAAGATAAAACTATACAATTTTTATAGTATAAAAAATAATACAATTGCCCCAAAATCGTGTATCTTTTTTTTCCCATTTAACAGTTTACTTTTAAGTTTCATCAAAAATACTACAAGATCGAAATCCAAAGAATGGAATTGGTTGATCGTAACAAATTTGTATATAATTTATTTTAAGTTAACATTTTTAAATTTCCAGCTGTGAATATAACGTTTAATTTAAAAGTGAACTTCACTACCTACTGAATTTTGGAGGTAACCACAAGAGAGAAAATTTGTTACCTTATTCTTCAAGATTTTTCATTTGTTTGAATTGTTTTAGGTAACAGTCAGTGACGTAGCAAGTCATGACCGGGCCCTGGTGCAAGATCCACAGCGGGCCCCCTTCATTATTTTATTATAAAAAAAAATTTTAAATAACAATGTTATTGCACAAAAAAACATGTAAGTGACAAAAAGGCATCGTAGATTTCCCTAGAAAGATTTTCTGGTGGTGCGAGATCTCAATTCCCCCCCCCCGGGACTAATGAAAATTTAGTACTTATGAAGCTTCAGGCGCAATTCAATTTTTTTAAATAATTCAACCTCCGACACATGGTGGAATGAATTACATTATTCAATTTTTTCAAATATTTCTTTATTTTGGCGTTCCTTCAGGGCGCCGGCCCCATGGTGCAGACCTGGGGGCTCCCGCTGTGGTTCAATGTGCAAACTTTCATAGATAATTTTTACAAAAATGTCTGTAAATAATAGAAATCAATTTTGTCCGTGTACCGGGCCTCCACGGGGCCCGGGCCCTGGTGCCCGGCACCACTCGCACCACCTGTTGCTACGTCACTGGTAACAGTGCAAGGCTTGCAGGAGTACAATATTTATTGAAATGTGGAAATTTTACTTCATGTCACGTGGTTCAAGTAAGTAACAAATTTTAAAACCAATTGCAGAATTCAGGAAACATTTTTTGATAGAGAACCACCTATAAAATATGTAATCGTTATCCTGAAGAATCTTTATTCCCACTTTTCATACCAAATGGTGAACACAAATTTGAAATGATGAAACTGTTGCTACATTAGCGTCGTCCTGTTACTATACCAAGGAAGCACAAAAGTGTTTACTAATTTTACTTTTTGAATTCCATTTTAAAAACAATTTTAGAGATTGAAATTTTAATAAGAGCTTGGATTAGCTGCAGATGCTGCTTTTTTTATTTTCACAGACTCATTAGTAGAATTTGCTCTAACTACCATCCTCCTTCCCAATCTGTTTTCCTTTCTCTTCGAGAAAATAAAATAAGTTTTTGTAAATAAACAAATATTTGAATGTTTTCGGCATTTCCGATGGAATTAGTGAAAATGAACCTGATACATATTTTATAATATTATCATATTCAAGCATTCAATTAACTGTACCTTTTTTTTAAAGTTGGTGCACTTAGTTTGATACGAGAAGGAATCAATCCAATTGATTGAAGTCTGAGCTTTTAAGATGTTTCGTGTAGTTATGATGAATTTCCAATTTAAAATTCCTCTCAATTGGGATATATTTCATTATAAGATTCCTTATATTCCTATTGTACCACTAAATGATGTGAAATATTTTATTTTCAACTATAAACGTCTCAACACCCCTCTCGTTTTGGGGGGGCTGTTTCGGTTTATTAAACCATCATCAGCATATTAAATTAACATTATACTTGAAACAAGCGAAATAGAAAAGTTACAAAAATAGAACAAATAAAAAAAGATTAAATATAAAGCTCTAATTGGGTTTTAAGCCACCATTCTACAGTTGGATGTAATAAGTTTATTGTTTGCGCATTTCATATCTGTGCACGTATTGATAGAATATCTCAGGTTGTTTTATTTCCTCGTAGTTACGAATATTTCTATTTTCTTTGTAAAGTTTCAAGCTATTTTATGAGAGTCTGTTATAATATTTGCTTTACAGTCGACTGCTCAGATATAATGCCATGAATTTTTTTCTTAATTTGATGTGTGAGTAGATTATTTGTTTCTGAGGATTGCTCAATATACCGAAACCTTGCGACAAAGTGAAACACATAGTTCCCATTTTAAATTCAATAGTGCAGGTTGTAGAGCAGGTTTCAAAAACTGCATAATATTCTGTTATTAGAGTCACTCAAATATACAGGGTGTCCCCGCACTCACTTTACATAACTTAGGTGGTGATAGAGGACACTTTTCTAAGAACAATATTTAACAAAAAATTTTTTCTAAATTCAAACCCTCGAGAGTTAGGCCTCTTTAAAGCATTTTTTTTAATTTCCACCTTCACGTGGCCATAGCCCCGAAAATATTGATTTTTCAGTAAAAATGGTTTAGTGATTTTTTAAAGAGCGTGAAATAATCTACAAACTAGATTCTAACATTTTATTGTCTAAACTCAACGGCTTTCGAGTTATGAATTAAATTAAGTTAAAAAATGTCGAAAAATTTGAGCTTTCCTTTTTTTTTGAGTTTTTTTCAATAACCTGTATTTTTTAAACGAAACATTTTACAAAAAATCTGACGCCCCATTCCGGATAGGAAATTTAACGGACTACAACTTTTGTCTAGTAAAAATTTTTGAGAAACCAATCCATTTCACAGAAATTCAGAAAATAATTAACAAGGTAGCTACAAAACAAAAAATTAAATTAAAATTTTTTTATTTTTTTTGAAAAATTATTTTATTAATTAATTTTAAACTATTAGATTATTTAAGTAAATGTTGAAAATGACCACCCTCATTTTCAATACACAGTCGTGATCGTTTTAAAAGATGTTTGTCGAAAAAAAATCGAAAAAAGTCGATTTTTCGACACTTTTAATCTCAGAAATTCGATTTTTTGACACTTTTTCACACTCAGTGATCGACCAAAATTGGCCTCGTAATCGACCGGTCGACCCTTCGACCTTGTTGACCACCCCTGGCATAGTGGCTCTTAACAAAAAAGGAAGTGTTATACTTATAAATAATACTATAAAACATCTTTTAAAACGATCACGATTGTGTATTGAAAATGAGGGTGGTCATTTTCAATATTTACTTAAATAATAATCTAATAGTTTTTTTCTAATGTTGTCAATGGCAACGTACTTTATAGAATTATAATGTAACGTTGTCAATGACAACATACTTTATAGGATATAAGATAAGATAAGATAACACGCGTTGTCTTCAATATTTTTTCTAACACTAACAGAAAAATTTGAATTTTAACTTATTTTATATTCTATAAAGTACGTTGTCATTGACAACGTTACATTATAATTCTATAAAGTACGTTGCCATTGACAACATTAGAAAAATAATATAATTTTTCAAAAAAAATAAAAATTTTGCGAATTTAATTTTTTGTTTTGTAGCTACCTTGTTTATTATTTTCTTATTTTCTGTAAAATGGGTTGGTTTCTCAAAATTTTTTACTAAACAAAAGTTGTAGTCCGTTAAATTTCCTATCCGGAAAGGGCGTCAGATTTTTTTTAAAATCTTTCATTTAAAAGTTACAGGGTTTTGAAAAAAAACAAAAAGAGAAAAAGCTCAAATTTTTCGACATTTTTTAACTTACTTTAATTCATAACTCGAGAGCCGTTGATTTTAGACAATAAAAGGTTTAAATCTAGTTTGTAGATTATTTCATGCTCTTGAAAAAAGCTCTATATCACTTTTACTGAAAAATCAATATTTTCGGGGCTATGGCTACGTGAAGGTGAAAATTAAAAAAAATGTTTTAAAGAGGCCTAACTCTCGAGGGTTTTAATTTAGAAAAAGATTTTTGTTAAATATTGTTCTTAGAAAAGTGTCCTCTATCACCACCTAAGTTACGTAAAGTGAGTGCGGGGACACCATGTATAATTTGAAGATACTCATGGCAGGTGGCAGGTAATTAATTGAAATTTAGCTTAAACTCATTTCGCATACATTTTAATGCAGATGAGAGGTGGTTGCAAAATGGAAAACCGATGAGGCAACGAACAAATTTTATTTTTGAGACCAAAAATGTCAATAACTTGGATGAGCATGACAATATTAACAAAATTTGATCAATCAAAATAAGACAAGTAAAAATTAAACCAATGAGAACAATGGCAATAGTAGTGGTAAGGAGAAGATGAGTGGTTGTTGTGAAGTGCGTACCGACTGCCTGTTGGTATAAAAGTTGTACCCCTATGGGGTAGTTTACCTTTTTTTTTAGTTATGTAGCTTTAGAGTAAGTTATATGTTAAATGTAATTTAGTTTTATAATTATATAGTGGCTTTCGTTATGAACTGAGCTACACAACTCCCAAATAGTAATCTCAATTTTCAAAACTTGAGTCAAGATTCCCGAATATAATTTAAGGAACCGCAACACAAAATACTTATGACAATATACTTATCTAAGTTTTATCTAAAAAGACAATATTTATGTATAATATAATTCAATTTAAATTTAGTCGGTTTTCTTCTTAAAGTATTCGCATAATATTTAACAGTTACTTTTGGCAAATAAAGCAAAATAAGTGAAGTGAAAAAGTACAAAATAAGTACACGTTTTTGCTCAAATAATTACATAGCTCAAATAAAATTATAGAAAATTGGAAAACTAAAAATTTTAATCTATTTCTGAAAAATTTAAATTTTAATGATAAAACTGACAAATTAATAGTCAGGTGATGAGAATAGTCCCAAATATAATTTGCAACTAGAAGATAGCTGCAAATTTCTAGTTGTTTATTGGCTAACTGGCCGAGTAGCTTGAAGTGAGCTATAATAAATCAGCTAATAGCTTGCTGACAGTTCCGATTAAAATTCGAAAAACTAACCATTAGAAAAATTATTTTCAAAATAATCTCTGGGTGGTAATAAAAGTCATTCAAAGCTATTTAAAATGCATCTGGTTGCTCCCAATTACTTCCACATGACAAAATAAATCAGGTAGGTAATTGAGGAAAAACTAGTAAAGTCGCAAATACTCTATTTTTATTTTTAACTCAAATTAGAATAGATTCAGTCACATTTGCAATTTAAATTAATTTAGGTCATCAAATATCCATGCGTGTTTTATTAGTGTAAACTGCTTGACAATGAAGTGTTGTAGCAGTGTAGAGTGAAACTTTCAGAATTTCCTTTCTACTTAAAACCAAAAGGGTTGAAAAATAAGTTAACCCTCGAAAGTGGGTCAAGTAGCCCTTAAAATAATTATTAAAATTTTGATTCACCTTGCTTTTATGCGTTCGGATGATCTTATATTTTAATTAGTGGTATTCCTTCTTTTTATTTTTAAAACAAGATTTAACGGTGGAATTGAGGCACAAGTGGAAAGTGTAAAGAAATCAAGTCACGTAGCTACCAGAAAGGTTTGTGGTTTTTCGAAATTGGTTACGAAACTTTTAACTTGTGAATCAGAGGTTTAAATTTATAAAAACAAAATTAAGTGAGATGTAAAAAAAATTAATTTGGTGTTATTTTAACTAGAAAAGTGGTTAAAAATGCATAGCGCCTCTATCGGAGGGCGCAATAGACTGGGCGGCGATGGTGCGCGTTTCGTATTTGTTATAGCGTCTCGACGCAGACTGTTCCCGAACTTGACCCGGGTTACACGTGACTTTCTTATAACAATCGCGCGTATGTAACCTAGCACAACTTAATTTTTTCGAAAATAAAGTGGAAACGTAAAATTTTTCTGGAGTACCGATTCGAAACATTCGCTGCCAAAGCGTTAAGATGTTACAGGTGAAGTGCAAAAATGTGACCGCAACTTGTTGTGGTAAAAAAAATTTAAAAAGTAAATTTGAGCGGGAATAATATGGGGGACAATAAAAAAGTAATAAAAAATGAGCATGCACAAGTTTCTGTAACAATATAAAAATCTTCCCAGAGATTAGTAAAAGATTTATTGCCGCTTGTATTGGAGAACTGCTTAAGATCAAGCTTAAGAAGAAATAAGGAGTCTAAAGAAGTAAAGACATCATTTCCGGAGAGAGCGTATCAAGAACAGACGGAAGAGGTTGATTGTGTTAGCCAGACAACTGAATATACCCTTAAAACTTGTAGGATAACGAATCCTTTGTAAATTCTAATAAATTGCAAAATGCTTTGAAATTGACCACAATTCTATTGCAAACATGATCCCCAAAAAAACGATTGCAGTAAACGGATCACTGAACGACAGAAAGATTTGGTACGAGGACATGTATAATGTTACACAAAATTTTGTGGACCGAAATTCCAGCGAGAGTTCCTTCGTAAATCAATCGAGCGAAACCTTTTTGCTATTGTTCGAAGACATAGACCAATATTTTAACCATTTAAATTATTCTGGAAATGAAACCGAACTCAAAAATTTGTACGATCAGGTGGTGCTTAATTGCACGTACTTTTTGAACAACACTAATACGACGTGTTTTCGGCAGACCCCAAAAAAAGAAACAATTTATAATTATTGGGCGTTGCTCTTAGTTATTTTTCCAATACTCACGTTATTCGGAAACGTTTTAGTTATACTTAGTGTTTATCGAGAGAGAACTTTACAAACCGTTACTAACTATTTTATCGTAAGTTTGGCTTTAGCAGATCTTCTAGTCGCCGTGGTTGTTATGCCGTTTGCTGTATATGTTCTGGTAAGTACAAGCATTCATTTGATGCTGATGACCCTTTGTCATGTCCGTGTCCTGTTAAGTATTCGTTCATCGCTCAATAATCGTTCAATCGGAAAAACGGGGGATGCAGATAAAAATAACAACTTTTTACTACATAATATACGACCCTAGTCAATCAATATTCTAAAATGGAAAATACAGTTAGGTACAAAATTAAAAAAGCACCCAGAGATTTTAACGAAACTTAAATCTCAGTATAACTTGGTGATTAGATCCTTCGGAGTACCAAAAAAAAATTCTCGTTATACGTACTACTTAGTTAAAACGGATGAAGGATCCAGTTTGATATTTTTTGACCGTCGAAGAAGTAATTCAAACTTGGTTCGACGTAACTCGTTTTAAAAATAACAAACAAGTGGAGTTTGAGCAGTGTTGAAACTGTAAGTACGGCTTAACTTTGTCAGATTATTGCTGGAATCGATAAATTAGTATCCTTAAAAAAGCACTCGTTTTTATTATTTCATGTTGTCGACGCAATTCAATTCCCGTAATTCTTAAAAAATTGTAAGATGCACTTGACTAAATACAACGTTTCCTTAATTAATTATTCGTTGAAGAGCTACTCGTGCTCCAATTCGACGACGAAGGCAATTAAGCTATAATAAAAAGTGACCCAGAGTTTTCATCATTTTTCAGGTAGTAAAATAAATTTCTCAATTTGGATTCGAACTCAAGCGTACCAAAATTTCGCCACTTAACCTCCCTTCGTAACGATCATGTGATTATAAGATATTAAATCTTACTCAGTCTGGTGACATTTCCATTAGCTGCTTGTACTGTAAGTAATTGAAAGGAAAGAATGGAATTGAATAGAATCTGCGCTTTTGAATAGTTTCGGCGTCAACTTAACGCAGCACTTAGATTTTCAATTTCGGGGTGCCAATTGGGGGTAATTAGTAATAGTAAAAAAGGATATTCAAATACAAAACATTATTTCGCACCTCGTGAGTGGGGATGAAATTCAGATTTTGGGGGGAGTGGGGATTCTCGGGTTTAGCCCCCAATAACTCTCATTTGAAGTGCAGAAAAGAACTAGTAGAAGCAACATAGTCACGACATGAATAAAAAATGATCAAAATAGGTAATAGATAATAACAATTAGTTAGTATTAAGCAAATATTTTCGTGTGTAAACTAGGGTGTGTTTATTTTACTATAAAAAATATTTGCTGAAGCATTGAACCGTTTCAGTTTTCCCTAGCTTCAATGTTAATTACTTTTGAATTTTAATGTAAAAAATTGTTAATTTTGATTTTATACTTCAATTGTTCAAATTAATTACACCTATAATTTATCTTGCAATCTTTTATTGCAGCATAACATGTCGAATGTTTCTTACAGTTTATCATAAAAATTTACTGTTTTATTATGAGTTTCACCCAAATGGATTGATTCATCCCTGAATGTCCTTCTTACCTCGCAAAGTCTCCGTTCCATCTACTTATTCGTTTACTTCTTGTTCAAATAATTAATAATAAAAGCAGTGACGCTCGAACTGCCTCAAACTTTACCAAACTTTTTGTTATAATTACTTAATTCGACAAAATTTAAAATCTTATTTAACCCCCTTTTGGATTCATTGAAAAAATCACGACAATAAAATGCAGACTACGAATCAAATAATTCAATGCAAGATAACTTAATTTTTAGATGTGGTTAATCTTTTATTTAAAATTTAATTGTTTTAGCAAAATTTTTAAACATAGTATTTTTTGCAATCTCGAAAAGAAGTTTGATTTACCCTTAGAATATCACTTGAACTGGAATCTATTTGCATAATGAATTTTTTTGGATGAAGGGATTTTTAACGATTGTGGGAAAGTAGCAAATGTTGATATTAACAAAACAACATTTTTTTTAATTCAATTTTTAATTTAATTAATTCAGTATAGCGCAGTAGGCCAGTTAGGTACCTATATTTTAATTTATTTAATTTTTTTTGACCTGATGCCACCAGATGTACATTTGGTTAGTGAAATATGGTAGACCAAGAGAATTTAACTCTTGAATCTTGAAGGAATATTTTCAATTTATCTTCAAAATAACTATAAATTAATTTAAGAACGAATTATAATTTTGTACCTTGCTTTTGCAACCGTTGTACAAAGTTTATGCTAACTAAATGCCATTGTTTGCAATATTGTTTAAAATTTAAAGAAAAAGTTATTTTCCAAAGAAATTGTTATCAAAAACAATATTCCGGAAGTTAAAACCTCTCAAGTTTTCAGCATATTAATTTAATTCAATTTTTGGATAACCCATTTTGAAATTGGGATTATCGTACACAGAGCCGGCGGTACTTGCTTTTGCCCCCCCCCCCGCAAATATATCGCCATAAATCACAAAATTGCAATGCAAAATTTAAAAATTACTTTTTGACCATAATATAAATTTAAATCATATTCTGAGCACCCTTGGACATTGTGCTCTCCTGTGCATCGCCCTCCTACTTGGCTTAACACTTAACACCCCTCCCCGAATTTAAGGTTATGTTACAAAGTAAAATTTTAGTTTTCATATGAAGTCAGTCAGTAAAAACTTTAGCTGATTGTATTGCTTTTTGCCCATAGCTGGACCTGGAGCACAAAAAATTGTACTGCTCCAAATTATTTTTTTAAATATTAATTAAAAACAAATATTTTTGGATGTTTTAAATCAAAATTTAAATTTTTTACAACGAGATGTTTATTATGTATCTTTGGGAGAAGTACCAGGCTTCAGACCTAGCTATGATTTGTGATCATGGAGTTCGGCCTCATCAGTGCCCACGTCACTATCACTATCACTAATAGCCTGTTTTTTTCCACTGCTGGATAAAGGCCTTCCCCATATTTTTCCATCTCTCTCTATCTTCTGCCACGTTCAACCATCCGATACCTGCTGTTTTCTTTATCTCATCCCTCCATCTTGTTTTTGGACGTCCTGTGCTCCTTTTTCCTTCTCTCGGTCTACACTGCAGCATCTTCCTCGTCCACCTGTCATCTCTCACTCTGGCCATGTGTCCTGCCCAATTCCACTTCAAATGTGCTGCCTTTTCAACCACATCTTTTAGCCCTGTCTGCTGTCTTATCCAGTCATTTCTCATATGATCTCTTAGGGTTATACCCAGCATTTGTCTTTCCATCGCTCTTTGTGTGACTCTTAGTTTCTTCGCATTGTATTTTGTTAAACTCCAAGTTTCTGAGCCATATGTTAGAACAGGAAGTATGCACTGATCATATACGCGTCTTCTAAGTGACATTGGTATTTTGGATTTTAAGATGTATTTTAATCCTCCAAATGCTCTTCATCCCAGTTTGGTTCTTCTGGTTATCTCTGGTGTAATATTGTCTTTATTAGTTGTTATAAGCTGTCCCAAATACACAAATTCCTGCCCACGTATGTATATAAAAAAAATGGCTACCCTATGCTTTGTTTTCATTCACAAACCAAAATATTATGTAGTTGGTCAACGATGCTGGCTACTCCTCTTCGCGTAATATAATTCGACCTGCGGCCTCGAACTTCTCCTCCCGTGTATCATACATAACTCGGCCTACGGCCTTCGCACCTCTTTATTATTTTATAATTTTAATCCTCCAATTTTCTTGCAACTGAAGCAATATCGATTTTTTATGAAAGTCACTAAGAACTTTTTGCTGATTATATAGATTTTCGTCCATAGTTTTATCCAAAGCATAAAAATAGTACTGCTCCAACTGATCTATTTTAATATTAACTTATTAACTTTTAAAAATTATTCTTGCTTTTTAAATCTATAATTAAATTTTCTACAACATCGTTATCTCTATTAGGTATATTGAATAGAAATGCGAGGCCGGAGGCCGAGTTATGTTACGTAGTATAGTTAGTGCGAAGGCTGTAAGCAGAGCTATGTTTTGTGATGATGAAGGGCGGCTTCTGTCTCACACCTCAGCAGCGCATACGTTTACCAAAAAAAAAACGACCACCATTTCACTTTGTTTTTATTGTCAGACCAAAAAATTTGTCTAATAAAAACAGAGATTTGGAGCAAGAGTTGATTTTGTAAACGTGTGATATCACTCGGTGCAGTTTCGAGACGCCTTCGATCTTAAATAAACAAAAAACTTTTAAACAGAATTTTCCTTCAACATTTCAACGATTTAAAAATTTACCCACGACCGCTGCCACCTACCCGTATAATTCACCGCCCCCCCTACAATTTTTGAATATGTCGCCCTAAATTCCAAAGTTGCAATAACAAAGTGAAGAATTAATTTTTGGCGGCAATATAAAAATGTAATCATATTCTGAAGCGCTCATAACATTTTACCCCTTAGCACCGCCCCTGGTAGTCTATATAAAATAAAATTATCAATTCATTGTAATTGTACAAGAGTTTGTATGATTATTATTTTTTTAAATGTATTATTAAGTAGTCATATGGCAACAAGAGTTCGAATATGACTCGAAAAAGTGTTTCTTCAATAATTCAAAAATAGAGAAGAATATTAAAGGGGTAAAAAATATTCAGGGTAGAAGCTAAACATTTTAAATTGCAACCCTTTTTTGGTTCCATTCACACTTTTTGAGTTATTAGGTAAAATCTGGAGTAAATCGTATAAAATGTAAAAAAATTAAATACCATGTAGCTGCGGAACGACAGACGAATATCCCTAAAAAGATGGAATAATAGCGTAAAATTATAACTTCAAGCTTTTAATTGGACATAGAATGTATCATTTTTTTATAATAATAAATCATTCTTACCTCAGTTTAGATGTAAAATTAATTCCTCAAGATTCTAAAAAATTTTGATTAAAATTTTAAAAACAGTAAAATTAAAATAATGTAAATTTTTTAACTTTCAAAATAAATCCCTAATAATATTAAAATTTAAAAATTTTCAAATTAATTAAATATCTGATGATAGCTATAAACATATTAGCTGAAAGCTCTTGAAAGCATAAACTGATATTATTTATTAAAACTTGAAAATTTAACAATATTAAACCATTACAAATGTTTGAATTGTTTCCCTTTTTATTACTTTTTAATTTAAAAGTACTACGAAATCATTTTCAAGTATTTTTGTTGCGCCACTTATTTCTATCTTTTTTTTTACAATATTTTTGTATGCTTCGTTACATTATAAGAAAAAAATGAAAGCAGGAAAGTAAAAATGCAGTAATGAAAATTAAATTCCTTTCTAAGGATTATAAAGGTAACAAAATTGCACACAGCACCGTTTGAAATAATTTTCCCTCTTTTTCTTCGTCTTTAAATCACCTTAGGAGTAAATTCCATTTAACCAAATAAAATATTAGAAAACTTAAAACTTTAATACTCAAGCACGACTCAATCACAGGTTTAAAGTGTCTAACTTGTGGTTGCTTCAGAAACTGGGGAACTTTAAGTTATGTTGATTAAGTACAGTTTTATGTAAAAATGTGCAAATTCTAAGCTTTAAGATGTAACCTGGAAGATTTTTAAAATTATTTATTTACTTTTTTCATAAGAAAAAATAGTTAATTGTGCGTAATAGCGAAAGATACTTGCTAAATGCTAATTTATGGAGAACAATCGTTTAAAATGAAAATGTGAAAAATTTTTCAACATCAGAAACCTCTTCATTTCTTTAGCGAAGAAAATATGAAAAATTCGATGCTTTATTTTTATTTTATTGCTTATTAAGTGGTTCATTAAAAGAAACCGTTTAATTGATTAATTATCAAGTAAATTTCTTGAAAGAAGGAAATTCTTGTGATATCATTTTACTTGAGGATTAATATTGAAGGTAATTATGTGTGTATAGTTTTGAATTTTTAATGAGAAACTTAAGCCTATTTGTAAAATTTAACATTAATATTAAATTGATGAAAACATTTAATATTTAATATCAAGGAAGCCTCTTATGATAATAGTACAAGAATTTGCTATTAATAATTTAAAGGATTGATGAAATATTTTAAGTGGATTTAATTTTTGCTATTGTGTGGTAATTGAAAATGATAGCACTGTAAATTGGAAAATTTAAATTTATCGAGTCCGATGAACAGACAAGACTAGAAATTGCTGTATTTTAACTATTTCGTATTTAATTTGTAAATCTCTATAAATTATTTTATCTTTGTGTTGTTTTAATTACACAGTTTGATGTATGTACATCCTCTGTATAGAAAAATTTATCTCCTACAATAATAAGTCGATTTTGAAATAATGTGTCGCATTAAAGAGTTAAACTGATGAAGCCTTTATTCCTTCTTTTGTTACACCAATTGAACAAATCAAATCAGAATTAACGTGCATATCATCTACATTATCATTTAAAAAAAATTAATAATTAAATTATCATTTACTGTTGCTAACAAAAGTGAAGTGACTTATGATGTTTCCTGTCTGCTTGTTTCAAATGAAAATTGGAAAATTTAAAATTCAATCAAAATATGACCCACTTTTTTTAATAGTTAAAAATACTGTAATAATTGATTAAGCAATCAATTTCAGTTTGTGCATCGTAATGCATTTTTTGTTATCTTAAAATATTAACGACCTTCCTATTTCAAATTTCAATAGGAAAGGAAGAAATAGAAAATTTTTAACCACTTATTTTCACACGAGTGTAAATAGTACAAAGTAGGTTTGATAACGAGGCCTAATTAGACTTGCATCGAACATTCGTATAAAAGTAGTTTATGGATTTTTGTCACGCGATTTCTTTTTCTTCTACATTTTCTGCGTGAAAAAGTAACTTTTTAATTGAAACACAAAATTATTCTGTTTTGAAGAGTAATAAAATTTAAATTCTCCTTCATCAACCAGAGGGGATCATTTCTTGTTTCGGGGTTATTTACTCAGGCTTATATATTTTTTATCTTTTATTAGTCAAAGCCATGCAAAAATGCTATTCGGGGAAATCTGATGAAAATGCATAATAAATCAATGATAAATAAACCGAAACATTCCTCAAGAAAATCACATTAACCTTGTCGATTTCGAAATAGCTGATAGGGTGGGCGAAGGTGTGGATCAGCGGTTCTCAACTTTTCCAAGTCACGAAACAAATGGTTAAAATATGCATTCGAAGAACCTGCTTTATTATGCAGATTAGATAAACTTTTCACGCAGGTAATCCGTAATCCGGTCGATAAGCATGGATATGGCTCGGTGGAAATCGATTTGGATGGAAAGTTGCACCAGATCTCTGATGAGTCAATTAGAGAGATTTACTATTTTATTAACTTTACGTAGTATTGAAAATTGTTATATGTTTAGGCACTCACACACTCACTCAGGGGGATGACCAGTATTCATAATTTTATGATTGTAATCCCTCGTATAGTAATTTAAATCAATCCCGATTTTTTTATAAGTAAGTGAGAGAGGACTTTTTGGTTTACATTATAGATTAGATAGATTTTAGGCAAATTTCCTTACAAAGCTGACCCCTAGCTCTTAGAGTACGGCTGAGCAACTATGGTCTGTATTAATTTATAGTTGTAAGCCCCCAGAGCATATACCGCGCTAGATCCATAATCTGGGGGGGGGGGGTAATTTGTAATCGAAATAGATAATATAAGTACAAAACCCATAGTTATCACCTCACAAATGAGGAATTGTAATTCTGATTTTAGGGGTGCTTAGCAACCTTAAACCACCTAAATTTGTCTACAGTTGGAGGGTATTCCATACCCCCAAACCCCCCGGTCAAAAGAACACCAAGTGTATGGTTGATTTTACTAATATTTCAAAATTGATACATCTTTACGTCGTGGTATTAGACCCTCCTCGCCACTTAGTCAGGTTATACAAATCTTTATACATTTTTTGTAATTAAATGTTAATAAATATCTGAATAGAATTGATCTCGTAGATATTCTTATTGAAAATCTTTAGATTAATTTTATAAAATATAAATTCATCTTTAACTATAAATATCTATACTAGGACGTGTTTGACATATGGCTTTTCGGCCTTTGTTTTGAACCAATCAGAAACGAACCTATAAATGACAAGGAGGAGGAGTTTTCTAGCTAATTATTATATTTGAAATCCGAAAATTTACACAACTGCTTTTACCAAATTACTTTCATTATGGAGACATAAAATAATATCATCAAAATTTACCAAATTGTTTACAAATTTTTTTTTTCAATTATTCTGAAATTTTATGAAAATATTTATTCTATTGTAATAAACACAGGAAAAATAACGAAAAAATTATAATCCCTAAGATGCCTTAGATTTGTAGTTATTTTGATTTAAGTGCAATATATTTTTGATTTCAATTTTTAGATAAAAATTTAATTTTGTTCAAATATTCTGAAATGTTGTGAAAATAATAATTCAGTTGTAATAAAGACAGGAAAAATAACGAAAAAATTCTAAGCCCTAAGATGCCTTAGATTTGCAGTTATTTTGATTTCATGCAATAATTTTTTATTTCAATTTTTTGATAAAAATTTAATTTTGTTCAAATATTCTGAAATGTTGTGAAAATAATAATTCAGTTGTAATAAAGACAGGAAAAAGAACGAAAAAATTCTAAGCCCTAAGATGCCTTAGATTTGCAGTTATTTTGATTTCATGCAATAATTTTTGATTTCAATTTTTTGATAAAAATTTAATTTTGTTCAAAAATTCTGAAATGTTATTAAAATATTAATTATATAGTGATAAATACAGGAAAAATAACGAAAAAATTCTAAGCCCTAAGATGCCTTAGATTTTCAGTTATTTTTATTTCAGTGCAATATTTTTGATATCAATTTTTTGATAAAATTTTAAATTTGTTCAAATATTGTGAAATGTTGAGAAAATAATAATTCTGTTGTAATAAAGACAGAAAAAATAACGAAAAAAATGTGAGCCCTAAGATGCCTTAGATTTGTAGTTATTTTGATTTCAGTGCAATATTTTTGATTTCAATTTTTAGATAAAAATTTAATTTTGTTCAAATATTCTGAAATGTTGTGAAAATAATAATTCTGTTGTAATAAAGACAGGAAAAAGAACGAAAAAATTCTAAGCCCTAAGATGCCTTAGATTTGCAGTTATTTTGATTTCATGCAATAATTTTTTATTTCAATTTTTTGATAAAAATTTAATTTTGTTCAAATATTCTGAAATGTTGTGAAAATAATAATTCAGTTGTAATAAAGACAGGAAAAAGAACGAAAAAATTCTAAGCCCTAAGATGCCTTAGATTTGCAGTTATTTTGATTTCATGCAATAATTTTTGATTTCAATTTTTTGATAAAAATTTAATTTTGTTCAAAAATTCTGAAATGTTATTAAAATATTAATTATATAGTGATAAATACAGGAAAAATAACGAAAAAATTCTAAGCCCTAAGATGCCTTAGATTTTCAGTTATTTTTATTTCAGTGCAATATTTTTGATATCAATTTTTTGATAAAATTTTAAATTTGTTCAAATATTGTGAAATGTTGAGAAAATAATAATTCTGTTGTAATAAAGACAGAAAAAATAACGAAAAAAATGTGAGCCCTAAGATGCCTTAGATTTGTAGTTATTTTGATTTCAGTGCAATATTTTTGATTTCAATTTTTAGATAAAAATTTAATTTTGTTCAAATATTCTGAAATGTTGTGAAAATAATAATTCTGTTGTAATAAAGACAGGAAAAATAACGAAAAAATTCTGTGCCCTAAGATGTAGATTTCAGTTATTTTGATTTCATGCAATAATTTTTGATAAAAATTTAATTTTGTTCAAATATTCTCAAATGTTATGAAAATATTAATTCTATAGTGATAAACACAGGAAAAATAACGAAACAATTCTAAGCCCTAAGATGCCGTAGATTTGCAGTTATTTTGATTTCATGCAAATTTTGATTTCAATTTTTTGATAAAAATTGAATTTTGTTCAAATATTCTGAAATGTTATGAAAATATTAATTCTATAGTGATAAACACAGGAAAAATAACGAAAAAATTCTAAGCCCTAAGATGCCGTAGATTTGCAGTTATTTTGATTTCATGCAATTTTTGATTTCAATTTTTTGATAAAAATTGAATTTTGTTCAAATATTCTGAAATGTTATGAAAATATTAATTCTATAGTGATAAACACAGGAAAAATAACGAAAAAATTCTAAGCCCTAAGATGCGTTAGATTTTCAGTTATTTTGATTTCAGTGCAATTATTTTTGATTTCAATTTTTAGATTAAAATTTAATTTTGTTCAAATATTCAGAAATATTATGAAAATATTAATTCTATAGTGATAAACACAGGAAAAATAACGAAAAAATTCTAAGCCCTAAGATGCCTTAGATTTGCAGTTATTTTGATTTCATGCAATTTTTGATTTCAATTTTTTGATAAAAATTTAATTTTGTTCAAATATTCTGAAATGTTATGAAAATATTAATTTTATAGTGATAAACACAGAAAAAATAACGAAAACATTCTAAGCCCTAAGATGCCTTAGATTTTCAGTTATTTTTATTTCAGTGCAATTTTTGATTTCAATTTTTTGATAAAAATTTAATTTTGTTCAAATATTCAGAAATTTTATGAGTATATTAATTCTGTTGTAATAAAGACAGGAAAAATATCAAAAAAATTCTAACCGCTAAGATGCATTAAATTTGCAATTATTTTGATTCCAGGGTAAAATTCCAATTTATTTATTGATAATTCGATTGCATTATTCTGAAATTTAAGTACAGTCAAAACTCTCTAAATCGAATTCTCATAATGTATTAAAATTTGTTCGAATTAGGGGGAGTTCGAGTTAGAGAGTAAGAATTGGTTTGCAAGTTAGTTGGACGTGCCAAATAAATAATTCGATTTAGAGAATTTTTCGAATTAATGGGAGGTCGATTTAGAGAGTTTTGACTGTAATTTCAAAAGCCAAGATGGACACGAAGAGTACAACGTGTCCCCCCTCACCCTAAAATGATAATCAAGGTAATTTCTATTACATTTCTATTCAAATCTAACCTTTAATTCCTAAGCTATGATTGAATCATTGAATTTTTAATGGCAAATATTTCGGTTTAGAGATAATTTTTAAATTTTAATCAACTGAAAAGTTGGTAAATTAATGAATTTACTCTCTCGTAGAAATGCCTTGTTTTTAACAAGTCAAGTGTGCTGTTAATAATAAATTTTTATAAATGATTCAAAATGAATTAATTAGGTAGAACATAGAACTATTTTGATAAAAGCTTAAAATTAATTTCGAAGCAATAATGTCTTTAAATATGACCCACTCTTATCGCTTATATTGATGGTAATATTTGAAGACAATAATTGCTTCAGAATTAATTTTATGTTTTACCTAATTAATTCTTGTTGAATCATCAAAAAATATTTATTAATATAAGCACAGCCTTAACTTGTTCTAGATATTGCATTTTAAGCTACGAGAGAGGCGCCTTATTTTTGACTAGTTGAAACATAACTTTTTTAAATCATTTTTCAACAGTCTGACGATTGCTTGGTTGACGTATGAAATTCGGGAAACCAAATGAAAACAAAGAATTGGGATAAATTTGAGAGTTTTATTATGATGGTTTCTTTGAGATGGAATCTTATTTTTATCGTGTAGACTGTAGAACATCGCGATTTTTTTAATTCAGTGAAGAACCGATCATGAGGACACGAATAATTTGAATGTATCATTGTAAATAATTTAAGATAAAAAATATTAGCAATTTTAAAATCAAGTGAATTATTTTGAGGTTTACAGATTTTATTTGATTGCCAATGTTTTAAATAATTATTTGAATACGACGAGAAGAAAGTCGAAGAATAAAAAATGTGCATTGACTTGTCGTTCAACAATTTTCTGATCTTTAAGGGGAATATGTCGAGTTATATATTTACGATATTTGCCCAAATTTGTCATAAAATCTTAGTACGAAGTGTTTGAAAATTGTTTGGGTATCACTGACTTGGTTTTGTATTGGAGCGAGCCTGGTAGACACGCATAAAAGGTCCTTAAAAATAACGTTTTTAATTTCTCTATTTAGGCCGATTTCAGCATAAGGGTGCATTTCATTAAATAAAATGGGAACTAAAGCACACGCAATCAATATATTTGATTGAAAACACAGTTGCGATCAAGTCGTATGAAAGCCAAAAAGGAATTATTGCATCGATAGATTTTAGCTGTGTGTTGAAGAGATCGAAACATGAATCTGTTAAAGAAACTGAAAGGTTTTTTTCATCAATTTAGATAGATATTTGTATAATATAATGGGAAGGGTGATTTTCGAACCACCCTCATTGCGTTTTGAAAAATTACGATTGTTATGAACACAAAGCAGAATTTCTACAGAATCTGTTGTCCGTTCGGATGTTCTTATCCTATTGATAGAGAATCCAAATTGTTTCATGTCTTAACAGTGAGAACACCGACGTGATATCAAATAACTTAGCACACAAAACATGCAAATTTAGATTAAATTAATTAATAAATCGATTAATATTTGATACAAAATTAGGTTGGTTATAGCAAAACAGTTGTATTCGTAATTCAAAATTATTAGGAATCATAATTTGCACCCTTCTTGTATGCATAACACGAATGGCGTTATCCCTAACATTTATTGCTGGTACAGTATGACTTTTTGGCTTTATTATTAAAGGGAATGTTTCTGCAAGGCATGTGCTGACATTTGGGCTTTATGTTAGCAAGCCAAGTTACTTTGGTTTTTCAATCCTATAATCCACATCATCACGTCAAATTGTTGTATGTTGACACAGTATTGTTTGAGACACAATACGACATGAACGTGTACGTTTAATTTGGAAACTCACTAGACTTGTCAAATTAATTAAAATTTGTTTAGTTAAACGATAATTGTGTAATTGTTCGTGTATAATTGTGATGTAAATATTAGGGGGTGTAAATTATGTGTGTTGGTGACAAGTTAAGATGACGTTGACCTTATCTTTAGAATCTTATTATATAATTCATAAAATATACATGGATATGTAGTATATATAATTTGCATATTCAATTAAGTGTAAGTTAAAGTTAATGTATCGGATGATGTAGTTTATCCACAAACTTAACAATAGTGTTAGCGTCTGTAATTAACGAGTTAACCAACTTACCCTTTAGCATTTCTATTTCTAATTGTTCTGCCAAACTCAATTTGAATAAAAGGCATCCATTTATGCATACATTAGGCAGTGCACTAATCTAATTTATTAAGTGTTAATCGTTTTCATTTTTAATTGCTTATCCATAATCAATTAATGCACCCACCTATAAACGTAATCATACATTTCACCCTCCAACTCTTCAAATTTAATATTCTCTTTTATATTCCAAAATCCATTCTAGGTGATTCCCCCCGCTATTTTAATAATTCCATTTGTGAGAAAATGAAGCCAAAGGACTGAAAGGGTGAAACATTATCGATTTCGAAAGTAACAATTGCGAAAAAATATTTTTGGACCATTAAAAGCAGCCGAATGTTTGGCGGAGATGTAGAATGGTAAATTGACTGCTTCCACGTGCTGTAGTAGATACATAGAAAACCTTCATTCCGCCTGGAAGAAAATAAAAGCTCGTAATTTATGTCGAAATGTTCAAAACGTGTTGAGTGCTTTAAAAATTTTTGCAATTTATTTCGGCTAAACTTTAGAGAATGTACTTAATTAGAATCCATTTTACTTAAACTTTTCATATAGAGTGCGTTTAAAATTTAAATATCAGCCCAACGAAACAAAAATTTTTTTGCAGAAGCAAACGAAGTTTTTAATAAAAACTCAAATAAGCTTAAATGAAATTTTCGTTGCTACATTTTAGGATGGAAATAAACAACCTCAGTTTTTAACCTCACTCATAGTTCCAGCGATCTTTTCACATAACGAAATGAAATTCTCATTACACAGATAATGAGAAAGTTGTGCATCCACATTAGCCTGCTTTCCTATTGAAATGAAAATCTATAAGATGCGAGAAACACTTTAACTTGAATGAACCTTTATATAATTTATGATGTCTGAAAATTAATAAAATTTGGAATTAACATTGGATAGAAATAGCAGTCTATGATGTGAAAAGTAATCGTATAAATCAACGATATTATTCTGTTCAATAGATATTCAACATTCACAAACCTGCGAATTTTGATAAGCAATATCCTGGGATAATTTCGTCAATGTCAAAAAATGGTTTAAAAATGAAGGGGAGTCCTTTAGTTGCATTTTTCCAGTCTCTCGATTTAATTTAAAATAGCTCCAAGGTATACAAGACAGTATAATCGAGTGTATGTATACGAATTCCTTTAAACCCATTTTAAAATCCCCTACAGTCGGCCTTTCGTATCTACAAATATTTTTATTCTCTACTATTACCTAAAAATGATTTAATAATGGGGCTGGAATTTTGAAGCCTTTGCAGCACCGCAACTTACACAGATAATGGTATTTTGCGTTAGTTTTCCAATTTAATTTAAATTTTAATCTTACAGTAATTAATTTTACGAGTTAAAATTATCGTTAGGTGGAGTTAATTTTGTTTGGTAAATTTCCATCGCCCTGTATACGAAATTTCTTCGATACGGTGGCGTGCAACAACTAATCGAACTTCTTAACCGATTTTGTTCTTCTTATAATTAGTCCTTTAAATGTAATATCTTAACTAGATGATGATCCCAATCTAACAATAATTCTGAACTATTAGAAAAAGTTACCGTGTGTTCTTTGAAGACAAAAATATTTTTAATTAAAATTCCTATAAGTTAGCACTCGGTTTTTACATAAAGCTTTTCAGTATCGATAATCTCTATTTTTCCTTTCATTGTTATACTACATTCAAAGAAAAACCAAAAATCATTGAAATGTAAACGTTTGATGAACAAACACAAGTTTGACAAACATTCAAAAGATAAAAGTTTCCTAAATTCTAGTTTAAGTAGTTTCCATTTACATTTCCACTAAAAGAAGTCAACAAAACTACTGAAAATTTAAATTAATTTTATATTTTCAACAAAAATTTTCTTGCTTACACTTTTTATTTTAAAACAATAAAATTTGAAATGAACTTAGTGCAGAGAATTAGCTTTTAATAAAATCGCTTTTTGAAGAATAAAGATAAATTAAGAGTCTTTGATGTTTGAATTTTTAAGACCTTTGAGTAATAAAATGTATCCGTCACTTCTATTCTCTTTCATTTTATATAAAAGTGACAAATCAGTTGAAAATCTAATATGTACGTATAAGAATGGGTTGTAGGAATTGCACTTTTATTTTTTGATTTTCAAATGGTAGTACGAATACGTGAGACGTAATATGCTTAAAGTTTTCTGAAAAGTAAAATGAAAAGTCCATTATTCCGAATATTGTTCGTGAATTTCAACAGAAGCAACTAACTTTCCAAATTTCGCTTCAAGTCTTGACCTGCATTAATAGATAACCTGCTAATTAAATCATAACACTGCAAGCAGTTTGGTAATTTAACTTCTGACTCCCAGTGGAGTCGAGTTATACTTCTGGTTGTACAATAGAAACTAAGGTAGTTTTATAATGAAGTGTTTTGCTTAGATTTCTAGTGACAAATTTTAGTAAAATAGGATTGTCGAGTGGGGGGGAACAGTTCGAAATATCCATTTTGCGAAAGTATGCAGGGATGGTGGGCATCGGGTAGCTCGGTCGTAAGTTTAATAAAGTAAAAATGGTCAATAAATTTTAAAGGGTGCCATAAATAATACTTTTGCGTCATCCTGCATACACGAGGTAATATTGATGAATCCCTTGCATTAATTTAGGATAGGGGAGGTTACAAAAAGGTCATTCGCTGTGCCGAATTAGAAAAAAAACATACGTTAAGGCGGTGGTCCTCCTGGGTTAGTGAATTACCATCATTAACATAAAAAACCAGGATACAGGCACACCTGCAGGCCAGCAGTTGGAAAATAACAGGCTTTAAGGCCTAAATTAGAAGAGAATTCTCTAGGGAATTGCTTCTGGGAAAGGAAGAAGGAAATGGTATAAATAAGTCGATTGTTTTACTGATGAATGAAATTTCATTTATACGGAGATATTAACCATGTTGATTGGTATAACCATGGTTGAACTGAGTTCAAAGTTGAACGAGGAACCCACCGTTAATAGCTGGTCATCTTAAGGATAGGACAGGAACAGAAGGACTTTGATTCTTCAAATTAACACTTCCGAGATTTCGTGTGCTTCGCTTGGATCATGGTGGATCGTTCTAATCTCTTGCTCATGCGCTCGGTGAATGCCAGCAAGGATTTGCGTTGAAAAATGGCATAACCAGAAATTAATAATTAATTAAAATGAAATTCTATACAAATTATAAATTGTGAAAGTTATTTTAAGACTAGGAAAAGTTCCTAACGAGTTTGAACAGACAAAAACTAACTCATTTTTCGTGTTGTAAATACTATTTTTTGCAATTTTCTATTCAACTGTCCATTTTTTAGTGGTCAACAAAAAAGTACCCATTTCTGTTGCAAAAAGGTCGGGAAAAAATCCTCGTTTCAACATTGAAAATCGCAGCAAAAAGTCGACATTTCGATAAAAAAAATTATTGTAATAGTATATTGTTTAGCAAGGGATGAAACCAGATGATTTCAGACGAGAGTGGATTGCCTTCCCGAGCGAAAGCGAGGGCTGGCATCACCTCGAGTCTGAAATCGTGTTTCATCCCGTGCCCAAACATACTATTTTTCATATTACCTGTAATGAATCTGAGAGTTTTCATGAAATATAAGAATTGTCAGCTGTCACATTAATTGTTTACAATTAATAAATTCAATTCTGACAGGTTTAAAATGAAATCAAAAACTGAGTAAGCGGGCAGAAACTTGACACTTTCTTTCCTAGGGCAGAAACCAATTTAGTTTCTGACCAACAGTCGCGTTGATCTGCAATTGTCGTGTTTCGACTGTCTCAACATGCAATGAAACTCGTAGTTTCATGACAGGTAATATGAAAAAATAATATTATACATTTAGCAGCAAAATGTACCTGTATTTGTCCATGAGTTTGTTTTGCTTGAAAAATTTTATTTTTGATTTCAAAATAATCAATAAAAAAGTAGAATCTTTTCAATGACGTTTTAATAATAAAATTGAAATTTTAATAAGTATTTTATTTTACGTTTTTATAAATTTGGCAATGGTTAAAATTTCCAACCAGCTATTGTTAAAATATTTGTACCGGTGCTTTAATGCCCCACCTCATGTTTGTGGGTGACTAGCAAGGGTTCAACTCCAAATAATAGAGCTTAGGTTACTTTTGAGCGGTTCGCCAATTTTTAACACAAAGGAAAAAGTTATTCTAACTCGAACAAATAAAATTGAAAAGTTTGATTCCAAAATCAGGAACATGATAAATTGATAACGTTCAACACAAAAGAAAATAAGATCGGATGTGTAATTTCTCACTTTTAAGACGTAATGATTCAAAACTGCATATCATCACAACAAGAATCAAAGTAAAACGCACAGTTTTTGAGTTATTTCCTATCAAAAACAATAATGTTTGTACAAAATACAAAACATGACCCACCCCCTATTTTATTCACTTTTACAAAAATATTACCAGTCCTACATTATCGTTAAGTAGCAATTAAATTGTTTTAAAAGTAATTCTTGAATAAAGATTCTATGTACTTTGTATTATATCGGTTACAGTTAAAATTCAATTATTTTAGCGCTTGGTTACGTTCTCGTTAAAATTCAAAAAAGAAATTTGCACTTTAAATCCTTTAAATGCGGATAACTTCTTTAAAAATAATCCTATTTCGATTTTAAAAAGAATTTCAGAATGCAAAGTCTTCAGGCTACAAAATTGATTAGAATAATTTTTTTTGTAAAACGCACAGTTTTTGAGTTATTTCATATCGAAAACATAATGTTTGTATAAAATACAAAACATGACCAACCCCTATTTTATTCACTTTTTCAAAAATATTACCAGTCCTACCCTATCGTTAAGTGACAATTATAAAATTAAAATGTTTTTAAAGTGATTTTTGAATACAAATTCTATGGACTATTATGTATTAGGCCAGTTAAAGTTAAAATTTAATTATTTTAGCGCTTGGTCAAGTTTAAGTACTTTAAATCAATTCTTTAAATGCGGATAACTTCTTTAAAAACAATCCGATTTCGTTTTTAAAAATAATTTTAGAATGCCAAGTCTTCAAGCTACAAAATTGATTAGAATAATTTTTTCCGTAAAACGCACAGTTTTTGAGTTATTTCATATCAAAAGCAATATTTGTAAAAAAAATACATTCCGAGCTTTTTCAAAAGTTAACCAATTTAAATTTTTCTAAGGTATATCATAGCTTTTTTTAAATAATTGTTAATTTTTCTTAAAAATTAAGTTGTTTAAAATTTTATTATAAATATCGAAGTGTCCGTTGCGTGTATGATTTAATTTACTTCTACGTATTTTTCTATTAGACGTTTATTCGGGGCGGTTCCATTAGTTTTGATAGAATTGACACAAAGACTAGGCCAAATCTTATAAACGCATGATGTTAAAAAAAAGTTGCTCACGCCATTCTACATCAGCATTGTTTCACCTTTCGGGGATATTACATCGAGGAAAACTCAATATCCAGCAGATACATAGAAAGGAATCCTCCGATTTTAGAAGACCAGGGGTTCCCCGGTTAAAATCATGACCGCCTCCCTTCACCTCTTTATCACAATTGGTCACAATCTTCGGTTTCCAAAGGAATTTCCTATGGTAACAAATCAAAGACCCCCTCACTTATATTTTGTTATTGTTATCTGAATTGCTTAAATGCAAGATAAGTAAAAATATATAAAATTGGAATGATTGTCCAACACAGATTAAATTAATTAGGGGAGAAATAAAATAAAAGAACACATCATTGGAATCAGAGAGTAATTATTGTTTTGGTGGTTTATATGCGTCCAGTAATCAGTGTCCAATGCCTCCAATGATTTTGTTAACCCCCTCGTTAGTTATATGTTTAGGGTAAGTCTTTCTTTAATTGTGAAAGCTTTACTGTATTCTCGCCTCCATTAATGATGACGTCAAAACATCAAGAAATCATACTACTGGAAATTAAGTTGTATGGCTACTATGGTTGACCTATATTCTATGCGTTTTGATGTCACACTAATGGACTCAATTAAAATTATTGCGACATGTCATTTCGGACATTGATTGACGTGAACAATCGATCATAACTCCTTTTAGGGGAGTCCTATGGAAATTTTGTACTTTTGTTCATATTATAATTATTAAAGAGTTATTAAATAGTTATAAACAGTTGACGATTGGCTTACGGAATGAGCCGAAGGTGAGTACATGCCTAGTGTTTATTTACATATTAACAATAATTATTATTAAACAACCTCCAGTAGCTACGTGCAGAAAATCTGTAAGAGAGCTGCCATTATTATATAAAACTAATTAGTGTTTCGTGCACAGGTTTTTCCATCCAATAATAAAACCCATTCAATTGTTCTAAAAATTAGGGAAACGTCCTCCTGAAATTAATTATGAAGAAGCGTTCCGTTAACAACTTGGAAACAAATTTATAAATTTCCTACGCGAAACTTGGCAAACTTGGAACAAAAATTTTGTGGTTTTGTTTAACTTGGTTTAATTGTTTGTATATTGAGACTGTTAACATTACAAAATAGATACCAGAGTAAGTTTAAAGTAAATTCCTTGAGATTTTGAAATGAAAAGCTCTTTGAGTTAACCGTTAGTTTATTTCTAAGAAGTTTTGTTTAATTAATTGCTTCGGAAAAATTAATTTTTAGGCACCGAAGAAGAAAGTAATTCCAACACAAATAATAGTAAAGCCGACAAATATCTACATAATTACTTACCACGATTTCTATTTTGGTTTTAACATTTAATTTTAGTAGTAAAGAAAATTAGAAATATATTGGAAAGTGACGATTAAAGGGAAATTACTGCAAAGTGCACCGAGTACTTTGATACTTTTAAGACAATTACATTGGAGGAGCTTCGTCTTGGAAAATTCATTGTGCTAGCTTTAAATTTATATCTCTATTAGGGTTAATTGTGAAGAATACATTAATCGAGTATGCTCAACAACACAATTTGCGGATAACAAGGTTAGGTAGGTAGCTTCCGCTTTTTGCTCCAAGCTTGGCAAAACGACGTTAAGCATCATCTACTATACACTTTATAGACACGAACAAAATATTAATCATATTTTTACTTAGTATATTGTAAAATAAATGTTAGGTGACGCAAATATAAAATGTAATGGTTTTTCCTACTAAATACTTATTATTTATTTGCAACAAATTTTGCTTGCAGAATATTTTAAACTAAAAGCAACTACGAACAAAATCGATATAAAAAAGTTACAGGATTTGCTTGAACCTTGTTGGAAAATATTCTTTCTGCCATAAACAAAATAATAAACTAAGTTACTTCAAATCGGTTCTTCCAGCTGTATCACTATTTTTATTAAATATCCAGCTTTGGGCCACGCATACAAAAAATTTGTTCGAATTAAAATTACAGGAAATTAAAGCCTAATATACAAAAAAGTTGTTATGTAAAAGTAACATAAATTAGCTTAAAGGTATCAAATATTGACAAGCATGTGGTTTTTTTAAAACTAAATTTGTGTTCTTTTAAAAACCTGCAGCTTTACGTGAACAATTTACTGTACGTTACATAAAAGCAAAGGTAACAATACTTGGTATTGTGTACAAATTCAATTTCACGATTTAATTGTTTTCTCTTTGTTTTAGGTGAGTTTTGCTTGACTCCACTTTGGTTTCCATTGATATAAATGTTGTAAGTATATATCAAGTTCAACTTCTTATACAATAAGTAAAATACAAACTTGCTTTTCAAAATGACAATAATTGAGTTTCGAAATAAATTGTTTTTCTATAAAAGTTTCAATTAAAATGTGAAAGTCGTGGTCAACGTTTCAAATTCACTCTGCAAGATATAAATGATTATGTTCATATAATATACGTTTACGTAAATAGACGCTCAGAAAAGTATATAGTTTTTATAAATCGTTTCTGTCACCTGTCAGTGTCAATATTTATAAACCAACACAGATAGTTCTAAAAATACCAATATAAATTTCAGTGTCGGTAACAAAACCTCCTGTTCTAATAAGATTTTTTTGAATTACTTTATTCACAAAATTAAAATAATTTTTACCGTTTTGTTATTCAAAATAGGTATTGAGAATACCTTTCTATTCAGGAATAAATAATTCGGTTTTTCCATTCAATCTTTGTTAAAAATTTGTTATACCCATGTTAACCTTACACCGTATAATACATTTATTACACCAGAGAATATCCAAAGTAAAATTGATTTTTATTTAAATCCAAGAAAATTGATTTTATTTTGTTAAAATTCCGACACATATGCTCATATTTTACTTATTATATACTACATATTTAAAAATATGTCATTTTTATATTCGGCGGGAGGTAAAATACTGGAAGGTGAGAATAGTCAAAAATGAAACCACGTATCATACAAAGTTTGCAAACTTTGCAGACCTCCAATAGCAAGTAATGAAGTTTTCGTATTTAAAATCATTCTATTGAAACATTCAACGTAGTTAACTTGAAAACGAATTGGAAAATGACTACATTCATTATTGAAACATTTACATGGTAGTTAATTAACAAACAGAAACAGAATAATATATTAGTACAAATAAATTAGAACATGATCAAAGCAGAATTTTCTATTAGCACATATAAATTGAAAACTGATTAAGTACAAAAAGCTTTGCAGTTTCATTTAAAGTGATGGGATTAAATTAATATATACCCAACCCTAACCGAGACTTCCTGCTGTAAGGCCTTCTAGTATCCTAGATGTATGGACCTGGCAACTTTTCTTATTTAACACTTTTCTCAAAACCACAATCGCTACGAGTCCAACTCTAACGTGGGACGAGGACAAGTGAACAACACCCCGAGGCCTCACCCCCGTAGTAACTTACGTATCAAAACAACCAAACTGGCGACACATCCAGGTATTTGAAGGCCAACTATAAGAAACAATACATGAAGAATATTCATGCATTTTCTTCGCCCAAACAGAAAAAACTTCCTTTCAAAAAAACACATTTCGCTCACTTTTTCCGCATCAGATGAAGAAGATATGTGGATGAGGCTTGATCTTTAACGTTCACTATTGGGGGGGGGGGGAGCGATTGTTCTCTAATTTGTAGGTCGTGCAATATTTTTTAAGTAGATAATTTTTGTAGGTAATTATTGAACAAACCAAAGACACGCCTATAAACGTCATGACATGACATGAGGAAGAGCTTTCTAGCAAATTATTATATTGGATACATCTTTAAAAATCATAGAAATCTGTAATAATTAATTTACGAAATTGGGTTGTTTGAGCAAATATTTACGAAACCACATTATTGTAAATTTAATACGAAACGTCATTTCCTGAGTTACTAAATACAAAATTCAATTCCAGAATTGCAGGATTGGTATTTTGTATCTTATAAAATCTTCTTTAATACATAAAAGATCTTTACAAAAAAGTTTTAAAAAATACTGGATTTTCGTTAATCCATTCATGGGCATCATTTCTACTACCAAAGTTAAGTGAACGAATTTTAACCAAAATTTAATCGGCTCTATTAATTTTCACTATAAAATTACTGATTATCTTTATATTATTACAAGTTTCACTTTGCACATAAACGAAACACTCGTTAGTCATTTATACGTGCAATTGAAACAAAATAATACAATTTTTGAAGCAGTTTTTATCAAAAAGATGCGTCATACATTCCTTTTAACTTTGTAAAAATACAAAAAATTTTGAAATTCTTGTTTCAATCCGAAATTTATTTTAGTAGTGCAATATCGGTCGATTGGGAAGGACTTTAATGTTAGTGAGCACTGATTTTCATTTTATTCTCTTTTGTGCAGGTTAATTGTAATAAAAATGATTCAGAGGATTGAATTTAGAGGTGGTCCACCAAATCAACTTGGTTTTTGTAATAATTATTCATTTATTATTGCAAATTTTACCATGTTTCACTTATTTGTTGAATTTATACCCGAAAATTTAGGTAGGTTAATTTAATTCTTAAATAATTTGCCATAAGTCGGTAAATTTTTTGACAAAAATTAAATTTTGTTGAAATAACCTGAAACTTAATGAAAATACTAATCCAGGTATAGAAAAGCTAGGAAAAATAACGAAAAAAATCTAAGCACATAATTAGTGTAAATATTTAAATATTTTGATTTCGGTGCGATTATTATTGATTTAAATTTTTTGACAAAAATTAAATTTTGTTGAAATAACCTGAAACTTAATGAAAATACTAATCCAGGTATAGAAAAGCTAGGAAAAATAACGAAAAAAATCTAAGCACATAATTAGTGTCAATATTTAAATATTTTGATTTCGGTGCGATTTTTGATTTACATTTTTTGACAAAAATTAAATTTTGTTGAAATAACCTGAAACTTGATGAAAATACTAATCCAGGTATAGAAAAGCTAGGAAAAATAACGAAAAAAATCTAAGCACATAATTAGTGTCAATATTTAAATATTTTGATTTCGGTGCGATATATTTTTGATTTAATTTTTTGACAAAAATTAAATTTTGTTGAAATAACCTGAAACTTGATGAAAATACTAATCCAGGTATAGAAAAGCTAGGAAAAATAACGAAAAAAATCTAAGCACATAATTAGTGTCAATATTTAAATATTTTGATTTCGGTGCGATATATTTTTGATTTAAATTTTTTGACAAAAATTAAATTTTGTTGAAATAATCTGAAACTTGATGAAAATACTAATCCAGGTATAGAAAAGCTAGGAAAAATAAAGAAAAAAATCTAAGCACATAATTAGTGTCAATATTTAAATATTTTGATTTCGGTGCGATATTTTTGATTTAATTTTTTGACAAAAATTAAATTTTGTTGAAATAACCTGAAACTTGATGAAAATACTAATCCTGGTATAGAAAAGCTAGGAAAAATAACGAAAAAAATCTAAGCACATAAATAGTGTCAATATTTAAATATTTTGATTTCGGTGCGTTTTTTGATTTAAATTTTTTGACAAAAATTAAATTTTGTTGAAATAACTGAAACTTGATGAAAATACTAATCCAGGTATAGAAAAGCTAGGAAAAATAACGAAAAAAATCTAAGCACATAATTAGTGTCAATATTTAAATATTTTGATTTCGGTGCGATTTTTGATTTAAATTTTTTGACAAAAATTAAATTTTGTTGAAATAACCTGGAACTTAATGAAAATACTAATTCAGGTATAGAAAAGCTAGGAAAACTAACGAAAAAAATCTAAGCACATAATTAGTGTCAATATTTAAATATTTTGATTTCGGTGCAATTTTTGATTTAAATTTTTTGACAAAAATTAAATTTTGTTGAAATAACCTGAAACTTGATGAAAATACTAATCCTGGTTTAGAAAAGCTAGGAAAAGTAACGAAAAAAATCTAAGCACATAATTAGTGTCAATATTTAAATATTTTGATTTCGGTGCGATTTTTGATTTAAATTTTTTGACAAAAATTAAATTTTGTTGAAATAATCTGAAACTTGATGAAAATACTAATCCAAGTATAGAAAAGCTAGGAAAAATAACGAAAAAATTCTAAGCACATAATTAGTGTCAATATTTAAATATTTTGATTTCGGTGCGATTTTTGATTTACCTACATTCTTCTAATTAATCACATTTCTAATTAGTAAATTAAAGTAGGTAATACATAGTTGTTGTATTACAATTCAATTTTTAATTAAAATTTGTATTTTGATTTTATAATATTGCACTAAGCTCGTTGATTAAAATGTTTGTTCTCTCTGTTATCTCTTTGAAGTTGTAATATTTTTCCTATTGCAGAGGACACGCAAGATCACAATTAGTAGTTTACTGAAAATAAACTGTTAATTTAATATCTAAATACCTATTATAAGGAAAATCACGTGGAAAAACAAAACCAGTCCAAAACACAGCAAGATATCAACAGAACAAAAACAATTCATCCAAAGTCGTTCCATTCTCTTCCATCATCATAAAACTAAAATGGTGACCCCGACGTGATGTATAGAAATAAATGTGGTTTATTTAACACAAAGTATAATATATATAGTAGTCGGTTTTGAAACGTCTTGCGACGTTATCCGATACCTAACTACCAACCTTGCGAATTGGCATTTAGTTTTTAGCATTTTACATTTTTTACCTAGACGAGGAGCAAGCCCGACGTAGAACCCCCAACCTGGAGGACCAGAGAGACGGCCAGAATAAAGTTCTTACTTTACCCGGATTCGAACCGGGCATTTAGCGTTCATAGTCAACTTATTCGACCATTATGCTCTGACCGTCTCTAAAGTATAATAACGTACGATAATAAAGTTAGTATTCACGAATTCAGATTATTATTATTACAAAAGACCATTTCCACCACACAAGTCGCTTGAAAATTTTACAAATTCGAAAGGTATCAAAATTTTTTTTATAATCTTTACCAAAGTCTACACGAATTTATTGCTGCTTTTAGTAACAGTAAAATGTGAAACCTTGTATCGAAGAATAGTAAATTAGAATCGCATACTTTGAGAATCTAAACGACTTTTAATGATGATTTGACCTGTATTTTATTTGAGAATTTAGCTTAAAACGAAATTAATATTTAATCGTTTTTAAAGTTGAAAAAGCCTTGAATAATTTAAAACAACTTTTGTTTTTATTTTTGTAATACTCCTGTTTCAAGTATTTCTATTGAGATGTGGTTTGAGTGAAGTTTTAAACCGAGTTTTAAGGATAACAAATTTTTAAGAAATATAGAGCGGTTAAAAATTTACCCCATTTGTAGAAATTTTCAATGTTGAGGAATTATACTGTAAATTAAATCTAAGTATGGTTGGTAATTAATGAGAACTACTCATATAAAATTATTTCCTCAAACCCATTTGTTGTGGCCAATTTGTCTCTAACATGCAGCATATCCACTTCAAATTTGTATTCAGCACTCGAAATATATTGAGTTATGAAATTCATCAATAACAAAACAACATACATAATACATAACATTCTACAAAGTTTAATGAGCAATTCTCAAAATTAACTAAGCACTTTAATGTATTTCCTGCTTTTAAAATGGCAAAGAGTACGACTTGAAGAATTTATAATATATTTAGTGTCCCTGTGTTGGTTTGAATCCCTAGCCACAAATTAAATTGAAAGCGCAATAAAGGCAGTCGATATTCATTACTTGTGCGTTTCTATACTTGCATTACTGAATGTAACACATAATATTATTCAAATGGGGGCTGAAAGCACATAAAATGGAAAAACCTAAAGTTTCGCTACAAATTATAATCTATATAAAACTTCGACGAAAATTAACCCACATGGTAAACTTACCGATTTTGGAAATGTATTATTTGAAATTGTTTGATGGAGCTTTAACCTAAGCAAAGATTATTATCATATAAATTTGGCACCAGCATTATCTCTATGCACAAGTCATCGACTTTATGTATCGCTTCTCCGATTTACAAGAAATTTTAGTTCTTGATAATAATATTCGAGTTACCTAAATTTGTCATCAAGATTAACTTTTGGTCTCACGATGATATATTCAAAGCACTAACTGTTCGATCCAATAATAGTGTAAGAGTAGCATTAATTGCTCATTTAAATAGGTCAATTTTGCTCTTAAGCATTGTATTACGTGATGTATGCTGCTTAATGTTTTCGATTGGTGAAGCTAACAAAGTAATTTGTAGTAATTAATATCGAATGGAACAAAGGGGTTAAGTGATGTAGCACGGTTTCTTATATAATATTAAGCAGCACCTTTTCATGCAAAGTTAAGTTTTGGGTACAATATTGATAGGAAGATTGTATTCCATTCAAGTACAAACCAAAAGAACCAGTAAATAATACTACTGCGATTAATCAAATCGTTTCATGTGTTTAATAATTACAACAATAAACGAAGATTAATCACCTGCTGAAGAATTTAACATTTATTATTTTATTAAATTGTTAGGTAGTTAGTGAAATTAATATTATTAAATTTAAGAGAAAAAACCGGGGTGATTACTACTTCTTTGCTCCTCAACAAGGACACCCATGTGAAACACTAATCTTGCAATCCTTAAAATATATTTTAAAATATGACTTCCCCTTTTTAGGGTAGAAAAAAAACAGATGGAGAAGTAAAATCTTCCTTAGCAACAGGAGGATAAGTAAAACTGGAGTGGGTGTATGGTAAAACCGTCCTTGATGCACAGTTAAAAATCATCCTTACCTTTCTAAATTTTATATAATTTCAATTTAGGTCGTACTCAAGAATTTTATTTTTGGCTTATAGTGAATTTTATCATTAAATGGGTTGATTCATCCCCGAATCGGTGGTCAACTTTAATTATAAATGTTTTTATAATTAAAAACATTCACTCCCGACGCATTTTCATTTTCTTACTTCTCCATCTTATGGAAATTTCATTTAAATTTACTTACCATTATCACATTACATTTTTTAACTTCATTCCAAATTTTCTACATAAATTCAAGGCAATGTTGCAATTTTGATGGTTCAGAAGTGAATACAAATTTGTAAATTTGTTTGCATGACCTGATGCATAGAATTTACAAAATGTAGATTTTTGAATTTTAATTGATTTCACTTCCGAAATCACAAAGATGTCGTAGGTAGCATTAAGGATTAGGGTGATCTCCTATGAGAGTAAAATATGAAGAAATGGATTTTTAACCGGGGGGTCTAGGGGGTATGGAATACCCTCCAGGTAGGCGAAAAATTCGGAGTCCTCCTCAGGAGGATACGTAAAACTGGAGTGGGTGTATGGTAAAACCGTCCTATGCATCACAGTTAAAAATCATCCTTATCTTTCTAAATTTTATATAATTTCAAGAATTTTATTTTTGGCTTATAGCGATTTTTATTAAAAGGGTTGATTCATCCCAGAATCGGTGGTCAACTGTAATTATAAATTTTTTTTACTTCTTGTCTCCTCACTCCTGACGCATTTTCATTTTCTTACTTCTCTATCTTATGGAAATTTCATTTAAATTTCACTTACCATTATCATATTTCATTTTTTAACTTCAGTACAATTTTTTTACATAAATTCAAGACATTGTTGCAATTTTGATGGTTCAGAAGTGAATACAAATTTGTAAATTTGTTTGCATGACCTGGCGCATAAAATTTACAAAATGCAGATTTTTGAATTTTAATTGATTTCACTTCCGAAATCACAAAGATGTCGTAGGTAGCATTAAGGATTAGGGTGATCCCCTATGAGAGCAAAATATGAAGAAATGGATTTTTAACCGGGGGGTCTGGGGGGTATGGAATACCCTCCAGGTAGACGAAAAATTCGGAGTCCTTCAGAAAACTTTGCTAGAAAAATAATTTATAT
Organism: Rhagonycha lutea; assembly: GCA_958510855.1. Classification (NCBI taxonomy): domain Eukaryota; kingdom Metazoa; phylum Arthropoda; class Insecta; order Coleoptera; family Cantharidae; genus Rhagonycha; species Rhagonycha lutea. The sequence continues at coordinate 2,857,542 of OY294040.1, read as the reverse complement.
GAGTATTTCGGTATTTCTTTACCTTGGAATGGAAATGGCGGATGTCACAAATTGTGAAAATGAGATAAACGGCCATTATTGAATTTTCTGCGGGTGTAACTTCTTTGGTGATTCTTAAGTACTATCAACAATTGTCTTAAGACTATCAATTTTTTAGTTATAAACTTAAATCTCATAAGCGAATGTGACACAAATGAAATTCTTCGAAAAAATTTGAAATATTGTTAAAAAATGGGCTTTTCTTCTTTTTTACATTGGGCTTTACAATATTTTCATTGATGGACATCAGGCTTTTAAAGATATAATTTAAGAGAAAAACATTTAAGAGAAATAAAATATATTTATTAAATTTCGTAACAATAAAAAAGCAAAATATTAATCCGAATCTTGATTGGTAGTTTCAATATATGGGAGATTTTTATAAAAATCATAATGTCTGGTATCTACCCATTGCAAGAAATTCATGAGATTGTCGTACTTTTGCTTTTTTATTGCCAAAAGACTGCCAATATGTATAGGCAATAAATTACCAGAGCAATGCAGATCTTCTTTTCTTCTTTTTTTTTTTCTATTACTGGATGTACCCCATCAATTTCCATTATGGATATGTCCAATGAGGAGGAATGTATGATTTATTTCCTTAATATGCTGCTAATATCTGGGAAAGTTTTAATCCACTTCATTAGAGAAGATGCAACTTGATTTCCACCTCTTCCAGAAATTGACTCGTCCCACATCATAGAATGATTTTCTGAAGCGGTATTATCATGGATGGTAAAATTGAAGATCCAAAGCTGTTTGAGATAAAATGAGATAGTAAACACTCAAAATTAACAAAATTGATCTTCTGCCCTTTCAATTCCAAGGTACAGATTAAATTTTAATAGTTTTTAAGTGTTTCTTCATTAGCACAATGCAATCCTACTATTTTTTTAAATACATAATATTTTTCTGTTTTCAATTAAAATAAGGAAATGGAAATAGGTTTTTCTTTAATTAAATTTCATACAGACATCCTGTATGAATAAAATCAAGAAATTAAAGATAAAATCTTCATTCTATTACCATTCTGCAGGGTGTGGTGAGCCTTTTTAACAAAGGGTTTTCATAGAAGATTACACCCTGGTAGTTTGCCATTGCTTGACTATGGGAAACGGCCATAATATGATTCTTACTGCCTTATTCTTCTTACCCAGGTAGTAATTAATGTTCAAAGCAGCTGCAGTGAACTTTTTATCATAAATAAAGGAGTTAGACAATTGGATCGATACTAATCGAAATAATTGGAGAGCCCACTTAGAACAGATGGACGATCAGCGATGGCCAAAGCTTGAGTATCAATATTTTCCTAGAGGAAAGAGAGACCACGAAAGACCCCAAAATGGCAATAAGAATTCGGAACAGGCCTAAATGCCTAATTCCTGCTGTGAAGAAAAAGGGAAGAAGAAGAAGACAGTCATCCTGTATATATGGATAGGATAGATACAAAAGAAGATTTCCTTTAAAATGAAGGTTTTTCACTTGTTGTCTAAACTCCTGCAGGATTGTCAGGCGAATGTCACAAGAATGTCATGGCGCTTAAGTGCTGTTGGTGGTTTTCAATCAGGTTTTCAGATCATCTCTTAGGTGGTCATCCCAGCCATCTTTCCATAACTTGGGCCAATTTTACAAGTCTTTGCTAGTCTGCCTACTTTCTTCTTCTTATTTTTCTGCATTCTGGAAGTATTCCACTGGAAATACGAAAAAAATAGAGCCTAACCTAAGACCAATTCCCACATCATCAATAATTATTTGTTTATTTGAATGGAAATGGATTGTCATTTAAAATATAAAAATTCCTTAAAATACTAAAAAAAACCTGGAACATTCCGAGATTTTATTGAATGTCTGATATATTCGTACATACAGGGTATCCCTGGGACCATAATGGTATCAAATAAGTTCTATATTTAAAGCAATGTTTTAAATTTCGACCATGGCACCGTTTTCTGATGTAAATAGCTTAGTTCCTTTTTAAGGACCTTGTAATTTTCTTCAAGCTAGATTCTATATTTTTATTGTCTAAAATGAACGGCTTTCGAGTTATGTAGGAAATTAAGAAACAAATGTTGAAAATCGAAGTTTTTGGAAACCCTGTATTTCTTAAACGAAACGTTTTACAAAAAAATTGACGTAGCATTTCACAGCTGAGTTAAAATCAATTATTTTGTACACTTGCATACTTTTTTTTTTAATTTTTATGTGAAATGGGTTGAGCTTTCAAAAAAGTTCAATAGATTAAATTTGTAGCCTAATAAAAATGTTCCATCCGGAAATCTGTGTCCATTTTTTGGTAAATACAGAATTTTTAAAACTAAAATTAACTAGAAAACAATAAAAGATTAGATCTTAGTTTATAGATAATTGCACAGTCTTTAAAAAATTGAAGAAGATTAATATTAAAAATATTATTAAAATCATCAAAGAAATTTTAATAGTTAATTGCTCTGAAATTTACCAGCAAAGTCAGTTTTTTCGTTTTCGATTTGTTGAGCTTCAAAATAAGGTTTATTTGCTTTATTGCAAAGCTTCAGTTTACAAAAACTCGTGGGTACTCGAAAAACGGAAAGAAAGAAAAGCTAAATAGTGATTAATTCAATTAAGTTGTATTTTGTCGATGGTTCTCCTATTGACTGTACCTTGTGAATTATTACTTCTTTATGTCCTGTTACGATACAAGTTCACAAAGTTTGGCAGACAATTCCTTTTTATTACCTCGTGGGAATAAATTTTTGTGTGGCGGTGTCTTGCTGTTAGGTAAAACTGCCAAGCATTTCCACGGCCGCATTTTGCATACAAATATACGAGTTTTAATATATCAGAAAATTGCCTTTTTTATAGAACAGGGGATGAAAGAGCAGGCACGACAATTTTCGAACCAATATACCGATCACACGTGAAGTACATAATTGTGTCGATAAACCGGCCTTTAAGGTAGTAAAATGTTTTAGTAAAACGAAACAATTACTTGAGAAATCTACTTTTATGTAGGTTTTATGGTATGCAATCTTTCAGGGCTAGGAATGATGACACGTTCAACGCGTTAAATTTTCAGCATTTCAATTTTCACCTTAACATAAATTTTGGTTTTCGGAGCAAAAGTATTGTTGCACTTTAACACAATCTTGACATGTTACGGTTTTCTAGTGCCACAAGATATAAAAATCTTGAAATTTAACAAGAAAAAGCGAATCTTAAAAGTTTCCCGAAGCCAGAAAATTATTATCAAGTTAGCCCACTTACCCACCCTAAAATTGTGTCAAAGTAAAGATAATCGAATATTATTTAAGAGAATTGATTTAAAACATTTTGAATTATTATAAAGTTACCCCCCTTTGCCGATTTGGCACGTTGAGAAAATTCTAGAAAAAGTTGTAAAGGTTTGTTAATGGAATGCGGACTTAAGGCGTCTGTCATCAAAACTGCGTTCCTGTGGGGCCTATTCGACCATATTACGAAGCCTCCGCCGTTTATTGATCGCGTTCCTAACTTTTGAGTACACGTTTAACAATACCTTGTGCAATAGAAAATTAACAAAGCTCAATTTTATACAGCAATTCAGAACAATTTTAAAAATCAAAAAATTTTGTGTGTAAAATGTCGTTTGGTTCAGAAATTCCGAGGGTTGAAAACACAAACAATGCATTCGTTTAGCGGAAATTATAGATTAGATTAAGCCCTGGCTTAAAAGCAGCTAAAACAACTATTCAAAAAATTTTAAAGAAAAATGTAAAACCTGATCCGTTATTTCTGTAAAAATGTAAAATAAATTCGCTCTGATTTGGTTTAGTTTTTAAAAATCCAATATGTTTTATATTTATGTCTCTACAAAGTTTTAGAATGAAAAATGTCTCTCTCAAAACGAACGTGTTACATCTCGTTTTATTGAATTACTTAAATATAGAACGCTCCCTAAATAAAGTTGCTTTTATTTCATTTTGAAGACTTTTCAATTAAATCTTAAATAAAACCAAAATTTGTGAAAAATTTAGGCCATTAAGCGCGTCCATAAAAATATGTTACGTTACAATGCACAGTGGATTAAGAGAACGAGAGGGAAAAGTAGAAGAAGAATATCCTGGATGAGTAATACGGGAAACCAGTTGGGATTGAAACAGAGAAACTGAAAACTCACCACTGGAGACAGGTGAAGATTTGTCATGATGATTGTCAATTTAGGAATCGAACTGAATTTTAAATCTAAAAAAATAAGAAAAAGTTTTCAAATTATCGGAAATTTCGAGAGTAATTTATAATTTAACAATTTTCTTCTAATTTCCTGTTAATTTTCTAACAAAAAAAGCCGAACATAAATTTTTTCAAATAACATAACAATTTCCTTCGCACTTTGCGTTTAGATAGAAAATCTGTCATCGTTTATTTGCAACGGTGCGGAGAGAACCAAAATAGAAATATTAAAATTTTGAATTCCTTGCATGAAATACGTCTTTAAAAATAATAAATGAAGTCTTTGCAGTTTTTTAAAGATTACTCTTTTAAAACGTAAATTCATCATAAAATACGTCATATTTTTTGTTATACCTTGATGCCGAAAAAAGCTCAAGTTTCAGAATAACTAAAAAAAATTAATTTGTTTTTTAATAATGTATTGGTAGAGATCAATTTTAGATTTTTGTTGCAACATGACAACCATAAAATTTTTAACGAAACCCAAAAATGATGTTAACCTTATTTTTTAATAGAATGACAAAATCGTGATTGATTAACAATAATATCGGTTATTGAGTTTACATTTTAAGCAATAAACAAACATCTCGTACTTTTAAACCGAGAAGCGTTAATAAACCATAAAAATAAAGAAATTGCGTTTAGGTTATCTGCCGTACGTCGGGGTCACCATTTATGGCTATTTTAAAATTTTTATAAGACGATGAAATATCGGAAAATAAACTGGCTTAAAAGCTCCTCGTTTATACAACCAATGCGAAAAAATTTAACGCAATTTTTAACCGTTATTAATCAGATATTTTAATTAACTAAAGCTTCGTTTCGAAAGCAATGAAAATGTTTTCGGAACAAATTTATGTAAATAAGGTTATTTTGTGGATGAAAAAAAATTCCATTATACGGAGTAATTAAGGTTGTTTAAAACTTAAAAAATCGTTAAGTGTAATTGCTTAATAAATTAGGATTTGGCGTAATGCACTTTGGTAATTTTGTTTTGCTCTGCTTTTTAAATATGAAATGTAGTGCTTATTAGCATCAGGTGGCGGTTATTAAATGTTTGGGAGTAAATATGACAGTCTAAATGATGAAATATGGACGAAATAAAGCAATTTTTAATTTATTTAATTGAAATTTTGGATTGGAACTCCTGGAGGAGTAGCCTCAACAGTTGTAGAATTTTCATCAAATTGAAAGTTTAAAAAGTCGAAACAAAAAATTGTAAAATCATTTTTCATTTACTTCCTCCCTAACCTTTTCGATATTGCTGATCTTATCTCCTGGCAATTTATTATATGGTTTCAACGCTGAATAAGTTAAGGAAATGGTATCCTTAGTAGTTACTCATGGTTTGACTTTATAATTTATGTTTGACAGACTTTGAGTAGTTTGTCTTACAAAGATAAATAAATTGAACTGGTTTTGAATTTTATTACAAGGTCATAAGGATGAAAGGAAGGAGTCATTTATCTTAAAATTATAAAAGGATTAAATTATATTTTATTTTATTAATCGAACAAACACTGACACTGCAAAGGTAACCAACTAGGTGATTTACCCACATAACTTTATTGTGACAGCTTTTATCTCTTTGGGTTGAGCAATAACTATCAAACTACAAAAGACCTAAAATCAAAAACTGACCGCTTTACAAATTACAGAAACTGTCTAAGGAAATTTAAAGCCCAAAAAGGGCAAGTTCGTGGGAAAGGTATGGTAAACTTTAATCTATCAAGTGGGATTTCCTTTTGCATTAAATAATATGGCTTCATCAAGAGCCCATATTTTCGTCTCGTTCACAATATTAAAATCTTTTCAAGGTTTAAAATTCTTCTAGTTTATTGAATAATTATTACTTGGGAACAATTTTTGTGTAATTAAATATTAGTTGGAAAGATAATAATTGCTTGTCAAGTTTTTAGTGTCCTAAGTGAATTGAAATGTACATATTTTTAAAAGGGTTATATATTTTTTAAGTGAAACAGTCGGGCTTTTCTTTTAAATTATAACATTCTAAAAGGGTTTTTGTAATTTTTTGTAAAAATTTGTTTTATGCTACGTCCATTATTTCATAACTTGAATTAGTTTATCCCACCTCATCTATTACAATCATTCAGAGTCATTCTTTCAATCTTTCAAGTTTTTTTTATGGTATATTCATGTTTTTTTTATCCGAATTGCGAGAGAGCGATTTGAGGGTCTAGCTAAAAATACAAAAACTGCATAAAAATTAACAAAGATTGAACAACCATTGAAATATCGACTAATTCTCCATCAGTACCATCACTGATTGGATGGAGATAAATGTATTGAAATCAATACCATCCCCATCTCTCCTGCTAACACTGTCACGTATACTTTGGTATACTTTTCCGGATAGTTTAGCCTCATTGCGGAAGTTCACACCCAACTTTAGAAATCAAAAAGATGGAGGTCAGAAAATGCCTGATCAGAGATTTATGAGAAAATTCAGAGAACAGACGGTGAGCCATTATCATCATCATCCCGAATTTAGAGAAGTGAATGAGGATGAGACTCCTTGGAAAGCATCTTAAACATCCATCAATTACTTGAGTTTTGAAAGGAAACAAAAGTAGAATCAAATATTTCATATGCCAATTGATTGTAAAATCACTTTGATTGACAATTAATCAGATTAGCAAAAATGGTAAGATACAATTTTTAAACTGGTAATTCTTTTGAAAATTGAAAGTAATTATTAAATACTAAAAATGTCGGAACTATAAAAATTGAGACCTGTAGAACTACTACAAGAGAAAAACGTGCAGGAATAAATCGTAACGCACGGTTTCACTTTACAGAAGTTTTTTCCAAAACAGAATTTTTCAAAATCACGTAACTTCCATCTCAGAATCTAATGAAGCAATCGATTTCAAATTTTACATGCATACGCACAAAAGTGAGCTCCATAAAGTAAACTATGGAGAATGGAAAATATCTCAGGAATTTTCTTATAAAAAAAAAGGTTGCTGTTTTTACTAAGAACGAGATTTTTTGTTGGTAAGATCATAGATTTTGAAACTAATTAGATATTTACTCTGAATTTTTTTGTATACATAATATGTAGATTGTTAATTAAATAGAGCATCCGAATTTTGATCGGATTTAAAAAAAAAATGGCAAAGAAGGTTTTTGTGATCCTATAAATTAAATATTGGAAATTAATTGGTTTTCGCTATATTTTTACATAAAATTTGATTGGTGCAGTTAGTTTTTGTCTAAGTATGATATTTATTGAGTGGTGAAGGTCAGAATTTTTAATTTGCATTTTTAACCGTCTTACAGCGACTTCTTAACATTTGAATTTGTATTACCGAAATATTCAGGAAAATTAGGCCTTTTTCTCAAGTTGTTTCTATTTCCTTAACATATTTTAAGTAAATCTGACTTTTCTAAAACCTGCAGTTGTTTTAGAGTTAATATGCCTCTCGTTAATCCATTTATGCGCTTAATTCATTCCAGTGACATATAAAAATCTATAACATTTAACCTCCTGGTCCTGGGGATTCTATACCTCCAGACCCCCCCCCCCCCAGGTTTCAGACAGAATATTAACTATGTTTTCTCTTCGACGGGGGGGTTTGGGGGGGTGTAATAGAAATTTTCATAGTTTAACTTAAATTCCACTTGAGCAATTAAAAATTGTCTTAATTAACAAATTTTTCTATTTTTTTAAACATTTTTCTTCCATCTTGCGTTTTTTTTTATAATTTTCTTTTATAAAAGTTACAGGTTTTCAAGCAGGATAAGCTCTCCGTTGGCACACTAAAATGCTTTCCTCTTTTCTAATAATAATTTTCTATTTTTTAAACCACTTAAATCTTATAAATTACCTTTTGAACTACAAAGATAACAAATAGTAAATTCTTAGCTTCACTTAAAATTTGATATTGACTATTAAAAAAATGTTAAAGAATTTAACCTACAATTTGACATGGAATGCGACCCACGGTACAAATAATTTGACTGCTACTAGGAATCATAGTTTTTCTTTCTTTCCGAATAAAAATAAATCAAAATTCTTCTCCATCTTAAAAATTTAAATTAGGAAACCAAGTGCAACGAGATTCAAGTTTTCTCAATATTCGAGCAATATATTTTCCAAAATTTGTACATGCAGCGTAAAATGATATCATTTCCAAAACGTGCACTTTACCTGACCTCGAACGTCACTGTAAAATTTAATATTTCACTCACTTTGTAAAATTGTATGTGCAGTTTTCATCATATTAATAATACTATACCAAATGGATTCCTTCAGAGTAAGTTCTATCAATACTAAAATTTTATTTGTTTACTTGGATTGGTTAATTTTTAGGAAGAATTCGCTAAATCTTTGGATATAACGCATATTAATTTTCAAACTACTGATGCCAAAATCGTGAGAGCTTCAGTCGATATTTTGTTATTTTCAAAACATTTGCAAGTAATGAAAGATACTCGTGATGAAAATAATAAGTACGATCCGTATCCTATTAACGCACATTCCAGGATAATTAACATCATCACTTCTTGGGTTGATTATCATACAAATCAGTATTCTTATAACGATAACTGCATTTCTTTCGAAAATTATGGTCCTCATAACTTTTCAAAATTTGATTAAAAATTTTTCTTCGAGTGTGATCAAACCACATTGTGTGACATTGTGAAAAGTGCTCAGTTTTTGCGAATAGGTAAATTGCTTACTGGGGTAATGAAAACTTTTACCTTGATGTTACAAGGCAAAACTGCAGAGGAATTGAAAGTCCTTTTTGATATTAAAGAAAAATTTACATTAAAAGAGTTCGATGAAATTCACAAAGAAGATTTTATTAATTTTTAATTGTTTATTATTGTTGTTACCAAATCGCTTTTCTCATACCTGTTGTATTTTTTTGTGTGTAATTTGTAATTAATTTTTATTTTAAATTATTCTAAACGTGTGGTTACTCTTCGGAGATTCAAAATGGTCCAGTAGAAAGGCTACACTGGTTCTGGCTCACTTTTGCACAAAACTAACCTACTTATAAAAAAGGTGATAAAAATGAACTGAATTCAACCATTCTTACCCTATCATTAACACGTAAAAGTAATAAACTAAATTTTATACCATAGAAATTAACCTTTAAACTGTAAACTTGATACAGGAAGTGCGATTTTAAGTGGAGGATAAAGTTAATACATTTTATTTGAACTACAGGAATGCAGACTTCAAGTTACAAAGAGATTGTTAAAAATTTAAATTGTAATCTTAAATTTTAATTACTTTTTAAATAAAAGTTTAAATAAACTATACAGAACAAATTTGAAAAAAATGGAAGGTCTTCTTTAGCGTTTTTATTTTAAAAATTTACTGTAACAAATAATTTACTTCTTGAATAGTAATGCCCCAGTTACCTGCATTAATTTACAATAACTTCTAGTATTTTATACGTACGATTTGCATGTTTTAAATATTGAATATCGGAAGGATTTTTATTTTAAGTATCCAAAACGTGTGGTTGGTATTCGGAGATTCTAAAATTTATTGCATCTAAGTAAGTTTTAAAATTAAAATATTCAATCCTCTCGAAAACGTAACATGATTTCTTAATGTTAAGATTTTCTCGAGAGTAATCCCTGTTTATTTGTTTAAAACTTTAGTGTTTGAATTATTTAAAGCCGTTTCGAATAATATGGATTGTCTCGACTAAGAGATTTAAACGTATTTATTCACAAACGACCCTGTTACCTACATCAATTTACCATAATTCCGTATACAATTTCTAAGATGGATAACATAGCAGCGTCTTCAAATCTCCTGTTATCCTGCATATTCGATTAAAACCTACACGATATTACGGCGTAACAGCTTGGATTAATGCGAGGAACACGTCCAAATTTTAATTAATTAGCATACATTTCGATAATACTACTAAAAAATTAAAATTGTACCGAGAGAATTCACGTAGTTGGAAAGTGCAATTTATTAACTTGACGTATTGTTAATTAAAAGTACGGTTCAAATTTGTTACAAAGCGTTTAAAATGCAAACACGTACCTACATCGTGGAAGAATAACAGGAGGAAAGGAAAAAATCTAGAAAATCTTTATTATTATTAGATATCTTTTACGTTCATAAAATATCATTGTTGGAAAGACTAGAGCAACTAGATGCGCTTGGCTGGATAAAGAACGGACATTTTAAATCCTAAAAGTTCCAACTTTCTAGAGAATACCGCGTCTTATAAAGTTCAGCATACAAAAATACTTCAGAAATGGCAAGAGAACTCACAATTTGCTAATAACGCATTTTTCACATTATTTACTTCACTTAAATTTATTAGACAATTTTATACAGTAATACATTTTCTCTTCGGTATTGATGAGGATTAATCCGCACTAAATGGATTTTCCGAATCTATCGATGGAAATTATTTTTTCAACCTACACAAGTTGTAGGTAATTTTAAAAGCACATTAAAATTTTGATTTACTCCTTAATTCCTTAGCACTTTCTGCGTTCTACGTGCTTGGGTGTAAAATGGAGTTATTCTGAAAATCAATTTGGTTCCTTATCGGATAATTCTTATATTTCAAAGTAAATAGTGGAAATATAGAAAGAAAAAAAAACAATACGGAATTGAAAATTTCAAGAAAATAACATGACGTTAACTTTGACGTTAATTAAAACCGATTATGCGTGTGATTTTGATGTATTTACGGAAATATCCTCATTACGGCACAGATAGATTTGGAAGCGATCGGGATTCGAACCTATGATTGACTTTTCTTTAATTTGTGAGAAAATTAGTTTATTTTTAATTAATTAATTAAATTTAATTCAAACTACGGGTATTGATTCAATATGTAACGTATTAGATGTTTGTGTGTGTTGCTGAATTGAGATAATTAGAGCTATTTCGAATAATCCTAACTTGATAAACAAACGTATTAAATTAACCAAATATAGGGTAATAATTTTCTATATTATTTGTGCCAATTATGCCTTTTCACTTAATTATAATAACTAACTTGTATGTATCTACCTGTGAAGTTTTCTTTTTCAAACTTCACCTCGAAGGGTCAGAGTCACCCCGGCCATGTAGCTGACAGGAAATTGGGTTTTGTGCTGGTTGAACATAATGCACAGGACAATTATTATGGATTGAGTAGATCGAATTGTCAATGAGACAGGGTTTCCGTTTTAATTAAACGTGATGATGTTCGTGATCATTAATAATCATCCAAAAATGATTTGCATCAGTTACTTACACCTGCATTCACCAATATAAATTACGTGAGGCCATGGGAAATAGTTTACTGGATTAAACGCTTCTTCTGCGTCGTTGGTTGTCCCGACCACCAGAGATGATATGGTGAGATGGATTCAAATCCAACTACAATAAAATGGATTTAGCTTCTAAAATGGATATGGTGAAGTAAACGATAGTTTAGACGTTTAGAGTATTAACCAGCCCACCTGTACCATTAATAAGGCCATTAATAAGCAAAAAGCTCAATTGAGAAAAACATTCACAATTTAAGCTAACTAGAAAGAGAGAGGATGTTTTTTTGTCAATGTTGAAAAACAATGGGACGTTGATGCAGTCTTTTCCCTGAGGTTACCTTTTATCCTTAGCTCACTGCAACCCTTGAAAATCCTTTTTGCTTTACACTAGTGAATAAAATGGTGGTTAGGTCCACAGCTTCGGAACGAAACTCTCTTTAATAACTTTTTTTACGTATTATATATTTTCACTTTATTTAAGGTTTAGTAAAAATTTATTACGTAAAAAGTACTTCAGAATATGTAACGCTTTCCAACTAAAAGTATCCGTAAATTCATGCTTTTTTCATAAATCAATTGCGTGCCGTATTTTCAAATCCGCTCACAGCATCTGCTGTCCATTAATAACAGTTTCAACAATTTCTTCCGCATTAACAGATTAAAAAGTGTTTTAACCTTCAAAATGAAGTTTTTTATTTAGTAATGTTAAGCTGTATCACTAAATTTTTACTTTTTCTTAAATATTTATTAATAAACTGAAGTCAATATTGTTGTGATATTTCTTAATTTAGGGGTCCAGGCATATTAATGAGGTGGTAATTTAAAAGCACTTGCGTTAAAGTCAGTAGCCAGTTGATTCGACTGGTATGAAAAAGCGAAATTTGCATCAGTTTTACAAAAACCATCGATTTGTAACAAATTCACACACAAAACTAACACATTTGAATTTGTTTGTAAAATACAAAATTTGTGCCGCGTCCTGTGTATAATTTTGTACCGGATTGGTGGTACCAGATTCCTAAAAACAAAGTGTTCATAATATTTCGGTGCGTATGCGAATAAAAACTTTATGTTACCTGGAAAGAAGAGTCGATTTCGCTGATAGGAATGAAGATCCCACTCAAAAAAGCAAAATTTGAATATACGGGGGGAACAAAGCCAGCAAGCGAAAGAAGGAAAGAAGTCTGGGAACTCGTACGAGGCCTCTTGATCCAAAAACTCAGAGAGTAGAATTTGTGAGTTCACACAAGTGAACAATTAACCAGAGTCGCGTAATTACGTAGTAATTAACTACGTACGACGCGTAATTAGTGAAAATTGTGTATCGCGAATGCAACGTGGTATTTGTCAATCAAATATCTGCAAGAAAATTGGTTATTGAAAATTTTAAATGTACTATGAAAATTTGAGGTTAGGTACACATTTTGTGATCGAAGCGAGATTGATAATCAAGAGATTACTTACCTGGGTGTTGTCTAGGACAAGGATTGTTTATTTAGCAATTCGAAAAGTTGGTTTGGAGAAGAAAACAAGCTTAATCGGCACTTCTACACAATTATTAATAACAGAATACCGGTAGCAGTTGGAACACATAGCAGTGAGAAATATTGTAACTGCAATCGTCGAGATAATATGGTCTCCAGTGGCGTACTGAATCGAGTGAAAATTTACCAGTTTAAAAATGTATAAGGTAAAAATTTATTTTATTTTAATAAATTCAAAACAAAACGACGAGTTGTGTCGTAAATGAATTTATTAAAAAACTTTTGTACAATTGATTTGGATTTTACACATTATTTTACACGAATAATTGAGTATCCAGGTTCAGCTTCTGTTTTTGAGGAATTAAATGTCGCTTAGATTCTTAATTATTACATTATTTAACACATTTGGTTCGAGGCAGATTTGTTGCCACTTATAAATTGATGCAAATTTTCGCAATTGAGTATTTTTATTTAATAAACAATGTTGATGTCGAATTACTGCTTTGTTATTTCGTCTGTTTGAATCCACTGACCTTTGACCAAGAGAAGAACTCAGCTACCGGCATAAAACTAGTACAGTGGCCTTTGAAATAGTTTTTGATAGCAAGGATCATAACAATATGTTGCAAAGTAGTTTGTTTAAATGTTATACAATTGGAACCTGTAGTTCAACGTGGAATGAAAACCGGTTAAATCAGTTCAGTTTATACAGTTTTCCTTCCATTACCAGCTGTCTATGTGAATTGTCTCTTAACAATGTGGATGATGGACATATGTACGTACAGGTCCTACAGCTTAATTCGTGCATATTGATAAGGGAAACTAAAACGCAAACCATTTGGTCCTTCTCATCTTCTTATTCTGCCAAATTTTGTTCAATATCCGCCTGACTTCACTAGTAAAACTATGGGGTAGGTATAAAGTATTATCCCACATAGAGGGCAGATAAAGTTCAAGAAAGGCTCCGAAGTACGGAAGCTGCCTTCGATGCTTCCATAATGAGAAAAATTATTTGCGAAAGCGCTCGAAACTTAACAGTGCTTAAACAAGGAGATTTATATTTGTAATCTGTCTATTGTACCCTTGCTAATGCTTATTAATCAATTTTAGAGCTTAGATACATGTCATTTCCACCAATCGTAAAGGGTTAATCTTTTTTGTTTTGGAAAAGTGGTAGAAAATTCTATATAATTTGCGGTGAACATAGATTAATAAGTATTAGAAAGGGAGATCTCCTTAATCAAACCTTTAAACAGCATTAACTTCACTCAGTCAAATTTAAATATCGTAATCTAAACTTTTTACTAATCAATTTTGAAATTATTTGCTAGATAATAATCTATGAAATGATATTCTTTGTTACGATTCTTGAATCAACCTCCATTTAGTGGTGGAATTATTGATAAAGCTAGTATTGTCGTGCGAGAGCGGGGGGGGGGGGTAGAATCTAAGTGTAAAGCACATAATACTACTAAGCCTAAGACATTTGGTTCTTACGGTTCTTATCACTTTCAATAAATTTATACTATAAAGCATTTGCTTTTTAATCACTCCAGAGATAAAGTAAAATAAATGAAAAGTTAACGGCAATTTTAATCTAAGTTACCTGCGCGTATACTTACTTAACAACTACTTATCGACTTTAGCAATTAAAAGATTAAACTTTTGAATAACTGTTAAAATTTACATATAATTGGATTATGAGAACCCTTAACCATCGCGTTGATAGAAGATGTGTACATTCGTCCTTCCCTGGTAACTTGAGGTGACTACGATGGTGCTATTACGGATGAATTAAATCTAAAATTTAAACTATTTTGCTTTATGAATTCTAAATATTGTAATTTTATAGCATAATATAAAATAAGGACCAAAGTACCCACATATATCTTAGAAATTTAAGTGTCTAGTTCTCAGCTGGATAATTTTTATATATCCAAGCAGTTTTAACGTTTTAACTGTAAATTAATGGCCATATATTTACCACAGCTGGTATCGTTTAAGAGGTTAACAATAATATAAACCAATTTAATTTTATCTTCCATTTACTAAAAGCTATTGAATCTACTTGTACTATACTATAATTGCTTCAAGTTATCAAAGTTTTACTCTTTTACTTTTCCTAGCGAAGCAATTATATCTTTTGAGATTCTTCGACTACTTTCTGAATTGCACAAAAAGTACACCAACTGAATATTCAATTAATTTGGCAGGATTAGAAAGCAAAACTGGCTTTCCCAGTCGACTAATACTCCAATAAATAGGTACCCACTTTTTAACTGGAAAGTCTAAAAATGTTACATTTTATAATGGAAATCGACAAAGAAGTAAGTTTCGTTATGTTAAAGCTCGAGTTTCGCTAAAACTAGTAAATTAATAAAATAATAATTAAGCATTTCTATAAGCAGAGCTTTACAAAAGTAAATATATGAAGCACGGTGAAAGTAGCTCTCGAAAGGAAGTGGGAGCTATTTAGAATGTTTTATTAAATTTCGTTATTTAATCACGAGAGTTATTATTAATAAAACTATATCGCACGATAAGACCAGAGGAATGCAAGCAAAATCCAAATTGACTAAACTTTGCTACTTGAAGCATCACTAATTCAACTTGAGTAACTTGTGTAGAGCAACTGGTTTAGACTAAAGTCTAACAGAATAACGTATAATTTTAATGTTTTATGCTTCAAACAAATTGGCAGCACAAGCACAATATTTAATAAGTTAAAACTTGGTTACGGTGTAGTCCTCTATGCGGTATAAAAGTCTAAGCAGCTTTTGGGTGGTATTAATTTTTAATAATGAAAGCGCCTGTGTATCGTTTTGTTTGTTATAACTTATAACTGAAAGGAAGGTACAATATTACAGATTCAAAATTCGACTAAAGTGCTAACGCTCGCTCTGCAGGCTTTAAAACTCGTTAGAATGATATAAAGATCTTTTAATTGCTTAACAACTAATTTGCGCCTTCCCATTTCCTTTAAATAGCATAACTGGGACAGAAGTCGCATTTGAGAGATAACTAAAATTATCATTATGGTTATTATCAAGATTTCTTACTCGACAAGAGACCTTATCAGCTTTAAACAACGCCAAATCCTTATTGGACTATTCTTAAAATTTCGATAAAATTTGTTACCACCTTAATCAGATTTTAGAAAATTATTGACGGTAATTTGGGTTTATAATTAATTTATGGATTTGCAGATTAAAACTTCTATATTCCTGAACCGTTATCTTATAAGCAAAATTAATATCCAAAAAGACTTAAGCAAAATTTAATATCAATTTTCAAATTATCAGAATTACCAAACCAAAGCTCCCATTTTATGAGAATCCCAAAATTATATTTAATTTATGCCTACATTTTCTGCTTTTAGTTAGTAAATTTTGGTAATCATGAGATTTAAAAGATGCACAAAAATGTATTATGTGATTTGTAGATGAAGAAGAAGACTGATTGAAGGAAATATTATTTTAGTTGGTTGAATATAGCATTGTCGAGAACTAGGAAGAGTTTACAATTCCAGAAATAATTCCTTAAATCACGAAATGGATGCAGGAATGACATAAAACCAGGATTAAATATGCTACGTTTAATGAGATATACAATAAAATTGTAAATATAACGATAAATATGCAAGTCACAAGTTGCAAGTCTGACTTCCGAGCAAATCAATTTTGTATGCAGCTATCATAATAATATACATATAGGTCGCGGTTGTTAACAAAAATTCGTGATCCAAATATTACTGTACAAAAATAGTAACAGGCGTTGATAAAATCCCCTCTAACGGTATTTTTATACCATGCCTCACCAAGCTGATCAAATGCGAAATGGTAAACTAAAATTAAATGCTTCCATAAAAAGTTCGCTTCTATAAAATTTCTTTTTTAAATTTTGTTGTTGTTGTAAATATGATCAGGAATCAAAATTTTTAACCCTATGGGGGTTTATTTTATTTTTAAATTTATAACCTAACCAATTTCATATTCATTGGCTAAAACATATTCAGCACATTTTTTTTTGATTACTGCAACCTACTTTTTGCAATTCTAGTCCTGCTTCTTATATTGATTATTATTGTTAAGTGAGAATTTTAAGTTCTTAATTAAAAATTTCAAGTAATTTAAACCTTTGCAGTAAAAATCCTTTCAAACAATATTAATATGCCAGTAAAGTTTTTTTAACGTACTGGAAAGTTTAGTTATGAAAATATTTTGTACGTGATGAAACTTCTCTACTTATATTACAACCTTAATCCATTTTTTTCTATTATTTTCGTGTGGAAAGCTAACCTCATGCAAGTTTTTATAGTACCTAATATCTAATTAAAAAAAAATATTGAGGTAGCAGGAAATTTCTTTAGTTATTGAAGCTAAAATTATTGAACTTGAAAGCGGAAAAGAGCTAAAGAAAATCAAGTTTCGCTATTCGCTGTTTGCATTCCTCCTGCTGCCCTCTGGTGAATCAATAAGGAAAATAAATTAGGACTGTTTAAACAAAATTAACCATTCTGATTAAAAAGGCATCCAAATTTTGTAAATTTCCTTGCGATTTTCTGACCACCCCATAGATATAATAAAATTAATTCGTAGGAATTTTAATTTCCGATGCTTATTTTATTGCGCGATATTAAAATGCGTTTCAGTTTTATTCCTTTTGGGGACCCCTAATCCATATAACTTAAAAAGTTAATGAAATCACAAAATTTTCTATTTGGTAAGCAATAAAAGCAAACGGTGGAAAATTTTATTTGTTTTTAATTTGAGCTTGAAATGAAGTATTTCATTGGACGTTTTCCAACATGATTTGCCTTTTTTTCTATTATAAAAAAGTAGAATAAAACATGAAAGAATCATAAGCGTGCAAGGTAATAATGGTAGGATAATGAATTTTTAATATGCGCTTCGCGGTTCTTGGATGCTTGAAAGGAACCTGTTATTAATCGAAAGTAAATGAGTCTCCCTTGAGGTTGACGCGATGCGGAAATTCGAAGGTTACGAATTAGTCCCAACTACCTTACAATCACTTGATTCGATCGAAATCGATTTAAAAAGTTTTTCCATGCACATAATTAATTCTTTTCTTAAGAGTGCCTTATTTAAATTGAAAATTTTCCACCATCTTAAAATTCTCCAGAAATGTTAACTTTTTAAAGTTAGTTTCCTCTTCAAATTGTACTGCTTTGGACAGCACAAACAGAACTTCTACTTGCAATTAGAATTGTGGTCATACAAACTTTAATTTTGTTTAACCGCCATTGTAACTTTAACCAACCCTCGAATGACATAACCCTTAGGCATTAAATAAAATTACATGTTTTATGGGATGTCAGTCCCTGGAAGTTAAATTAATTCGCTTAATTAAAGTAAAACGTCAAACGTTCGAAAGGTTACAGAAAACTAAAGCCAGCAAACAATCTTACATTTTAAAACCTCGTGCGGGGGGGGGACACCAATTGTCTGGTTAAGCTATTTGTACTACTTATTTTTTTATTCCTCACCTGCACAGTAAAGACTGGAAATTGTTTTTAAAGACCTAACCCAGCATGAAAAGTTCTAACTCTTACTTAATCAGGATTCTATTTTGCAGTTTTTCCACTTAACATTAAATTAGCATTAGGAAATTGTTAAATAAATTATAATTTTTTTGATATAAATTTAAATATTTGAGTAAGCTTTTAGGTGAGCTTCACTATAGTAGAGAGTGAAAGGGTACTAATCCCGGGACATCCCTTCCGTTATAAGTTGAATATTTAAGTTTCGAGAGTGGATGCGGTATTTTTAAACTTAAATCTCTGAAACAATTTATGAAACGGTTCGGTAGAAAATTACCGGGTTCAATTAACTAAAAAATTTGATTAAAAGAGAAATTAATCATTATTCATACCAAATTGCAAGATAAATCACTTTCGGTTTAGCTGGAATTTATTTCACTTTATTGTGGCTTATAAGGTTTTTATTTTTATTAATTTAATTAATTACAATAATTCATTTTTGGTAATTTTCACGGAGGTGTATGCCCAAGTTGCTTACATTTTAATCTAATTTGTGATGGGCAACTGTTTCCTTCGGATTAGAAGGAATATCAAAGGAAAATTAATTTTATGAAGGTTGACTATCCTCAACAAATAATAAACTTTAATAACTAATAATTTTGCTTTGCCAGAAAATGAAGAGTTCTTTCTGCAACTAATGCAGTTGTACTACCTACCTATGATGTGAAAAGATGAAAAATTAGATGGAGTCGTGCAAAATGAAATTTTTTAGGCATCAAATTTTAACTGTGAAATTAATCTTCCAAATTTGCTGGTAGACTATTAGGTAAATATTTTATGAAACTTTTGAACCCCTCGAAAGTTTTCTATTGACGTTGAAGATAAAGTAAATTTATGTAGATAACCAAATTATCGAGACTAATATAGCAATGAGTAAGAATGTAGGTAATCAAAATTTTGTTCAAAATTAAGTTTGAATAAAATAGTTTACATATTAATCAAATTATCAAAGCAATTTGTGAAATAAATCCAATTAAATTTAATAATTTTACCAAGTTGGAAGTTTTCTTGTTAAGCTACATTCTTATTACTGTTGTTGCGATATTTCAATGTTTTCACGTGCACTAAATAGTAATTTTAAGGCCTAGCAAAACAGGATTTTTAAAATTTCAGTTAGAAATTTTTTTTTCTGAATATTTAGTTAGTTTGGTGTAATGGTAAACAGTGGATTTTAGGTAGACGGGATTAGCGTTCGAATCCCACCAAGAAATTCATTTGTGCCCTACGAAACTTTGAAAAATAAAAGAAAACAGATTGTGAATTGCAAACCTTTCGAGATAAATAAATATCCATTTCCTGATTTGTTTATGAATTAACCAAAAATGTATGTTTCCGCCCAGTGAAAATTATACCCTTGGCAATTACAATTTTTTCTTTATGTTTACTGTTTTACAAGTGTAATATGTACAAATTTTGAGAGTATTTTAATAAAATACATTTTCTCATGAAAAAATCTGCGAAATTTGGGAAAGTTAAAGATCTCAACTTAAATTTTTACGAAACTTATGGGTTTGTATTTCTTTCTGAAGAATAAAGAAAAATTTATTATTATTTGCAAACTTTCTGGGAAAAATGAATAACCATTTCCTGATGTGCTGTTAAATTTATTTAGTTATTCCAGTGAAAATTATCTCTTTGACAATTTTATTTTCGTTATTTTTGCGGTCCTTACATTCTAATTAATTACATTTAATAATAGGTAAATTCAATTTACCTTTAAAATTAATTTTTCGAATCCTTACGTTTTTGTTTAAATAATAAAATAGAAAATTTAACCCCGATTTGCTTGTTAATTAACTAAAATGTACATTTTAACCCCTTGAAGACATTCTTCTTGTCAATTACATTTTTTTATGAAGAAGTTTATGAAATACCAACATTGAGTCTATTTTATCTCAAATTTTAGGCAGTTTAAATTAATTATTTACAAAATCTTGGATTGTCTTTTGAATAATAAAAGAAAATTAATCATCTTTAGCAAACTTTCTAAGAAAAATTAATATTCATTTATAATTTTCTTTCAAATTAACAAAATAATCTTCCTCTTTGACATTTACAATTTTTTCGTTACTTTTACGGTTTCTATTTAATATGTAGGTAACAATTACATATTTACAAATCTTTTAGAATATTTTAACAAAATTAATTTTCATTTTACCTTTAAAATTAACTTTTTGCAAAACCTGACATTGTTGTTTAAATAATAAAAGTAAAAAAACACCCTGATTTAAAACTACTGAGAAAAATAAATAACAATTTTCCGATTTGTTTGAAAATTAACTAAAATTTACATTTGTACCTACTGCAAAACATTGTCCTGCTCAATTAAAAAATTTTCGCTACTTTTCCCGTATTTACAAATATGTAATGTTTTGTATATTTACAAATTTTCAAAATATTTCAACATAATATTTTTTCATATAAAAATTTACATGAAATTTAACTTATCTGGAATTTGGGACAAATCGGGGCAAATTAAACATTTAGAATTAAATTTTAAAATAATAGAAAAATCACTACAATTTGCCAAACTTGTGAAATGAAAATCAATGGAAACTTCCTGGTTTTCTATAGATTACTTTTAAAAACCCCTGTATTTTCTCTTGGCAATTAGAATTTTTCTGTAATTTTCACATTAGTGTGCAATAGCACTTAAAAACTGTGATAATATAAAATATAACATAGGTCACATTTCTTCAAAAATTTAGATCCATCAGACCCAGTTCTTCACGTTTATCACATGGCACCCTACTGTAAGGGAATATAAGCAAGTGGTCTTTTATTGTCCACTATTGAACTTGACTTTTTTCTGTATCCTTAGCTCCCAGAGCTAAAATTGAGGATAGAAGAACTAAAATTTAATGTCGGTTCGAACGTCAAAAATTAGAGAAAGCTTTCAATCTTTTTACATAAGGATGGTAATTTTGTGTGATTGATTATTGGAACTAATTTTTAGTTTTATCACACTTTTCATTTATAATTATTTGCCAAACAGTTTAACGAAAAGTAATAACTTAATTGTACCTACAAAAGATATTGTAGATAAAATACACAGTAAAACTACTGCCAGGTCTGATAAAAAATAAAAAAAACTTATCGCTTTCTGGTTGCTATTCCATAATAATACTACAACATTTGTTCTGTTTTTAATACTTCCACCATGTTAGACTAAAGAATGACTACCCCTACGCGACAACTTGACATATTTTAATTAAAATATCATGCACGAATATATGCAAATATCATAGAATCCTGTACGATTGTGTAGATGAGAGATTTGGTTTGATTTAACCGAATTTAACTTGAGGAAAGATAAAATAAATTTTACAACGTAAGCCAGGGAGAAATTTGTCATTGAAATAAAGGATGCCGTTAAATCGACAATATGCATCAATCAATGTAGTACAAACGGGTGAATGTGCCACCCTTGGGCGTTAATAAGTGCCGGGAGAAGTTTCAAAGCACCTGGTTGAGTTATTGTTCAATATCTTGAGGGTGTAATCTGATCGGAGTAGAATCAATCTCTTGTTTTCGGTACCTTGTCATCGCTTCCTTCTTCGCATTTGCTTGCTCCGCTACTTGTTCACTAATTTACAATTTACCTATAAAGTACACCTGCAGACGACCGAATCTTCTCCTCTTAGGTATTTGACTTGACGTTATTTTCAACTTGAGCAAGTTTTCGCTATAAATAATAGTCCAAGCCTATTAGTAATTTTGTGTTACTGTCTCTTATGTAATTTCTATGTTGACACCCTAATTTAACTTTTGCCTTTACGTTATAATGGCTTTCTCCAAATGTTATTATATCCAATATAAAGGAGGACAACATTAAAATTGCAAATTAACTCCCGGTATTTTTCTGCATAACTTTGTTAATTAAAATAATGCTCCACCAAGTTCAAATAAATTAAGTCAATAAAGTTTCCACTTCGATTCATTGTATTTCATTTAATTCCAATTATTTAAATATGTTCAAGTTTAAATAGGATTTTAAATTCCGCAGTCCAATTTTTCATTTTTCTTGCTGTCATGGTAAAACCACATACTTGTTTGAGTTACTGCACTAAATTGCGAATAAATATTCATGTCATATTTTTGAATTAACAATTTTCATATTCTACAAACTCAATGTAAAGTTATAATTTTAAGGGTAGGTACGTGTTAGTGGCAAAACAACATTTAAATTTCAAGAGTCCTAACAGGAAGTGCTATTTATTCAGGAAACTTTTCCTGATGTTTCATAGGATGCAAACTTGAACTTTAAGTAATTAATGTTGATATGAGACTCCAAAATGTTGGTAACATTATAACCCATGCACAGTTGTAACACACCAGCTTGAATAAATTTAATACAACCGGGGATTGTGTAACATAATTATTATTTATTACCCTAATTTTGAAAGAAACTATTGACAACCCCTAAGAATTTATATAACAATCCACTTTGACTGTGTGCTTTTTTTCTTTCCCGACCAGTTCCTTTGTTCGTGTATTTTTCTAAAGCAGTTTAGAAATAACAATAGTAAATACGATAGCTTTGACAAAGTTTAAATTTGAAGAAACCAAGAAAAAGGAAATTTTAATTGCGTTCTCAAATTATAAAAAAAAATTTCTTTTTACCTGAATTTTAATTTTTTGTAAAAGTTTTCTTTGAACCTCTCTTGAAATCTTTTAAATGTTGAACTTTCAAATTAGCTAAGGGGTGACTATGTAGTCAAACAGTCTTGAGAGCCGGGTTTTTAGGAGTTTCAAAAAAGGAATTTGATCAAAAAGAAACACAACAAAAAATAATATTATAAATTAGTTACAAAAAGAACAATGCCCTTAATTTTAACACGAAAAATAGGATTTAATGATTCTCACAATTCACTTAATCTGCAACTGCGACCTGGTTTTACTAGGTAGTTTTACGGGCAATAAGTTGCGGTGGTTATTGTATTTTTTTTCATCTAGGTCTCGTAAAAAACACATATGATATGGCTGTGGTGTATCTTCCACTTTCCTCCATAGATTTACGACTTTAATGCATTTTTGTGTCCAATTTTATCGTCTACGTTAAAAAGCCCTGACAATAAAAATTAATTGAAACAAATAAACTTTTAACATGGCGATTTAAGTGGAGAATAAAAATTAATGCTGATGTGAAAATGAATTTAAGGTTCGAAACGTTGTCTTTTAATCCGTAAAAGGTCTAATAGAGCAAATTTAATACAAAAGCAACTTTGATTAATGTAGACTTTATAGTATTATGTAGTGCCATTATTGACTTTTTCCATTACGACAGAGCAACTTTTAATCCGATTACGATACACTGCATGAAAAAGTTGTTAAAAAATTTTGATATTGTTTTAAAACCGTAAACCAATTTTTAATTTAAAAAAATTTATTTTTATTTGGTGCAAATTTAAAGCGCGAGAGAAAAATGTAAATAACTTCGACGTTAAATTCGTGTCTAAGGGATAAGAATAATGACGTTAGTTTACTTGGGTAAAATTTTGGCAATGTTTCATTTGTGGTTATTTATTTTATGTTTCTGAAATGCTTTTTAACGGGATGTGAATTGTACCAGCATTTTACATCTTTCATTAATTTTTCACTGCACGTTTTGACCTGGCCTGAGTTAATCTCGATTTCCACCTATTCCGTATAGCTCTGCATTTCCCCAATGTAATTCACCTTTCGCTTAGGAGAATGTAGCACAAATCGAATGATGATCCTAGATCGACTATTTCATTTTATTGAAACATCAATCTAAATTTTTTATTTAAAAGTTTAGCAACCTTCAAACCAACTTTATTTTAGGAGCTTAATCATAATTAAGTTTAAGGTTTTTCTAAATTTTTCACCGATACATTTCATTTATAAAAAATGATTTATCAAACCCCGAATATTTTTTATCTCGAAATAGAAAAAATATGCACATAGATTGGTAAACAAGGAACATCAAACAACAATAACATTGATTTACAACTGCGTAAACAACACTTTAAAAAAAGATATACGAACGAACACACTAAGTATTATTGGAAAATCAGACGCAAAACGAACATAAACAAATTATAGGAACAGAAACCCTAAATCCTAAAAAATTCAAACGTGGCCTTTTAAAATGTTTGATTTTGTTTACAGGCTCTGTTTTATTCATAATATTTGGGTATTGAACGAAAAATGCTTCGAGAGAGCTTTCAAAAAACAACAACAAAATATCGGTGTTTTCACGACGCCGATGACCGATATATTTGGTAACTGACTCCCAAATGACTTAATTATGTGGAAAGTCGCTGTTTACAAAGAAATCTGTGAATTTGGGGAAGCCATCAAGATCTTCATCAACAACATACCTCGTCTGTTTAATTTGTCAAGGTGTGGATTCATAATGGACGTAAGCATAAGAAATTCATAAGCGTAAATAATATAATCGTTCTGCAAACTCTCGTACGCGCTTTCAAGAGTATATTTAGCTTTTGTATATTTTATGCTTGAATTTTCGCTAAAGAAATTAAAATTTTAATTCGGAGGTGTCACTATCAGAACTGCGGGTCAAAATCATAAAACCATTACCGCTAATTTTATGCTTGATAATAATTAACGAACATTAACAACCTTGTTACCTGTCTCGAAACTTAATTAAAAATAATGCTTATATTTTGCACCTCTATAAAATTTTTGCGCAGCAACATTTTTTCGGACAAAATTTAATTAAAAAGTATAAAAACAGGGAATTATAACTAATCAGAAAAACACATGTGCCCCTTTCATGTTGTCGTGTTGGCAGATTTCATATACTAAATTCAATATTTGCTAAAACACCTGTTTGAAATATTTAATTCTCTTTGCTAAAATATATTTTATGAGCGTAATAGGTCACTTGTCCAATTTTATTTACTGCTATAGTTTTGTACCAAATTTGCCTTCCGCGTAGTAAGGTAATTTAAAAAAATTAAAATTAAATTCAGCCACCAAACAAAAACTCAATGTGTGTTCGAAATCGATTTTCACGCGGAATGCTTTGTTAAAATATTTTAAATTTCATGTTGTAATTTATTAATAAAAAATCAAAGGAAATTTAAATAAAAGTAAAAAGTTTGATTAGCTGCCAGGCTTTAATCGTTTATATAAGTTATGTTTAAAAAACATCGGATGCTCTGATCGTTGGCTACCTAGGCGAGGAGGTAAGTCATAATTGAAATTTGACTGGACCAAATTGCCGCAGTTGTGAACTGGAACTGTTCTTATTACGACACGAAAAGTGAGTAACGAACAGATTTACGACAGACAATGACGACAGGCTGAGAACTTCTCTTGAAAGCATCTTATCACTAAAAATAAAAGGCTTCTCGATAATCAAAATATGGCAGCAGATAGTTAATAAATTCTTGATCGGAATTTCCTGGAATTCTTCCAGTACCAATTCATTTTTAAGTTTTTCTTTGCACATTTCCATACATTTTTCGGAGATGCGATCACACAGCATTGCTGCATTTCTTCGTCTCATTTTTTCCTATTCTTCTTCTTTCCTTTTTACCTTCTGTTGGTCTTAGGGTGAATTGGGCTACACTCTTTAAAGTCCATATTACACACTAGGCGGCTGTTGAAGTTCTCGGATACCGCAACTTTTTTTTTAATTGATTTTATTTTGCAGTGGATACGTCTCAAATGTACAAGCACTATGCAAGTTGCACTTTTACTCTGACAAATCTCAGCTGAATTGTGCCTTCAAGTCTGCATTTTTCAATGTTGATATTTATCCCCATGATGATTTGAATCTCCGTGTCTGTTAGGTATTAACCATAGAATAAAAGATTACAATAGAAGGGAAACTTCCATGTTAAAATTGTAGACAGTCTTATACTGTCTTTTCGTTGCGCCCCCTGGGTGTCATGGGTCAACTAAATCTGACTAAACTAAATTATTCCACTATATTTCCATTCAATTTAACTATTTTTCACTATTATAATTTATTAATCGTCTTACAATTCCAACTTATAGGATATTCTATGATTTATGTTATGTTATTGTTTACTTTTCTAAATAACTATTGAAACAGCGCCATCTTAAGAAAATCCGACAACTAAAATACCATTAAAATCAGGGTCTAATATTTTCCTATGAAGTTTCTACACCGTGGTATTAACCATAGAATAAAAGATCACAATAGAAGGGAAACTTCCATGTTAAAAGTGTAGACAGTCTTATACTGTCTTATCGTTGCGCCCCCTGGATTCCATGGGACAACTAAATTAGATTAAACTAAATTCTATATTTAAAATTAAATTACTCAATTTAACTATTTTTCACTGTTATAATTTATTAATCGTCTTACAATTCCAACTTATAGGATATTGTATGCAGTGGCGGATTTACCAACAGGCGCAAGAGGCGCGCGCTTAGGGCCTCGTAAGTCAAGGGGCCTCAAAATAAGGAAAATTTAATTTTTATTAATTAAATTCATGTTGTAATAAACACAGGAAAAAAAACGAAAAACTTCTAAGCAGTAAGATGCCTTAGTTTTTCAGCTATTTTGATTTCATTGCAATTTTTGATTCCAATTTTTTGATAAAAATTTAATTTTGTTCAAATATTCTGAAACTTTATGATTGAAAAAGTTGAGGAAATGCTAGAAATTGTGGAACAAAACCGTCATGTAAGCACTGTAGAGATCGCCAAAAGTCTAAACATCAATCGCCAAACAGTTGCAAACCATTTGAAAAAAGCTAAATTCAAAAAGAAGCTCGATATTTGGGTGCCGCATGATTTGACGCATAAGAATTTGCTCGACCGAGTTTCCATCTGCGAATCGTTGCTGAAACGTAATGAAATCGAACCATTTTTGAAGCGGATGGTTACTGGAGATGTAAAGTGGATTACATACGACAACGTTGTGCGCAAAAGATCGTGGTCGAAGCGAGGTGAAGCTCCCCAGACGGTGTCAAAGCCCGGGCTCACCATTCGAAAGGTGATGCTGTCTGTTTGGTGGGATTGGAAAGGTATCATCTATTATGAGCTGTTACCAACTGGTCAAACGATTGATTCTGCACGCTACTCTCAACAATTAATCAGATTAGAGCAAGCAATTCAAAAAAAGCGGCCATAATTGATCAATAGGAAGGGTGTTGTGTTCCATCATGACAACGCCAGACCACACGTATCTTTGGTGACCCGAGAAAAACTGGAGGAGCTTGGCTGGGAAGTTTTGATGCATCCACCATATAGCCCGGACCTTGCACCATCAGACTATCATTTGTTTCGGTCTCTCCAGAATTCCCTCTATGGTGCAACATTGGCTTCAAAAGAAGCCTGTGAAATTCACTTGGCTAAGTTTTTCACCGATAAACCAAAGAAGTTTTACAGTGATGGAATAATGGTTTTGCCCGAAAAGTGGACAAACGTTACCGAACAAAATGGAGCATATTTAGTTTAAATAAAGAATTTCAAAACATAAAAATTTGGTGTTTGAAAAACTATCTAATTAGGCCCGAAACTTTTTAGCATACCTAATATTAATGAAAATATTAACTCTGTTGTAATAAACATAGGAAAAATATCGAAAAAATTCTAAGCCCTAAGATGCCTTAGATTTGCAGTTATTGATTTCAATGCAATTTTCTGACGAAGAGGAAACACAACCCTCGAAACGTTAACTTAATTATTAAAAAAAATATATAGAGTTTAATATTATTGTCCACCAACCCCGCAAATAAAAGAAAAGAAAAAAAAGCAAGAAAATAATTAAATATGGACGCAATAAATGAAATTAATTTTTATTTAAATTATTTGATAAATTTTAATTTTGTTCAAATATTCTGAAATGTTATGAAAATATTAATACCTTTGCGATAAACACAGAAAAAATAACGAAAAAATTCTAAGCCCTAAGATGCCTTGGATTTGCAGTTATTTTGATTTCAGTGCAATTTTTGATTTAAAGTTTTTGATAAAAATTTAATTTTGTTCAAATATTCTGAAATGTTATGAAAATATTAATACCCTTGCGATAAACACAGGAAAAATAACGAAAAAATTCTAAGCCCTAAAATGCCTTAAATTTGCAGATATTTTGATTTCAGTGCAATATATGAAATTTTTGATTAAAATTTTCTGATAAAAATTTAATTTTGTTCAAATATTCTGAAACTTCAAGAAACTATTAGCTCTGTTGTAATAAACACAGGAAAAATATCGAAAAAATTCTAAGCCCAAAGATGCCTTAGTTTTTCACTTATTTTGATTTCAGTACAATTTTTGATTTAAATTTTTTAATTAAAATTTAATTTTGTTCAAATATTCTGAAACTTCATGAAACTATTAACTCCGTTGTAATAAACATAGGAAAAATATCGAAAAAATTCTAAGCCCTAAGATGCCTTAGTTTTTCAGCTATTTTGATTTCATTGCAATTTTTGATTCCAATTTTTTGATAAAAATTTAATTTTGTTCAAATATTCTAAAATGTTATGAAAATATTAATACTCTTGCGATAAACACAGGAAAAATAGCGAAAAAATTCTAAGCCCTAAGATGCCTTAAATTTGCACATATTTTGATTTCAGTGCAATATGAAATTTTTGATTTAAATTTTCTGATAAAAATTTAATTTTGTTCAAATATTCTGAAACTTCATGACACTATTAACTCTGTTGTAATAAACACAGGAAAAATATCGAAAAAATTCTAAGCCCAAAGATGCCTTAGTTTTTCAGTTATTTTGATTTCAGTACAATTTTTGATTTAAATTTTTTAATAAAAATTTAATTTTGTTCAAATATTCGGAAACTTCATGAAAATATTAACTCTGTTGTAATAAACACAGGAAAAATATCGAAAAACTTCTAAGCCCTAAGATGACTTAGTTTTTCTGTTATTTTGATTTCAGTGCAATATTTTTGATTAAAATTTTTTGATAAAAATTTAATTTTGTTCAAATATTCTGAAATGTTATGAAAATATTAATACCCTTGCGATAAACACAAGAAAAATAACAAAAAAATTCTAAGCCCCAAGATGCCTAAAATTTGCAGATATTTTGATTTCAGTGCAATATGAAATTTTTGATTTAAATTTTCTGATAAAAATTTAATTTTGTTCAAATATTCTAAAAATGAAACTATTAACTCTGTTGTAATAAACACAGGAAAAATATCGAAAAAATTCTAAGCCCTAAGATGCCTTAGTTTTTCAGCTATTTTGGTTTCAGTGCAATTTTTGATTTCAATTTTTTGATAAAAATTTAATTTTGTTCAGATATTCTGAAATTTTATGATAATATCAATTCTATAGTATTAAACTCAGGAAAAATAACAAAAAAATTCTAAGCCCTAAGATGCCTTGGATTTGCAGTTATTTTGATTTCAGTGCAATTTTTGATTTCAAGTTTTTGATAAAAACTTAATTTTGTTCAAATATTCTGAAACTTCATGAAAATATTAACTCTATTGTAATAAACACAGGAAAAATAACGAAAAAATTCTAAGCCATAAGTTGCCTTAGATTTGCAGTAATTTTTATTTCGGTGCTATAATTTTGATTTACATTTTTTTGATAAAAGTTTAATTTTATTCAAATATTCTGAAATTTTATGAAAATATAAATTCTATAGTATTAAACTCTTGAAAAATAACAAAAAAATTCTAAGCCCTAAGATGCCTTGGATTTGCAGTTATTTTGTTTTCATTGCAATTTTTAGTAAAAAAAGAAAGTATTAAAAATGTAAATCGTCTGCGGTGCTTGTGAATGGGCCCCCCGGGCACCAGGGGTTTAAATAAATTGCTTTAGGGAGTGCAGGATTAGTGAAAATACTTAGATGGGGGGGGGGCATCAAAATTGAATTGCGCCTAGGGCCTCATAAGTTCTAAAACCGCCACTGATTCTATGATATAATGTTATGTCATTGTTTACTTTTCTAAATAACTATTGAAACAGCGCCATCTGATACGGTCTAATCAGGGTCTAATCTTTTCATATGAAGTTTCTACACCGTGGTATTAACTATACGGTTATCTTATAGATCTTTAAAGTACCTTATTTTTTGATAAGCGGGCACGTGATTAGTGGTTTCAAAGCTTTATTTTTAAATTTATAATACAGTTTATTACTGCTGGTTTCGTCTTTCGTGAGGAATTTGGGGCTTATCTTGAACTCGATTCTTAGCTTAACGCTACATATTTTGTTTGTAGGGAGATAATAATCCGCTTTTTAATATTAAAAAATTGATTATTTGCGAATGTCGCAAAAGAAGCTGAAACTGAACAAGATTATTATTAAATATCACAATCTACATTAAATGCAATGCTTGCTCATATACATATACTACATAGGTAGATACTCAATGAGAAAAATTGAGTTTTGCTCTGCGAGGCGTTAATGCTTTTGAATTTTAATTACTACGACGATGTGGTTTATCATTCCTACCTTGATTCGTTAGATGTATGATATCTCTAAAATAGAGAGTATCTCTCTCATTATAATCGTCAGTTACGTCTGCTGTAGGTACCTGTTACAAAACTTTTGCAAGAAAGAGACAGCAATATATCCTACTGTATCCTACAAATGCTACAAAAACGTAAACTTTCTACTGGCCCCACGTTGAAGCGCCATAATACTGCTACGATATTTCCATAAAAATGAATACACTTAATGATGATCTATATCTCTCCTTTCTCTTATCCTAATATTTTGATTTCCATTTCACTACAATTTATTTTCTTATAATTATTAATTAACTGCGAGGTTCTTAGCAATTTAATTTTCAATGTTGTTCCTTTGACTGACTAAGCAGCGTCAAATACTTTCTCAAAAAACGTCGTGCAAGCTGCAAGTTAAAACTAGGATCCAAAAAATCATGTATAATAAATAATCTGTATGAAACGACTACACAGGCTCGCAGTTAAAATAATAAATCTAATAGAAGACGTACTGCATTAATAATAATTAAAGCAAACAATATAACTTTGGCATTAAATTTAACTGACTTAATTTATCGTGAAATTTGTTAATTAAAACCAGAAAGGTAAAACGGTGTAATCGTGGAAGGTATTTCGATGTTTAGTTTAAATATTTGAGAAGTTATAATATATTTTTCCAAAGTTTGTGCGTGCCTGCACTGGATTATTTAAACACGGGTTGATATGTGATAATGGCACCCAAGAGGTATAGCCGAGACGTAGCTTGCATATTAATCATAGCGAAACACGACCCTTTAAGTCTGTCGTAGAAAAACTACACATAAAATCCTGATTTACGCTTCATTTGCATTTCATTGTATCGACGTTACCGGTAACTAAAAATTAACATTTCCATACTACTTCATAGTCCAATTTATTGTGGAATTAAAGAGAAAGTATGTTAATTTGGGCAGTAACAAATTTGAACGTGGATATAAAATTTTTATACATTTAACTAAAAACTTTTGTCATTTTGGGTGAAGGAAAATTAGGAAGTGTTGAAACTGGAACTTTTTATTTCGTAACTTGTCCTTCGGTGATGAATGCAAATTGAAAATTAAATTTGCACATAAATTACTATCTAAGTTGGAATGAACTGTAAATGTTTAGTGGATTACTCAGGAAAACAAAATACGAGAAAAATTGACGATAGAGGAAACAAATAATCGCATTTTACTCATGGAACTCTTTAAAAAAAGCAATTATCTTTTGATCTAGCAGATGTGGACCATCATTATTCTTTAAAGGGTTGTCCTAAATTATTAAGTTTTTGTATATGTAGAGGGCGCTTCATTTATTTTTGTGCTACTACCTGAGAAATCATTTCGAATTAAATTTAATTTTCAATATTATCTCTAATCCTGAGAGACAAATTGTTCCTCCCACACCGATTTTTATAATATTTATGTAATCCGTAAAATTCAAAAATCAAGAAGAAAAAAAGGCACTTTTTTATCCTGATTAGTAAAATTGTAGTGGATATCAGTATTTTTTTTAAATATAATTTAGCCCCAGCTATAGCTTAAAAATCCTAAACGTGAACTCTTCGCAAAAATTAAATAAAAAAATTTTATAGGTATTAAACTTGTTTTAGGTTGCTAAACTTTTTTGGTTGGTAATAAAATGAAGGAACGAATCAGATGTGCTCCTTATTTTTTATAATCATAACATTCAATTAACTGAATTTAAATTTAGAATTTCAAGAGTTAAAAACTGATATTCTATCTTTTAGATAATAATAATTATAGAATATAGGTGATAAAACTCGGTATTACATATTTTCGTACATAATTATGGCCTTTGTTTAACCATCTAGTGCGTGTCGGAGCTAAATGTTCGGCCTACGGCCTCACTCGAGAGCTACAACCATATACAAAATTTTATGTTGGTAATGCCCTAATGGTACTTTAAACCAATCCAGATTTTTGATTAGCAAGGAGACTCTTCGCTTTATATCTACAGACAGACTTTAATCCTGGATTAAACATTCAACTTTTATATTGAAAATAAGTTAACAAAAAACGTATGGCAGCATTTAGTCCAACATAATCTGTCCATATTGTGCACCTTGTATATTATAGTGTCTACGATAAGCAGGATCGGCCCTAGTTAATCCTAGATAATCCTTAAATTCTCTAGTAATTATAAAACTTGTTAGTGTATTTCTCATTGGGACAGCGTAACTAAAGACAAAGTAAGTACTAACTTTTTATAGGAAAAAAGGGGTTAATGATAAAATATTGATTAACTTATTAGTAACTAATTACACAAAAACCCACTTTAAAATAAATTGAAAAAGTTTACAACCTTTTTTTAATGCTTTTAAAAACCAATTTTATTCGTTCCGTCACATCTGTAAATTGTTTAATAAAATCGTTATTTTTGAGCGGAAAACTGCGTTGTTCCGGTCATATCATGATTTGGGGCGGCATTGATCATAAGATCATAACCAAGATAACAAAACTTGAACACTTTGTAATACAATTTTGGATGTCATAAAATGTAAATTAACTTTTTCTCCAAGCAATTGTAAAAGTTATCTTTTCTATCGGAAGTATGCTTTTGAAAGTTCAAAAGCAAAAAACATTATCAGGAGGTTGATGATCAATATTCGACGATATTCCGATTTCCTTCCAACTCTTCACATATTACAAAATTTACTTTTCAGATTCATTTCGAAAGTTTCTGACTTTCTGAATAGAAATGGCTGTTCCCAAGCTTAATACCTGATAATCATATCTAGTTGGGTAAACTTAAATTTAAAGATTAACAAGATGAATAGACGTTAATAATATTCCAAATTAGTGCATAAGCTTTTGACAGTTATTAGCTGCCTTTGTCGGATGATGTGTTTGCAAAAGAAGCAAACTTCTGGCGAAAGCTTATGCATTAATTTGGAATATTATTAACGTCTTCTCATCTTGTTAATCTTTGTAGATGAATTAGTTTCAATTTCATGCTTAGCTTATTTAACTTTGCTTATTATTAAGGTGATGTTCATTCAGAGAAAGTAGTTCTATCGCACGGGGTCTGGGGAGAACACCCCCCAGGTGCTAACAATCAAAAGATCCAATGTTAGATCTTTGTACATGAATTTTAGCTTTCCATGTCAAAATTTTGGAACACAAACTGTAAGAATGTTTTAATTATTTATGAGATAAGATTATCCATTTTATTGCCTGGGGGTATACTATACCCCCCCCCCCCATCAATTAAAAAAGCCAATAGATCATCCATTTGTTGAGGTTCTTTTATTACTTACTTTAAATAAAAATTGGTAACTTTTTATTATGTTTCATTTGTGTTCGTATAGATCTTTCATCTTTCATCATTTCTTACACCAAATTCGTTTCTGTAAGTGTAGGTATGCTCTTCTGACCTAATGTTAGAAAGATGGAATTTAGGAATTAGAATATCCAAGGCGTTAAAATATTGTTATGATGTTTTCGTCAAAACAAACTGTTACTAAAGCCGCTGGACTAGTTTTACGCCGAAGAAGGGTTTTTCTCTTCCTCAGGGCTGATAGGTTCGACGGACGAAATAAAAAGATGAAAATTCGCAACAAACATAATTTATTAAATGAAGGGAAATTTATCATAAACAAATTTGCATCAAACTCTCATGTGGACAACAAATTTGTCTCAAACCAAAGATATCAGTGTGTAATGACTCAGACATACACGTAACATTTAATGTTTTAAATTCTGAAACTGGACGTGTAAATTTGTTCATTTATGTAATGAGTGTAATTTTGTAAAAACAGTAAATACAAGTTTTATCAATAAACTCACTGACAACACAAATCGTTGTTTTATTTGAGTTCATTAATTTTAAATTAAATTTATTTACCTTATAAAGGGTAAACTTCTTAAAGTTTTCGTGCGCCACTGTTTTGTCGACTATCAACATCTGGTTTATCGACCGTGATTTTAACACTTGTTAGAATTACGCGTACAACTCCTGTATCCGCTTGCATCCAGTTTCCAGTTAAATCGTGATTTTCCAATCCAATCTTCTCACTATTCATCGATTGAACAACTGCTACCTGAGACAGCACTTCCAGTAAGTAATTGATCAATTATCAATTATAATTTTCCAGTAAACGTAGAGGTAACCTCCAAATTTCACACACGTGCATATAATTTTTATAATTAACTTTCTGTTGTAGGTATCCAATTTACTAATACCTTAATTCGTCAGAAATACACAACCGCTCACTAATTATGAATCGTAATTAGCAACTACGCGAAAATTTGATTTTCGCAAATTATTCACTTTTTAGTGAAATCACGAAATTACACTTCTTTGATCCTCAAATCAACAAGAAGCTTCGCGAGTTCTTCCTTCCTTCAGGATCACCAAAGAACTGCTCTCCGCTTGAGTTTCACCAAGAGACTCCTCTCTGCTTGAGTTTCACCAAGAGACTGCTGTTCTTGCTCGCCGACTTTCTGTCCCTTTCCCAGTTTTTCGAAATTGGATATTTTAGGTGGGAGTCTTTGTTCCTGGTAACTAAAATAGCCCTTCCAGCAGGTAATACAACTTTGTTAATTGCTTGTGCACTAAATTTTATTCACACTTTTATTTTACAGGAAACTGTCGTTGTTTTAAAAATCAAAAATCATTCACAGGATGTTACAAAATATTAGTATTTCACAAATAATTACCGAAATGTTATGTCTTGTGTGTCAAATTGTTACAAGTGATGGTTTGTTGTTAATTTGATGCAAATGTTTCTCATATCAGCCAAATTAACTGATTATTGAATTAAAAATCAAATAAAATTAAATCACTTCCTTATTTGTCTGCTTTAACCCTTTAAATGTGAAAATATCACCACAATATATATAGGCCAACGATGAAAATTGTTCTAATCTATCAATCTTCTCTCGTGGAAACCAAAGACTTGATAGAATCTTCACGTCAAACAACATTTTTTATAGTCCAAACGAGTTTAAAACCCCCAGAGATATCAACACCTTCCTGTTAAAAATTGCAATTAATGCTTACCAATTCATGTTGTTTTACACGAGATAGTTTAATTTGATGGTAAATTTACTCAAAACAATTTACTGTAGCAATTAGTTCAGGTAACCCCTGTGGCGTATTGCGGTCACATGACAGTGGCACGTTTTGTAGATAACAGAAAAGATAATTTCATTCCTATTTGCTCAACAGTTCGCTTTGCGTATGTACATTTCGTGATAAATCGATACTTAAATAGCAATTACAATTTTTTCATACTGACGTTATCGAAAAAAAAGTTGCTATATTTTTCAAGTTTTATCATGCATATGTATTTACATTTTACAATACAGCTGAGTAAGCAATTTAATAAAGACATAAAAACCATAAGCAACAGTTATTTGGAAAGGCAAGCACATCGGAAGGAATAAAATTTATCAATGCTACAGAAAATATTTTTGCTTGCATTATGCTAATGCTGTTTTTCTTTTTTCCCAGGTGAGTGTTTTTCAAACGCTGCCATTGGACGAAGTTTACTGCAGGTAACGTTCCACTAGAGCAATTTTGCGGAACCAGTGGCTTGTAATCGTTTCGGTGAGTGCATGGACCGCTTTAAAGTTAAATTGTTTTCTATTTTCCCAGACGACAAAATCGATAACAATGATAGATTCTTGCAAAAGTATTACGCGTTGCCTTGACGTATAGTTTGTAAAGTTGAAGTCTGAGTAAATAATATGCCACGTACGCAAATAGAAATATGTTTCCAATATGTTCGCAATATCTTTTATTTCACCAAAAGCAGTCTGCTGTAGATAGACGCAGTCTATACAAATCAAAGTTAAATAAAACAAACGATACTTGTTACTCGGAGTATTAAAGCCATCAATTTAGCAAAAGTTTGCATGTGGCATTGTGACATACATAGTTAAGATATGTTAGATACGTCTTAACACTTTATAACTTGACAAACTAAATATTGTTTGTTAACACGCTCCCGCTTTCCCAAATTTTGATTAACTACCTTGATTTTTGGCAGTTTTAGTACGATGAATTTCCGAAACCGTCGTAATTAAAATTTTCCACTTCATTGATTTTGTCAAATAATATTATAATTTCAAGTCCTCGAGGACAATTTTTACTGATGAATAATTATTTCCTGAATTTTGCACAAAATTTCAACGATTCTATTTCCGGGACTTTTAAATAACGAACGTGAAATCCATCTTTTAATATTTCGACTCATTTAGCAAAATAACAATCCATAAATTATTTAATTATTAATTATTTTAATAATTTTAGTACTGAATGGAACCTTAGGCTATTTAGCGTTAATTATTGAACCTGGTTAATCTATATTTGAATTTATATTTGAATGTACGTCATTAATCAAATTTGTAACGCCGCGTATCGTTTATATTGGCGTTAATAGCAGGTTTTGACAGGTCTACCTGTCTGCACTTACGCAATTATCTCAATTAGGAATTCGATTAGAAATTTGTGATTTCATATCGAAATTTGCTATAAGCTATAAAAAACGGTTGAGATTTTAGCGAAGCGGTTCAACCAAATTTTCTTTCGTATTAAGAAAAGTTTAGACTACTACCCCCCTCCCCCCGATCCCTATTTAGACTACTTTTAAAACTCGAGGTTTATCAAATTCTTTTTAATGATGAATGAAAAAATTAAATTTAAATATTGAAATGATGTTTACAAAGTAATTAGACAATGGAGCGAGTAATGTTTGTAACATAAAATCATAAACAATGAAATTATTTTAACAAAATTTACCCTTTCAATTGCAGAACAAAATAACAAAATTACAATATTTATCATTCAAAGTTTTTTATGTTGTCATTACTTTTCGTTCAAAATTATTTCAATTTCATTTACATGCTAAATTTTCTAGTAACTACCCACCTTGTTTCAAAGTTATCTGATCAGTGCCAATTTTAACAAGCATAGTTTATTTTCCTACCACTAAAAAAATATTTCACAGGAGCAACAGTTAAACTTTTAAATAAATTATTTACAATCAACTAAAGTGATTGATAGAGATATCATAGAATTTGCCCCTTAAATATCTTAAAAATTCATATATCAAAGCCATTTAATTTTATACCAAATGCACCCTTTTTATCGTCATCTGGTGAGAGTCCGCTCCAAACCGCACAGTTTATCTCCCCACCGCTCAAAAAGCAGTATTTCAGAGGCGTAACATCGATTTTGGATTCTGAATTTATTGTGGAGGGTAAGATGAACTCACACGCACTTTAGGCCTCTAAATTGAGCCCATACGGTTTTCGGTTTTACCCAGATCCTGTCACTCCCCAACAAGTCACTCCAGCTGTAGGATGAACTCTAGGATTTCACAGCTCCTCTTATTGAAGTTAACGCCGGATAGTAACAAAGTACATATTCGGCTGTTTCCTCCTCTTCATTGCATCCACGACATATGGGGTCATCTGCATACCCCATCGTGTGAAAGTGTTTATTTAATCTGAAGCGTCCAGTTAAGATCCCTGCGATTGTCCGCAGATTGAATTCAGATTTGCAATCAGATTGCAAATCCTTACAAACTTGAAATACAATTTGTTTTCAACATAAGACGAATTTAAAACAAATGAGACTCATCTTACTGTCTTATTTAGAAAAAATATTATTAAAAAAAGGTTGCTCGTCAGCTATAACCTCCCCTTGTTCATAACACATAATACACGACAATGGAATTCAATTTCATTGGGTTCCAAACGAAATTTCCCCAACGCCAGCCAAACTACCACCTAAAACAGTAACTTCAAAAATAAATTAAAATCAAGAAAAGCAATATTTGAATATAGCAATATTAAAGGTATTTAATAAAACCTGTATTTCCTCCTTTTGGGATCAGATAATAAAAAAACAATATTTTGTTATTACGTATTTTTATTATTAGATCTGTTGAAAGAGGCTCATAACGTTCAATTTCTCCATAGTGAATTTGTTAAAGGAAATTCAGGAAAATTCAAGCATTCAGGTGGTTAATCTTTTATATTTGATTGATTTCGCGCTAAATGGTGTATTATTTTCTTTATCCATTGGGAATTTGTGATACAATAACTTAAAATTTATATTTTATTGGAATGCGCTGAATAGCGGATGCTTTTGTTTGGTGGTGTGGAATTTTGATTTAAAAGGAATTCCCTTTTAAAATTTTTTACAAGTATGATGGAGTTTGTCAATCTAAACCAACTAAAATTCTACTTAATAGCAGCAATTTTTGGTAAATAAATAAATTGGGCTGTGATTTAAATTTTACCATCGACCCCTTACCCTTGCGTTTGCTTACTAAAACTTGGTTCAAAAATTAATTTAATTTACTACATTCAGTTTAACATGGACCGAATGGGATATCAAGAAAAACATCTGAAAATTAGCACAGCTAAGCGGTAGATTCTGAAACGATTTTGAAAGTTAACTCCAAACTGTTAATTTATTATTTAAACGTTTTCCTTGTTCTAAAATAGCGCTCTTTTATTTAAAATTAGCGTACATGTAGCTCAAGGAAAAGTTTCCAGTCATGCAAAATTAATTTATGCTGCTAGCTCACATTACGAATATGTACTGGCTTTGTTTAAAAAATTTCTACATTCTTTGAATTTATTAAAATATTAATATGTGAAGGTACGAGTTTTTTCTTTTAGTATAAAAAGAGGAAATTTTAAATGAAACTTATTTATTAGGGTCGACTAAATACGGTAAAACGGTGCGGGCGATATCATAAAATTTTAAATTAAAAAGGTAATTTTCCAAAAATTTGTATGATGCTCTCGTTAATCTAACTTCTATTTATTTATTCACAAATAAAACACATCTCGATTTCTAAATTGAAATTGTATTCAATTCAGGTGCGCATCACTCAACTGAAAAATTGCTTTTTCACTTTTAAATTTGTATTTCACGACACATTTTCTTAGGGGTGGAAAAATTAGACTAAATTTGAATTGAAACAAGATAAAAAGTTTTACGTTATCATTCATTTGTTGTTGTAATAAATGACTTTTAAAAGGGCAGGTACTTATCAATGGGTGAAAAATAGCCAAAAGGGGACTATCCAATGAAATTACCATGATGGTACTGTAATTTTATGTATGTAAGTACAATTTTTTTATTTTATGTATTTTTAATCTATCGATATGTAATTATTCTAAATAAATTAATCCGAATGTCTGATTATTCCATTCTGATCATAATTAAAATAAATTGCTTGTCCTGACTTATAAATTACAATATCAAATCTATTCGCTAAATTTTTTACATCTGTTCTTATTTCTTTAAAGCAATAAATTTAAAATTTTTCATTTTCCAGTACATTTTGAAGTTTATATTTATCTGCAAGGGGTGGAAATTTATACTAATTTAAAATTTAAAGCTAAATGCAGGTATATGTATAATTTTTGTGCTTTGAGTGGCCAATATTGCATCCACAAGCTCACAGTTTTCCTATATAATTTATTCTATTTATCGATGTCTCCTTGATTGTATAAATTTGGAAAATTTCCATGTCAAGTCTTCTGTTTCCATATTGTCAAACCCTCTTCATTCCTGTGGTCAGCAGTGATATTTAGTTCACGATGATTTAGATTAAGTAGCTTTTGAATTTGTTCGGCACAATCATTTATATTTTTTTTATTGTGAAAGTATTTTCCGAAATCGTGCGGGGAGTTTTTGTAGCTGCAGCAGCTTAGGTGCAGTTAACACCGACATTTCTTTTCCTTTACCATTACGTGACCGTTACTTTAATATTACCACCATTGTGGCAGCAGGGCAGTAGAGGTCAAATAACTATCACCTACACGCACTAGAAGGTCATTGATAAGCGAAGCCGAAAATAAAAGTATTCTAAATACCGGAAGTAATGGAAATAATTACCTTTTTAAGCAATTACAATTTTCTGATTTACTTTAAAAGAAATAATTAGCTTTTACAAATATTTAAATTTATGTTTTCTGGTGTTTGCACAAACAAATTTGGGATCTTCCTAAACAAATTAATATTTAAAATGTGAAAAATTTGTTTTCTAGTGATACAAATTTACGTTTAGACTGCTATAAATTCAGCACATTATCTTATTAAAGGTATAAATATAAATTATGTTCAAAATAGGCAGAGAATGGTTAAGATCCGATGAACAAATACAAGTTTTGGAATATTTAAAAAATACATCAAAACTGATAGTTAATTGAATTTACATTAAGATTAATTTTCATCCCCAAAAGCGTTTCAACTTTTTTTGTACTACTAAAGTCTAAAAATGGGTAATTACATGTTTCACACATGAACAATTACGCGTTTTACACGCACTTTGATGATTTAAAGTAAATAATTCGTAAATAAATTGAAAGCACAAAAATAAATTAGGGTAAAATTATCGAAGTGGTTTATTTACGTGATTAATTTTGTAATCAAAAATTTTTAACAATTTTCGTTTGTCTCGTTAAGTAAATTGTTGTGGTGCAAATTTAATTACTGAGATGCTTAATTCTTTTGCAATAAAAACCCACAATTTGGAATTTTAGTGTAAGCTATTTGTTCTTATTTAGGTAGCAAGGGTAAATTACGTGGCCCATTATTACCTAAAAGCCCATTTTAACTCTACTAGAGCTTTCGAGAAAATCACCCCTCATTATCATACTAATTTGGTGTTGTGTTGCTTTTACGACATTTCAGCTTGATTTTTTTGTATAACAAATTCAATTTTTGGAAATTCAACGCTTCGCTTACTTTATTCCATCATGAAACAAAAAGAAACTTCTTGAAGTGCTACAAAGATAAATCTGGTTTATAAAACTTGAAACAAGAAATCGTTAATCCTTGGAGAATTTTATTTCCTAATTATAATTTTTTGGCAATAAAACATAGTATAAATTTTTGAATTCTTAAAGTATTTTAATTTTATGTAAGCTTAAATCATTTAATGAGAAAAAACGTAGTCATTAATAACTTTTACCTACATTTCGTATAATCCAACTTTTTATTAAGTTTCAGACCATAAATATTGTTGAACCTTGAAGTAAACTTTTTTCATTTCAAACTATAAAAAGCTTTCCTTGTTATTTATAATGTTTACATATAAGAAATTCCTTACCTATGCTGGGTGGTGTAGCGTTTAACTTGGCTCCAAATTATGATTCGATATAATAAATATCATCTACCTACTTATACCATAGCTTTTTAATTGCAAAAAAAGGAAACAGAATAAAGTTGGAACTATAAAAGCACGAAATGCAATAAATGCAATTTTACCTGAGCTACAAATTAGAATTTTGCTATCGCAATAAATTTTTGTTATTGTAGACTTCGTACTGACTCGCTAATATGAAATGAAAGTTGCTGTAAATTATAAAATTAACATTTATTAAACCCAACAAATAATTCACGGTTTATTGTTCATGAATTATTTATTTTTTAAAATGGAAATTGCAGATAAATCAATAACAGAAGTGTTTGTTTACAAAATAGCAGGACCCAGGTCATTTCTAGCTATAATAGGCAAACGAAGAGGTCGCAAAGAACGTCGAATTTTTCTAAAAGATTTTTTCAGACTTGAAATTTAATTTCAACTTTCAAATTTATTTCTTAAGAATATGAGAGCTTTAAGAAGGTAGGAGAACGGAGCACAACTTTTTTTTAAATAACGGTTAAAGAAAATTTTGAAAGCTGACACGAGAATCTGTATAAAAATGAAATAAATTTTAGCGTCTTTAGAAGTGAAAATGTATCGATTGGACAACGAACTGGCTGAGCGATTGATGTAGTTTGTTGTGTGGAATCTTGGTATATAATAATATTCTTGTTATCGATATTGGGAATGACTCGCATAAATGGATAAACGAGAATATTTTATTGGATTATTAAAGCAGTGAAAATCTCAGATAACTTAAATTCTAATTTGTTTTAATCGAAAAATGTATGTAAACAATGCCTTTTCTGATTGATCGATTACCAACCAATTAAAAAATATTTACCTACAAGTTACCATCCATTTTCTTATTTTAATTTCACGTTTTATCAATTCCAGCAAATTCAATCAAATCTAAACGGTTTATTTGTTTATTAGAAAGATATAAGGAGAAAAGTGTGCGCAAAAACTCCAATTTAGATTTTTTAGTAAAAAAATAACAAAAACTAAACTGGATTCATTATTGATACTTGTCCTAAATAGAGTTCATAAGTTAAAAATTATCTACAAAATCAGTTCTGATGGTTTCACTCATAAAATCAACCGTTTGGACTGTGCACGGTGATAAAGTCGAAACTTTTCAATGTGAAATTGCATCATCGATGCGCTACTTTGCTAGTGCGCTTTATTTAAACGGCGATAAAGCTTTTGTTAAAAATTTTTAATTTTTTATTTGAAATTGAACATTAAACCTGAGCAAAATTGACACAAACATCCCAAAAACTACTCGAGATTTATTGATACTAACCTTAATGGAATTAGTAGCTCGACAAGTTTTATAATTTCAAGCAACCAATTTGAGAATGAATTTCGGATCGTATAATTTTAAATTAAACCTGAGATAACTGTTTCGTGTGTATTTTCTCCAATAAATTATGTTAGGGTTATGTCCTGATGATCATTAAAATTATTTTTGTCACTGAGGTGAGTTTATTTACATTTTCTAACACCAATATGGGTTTTGTGAGGTAAATTATACGATAAAACGTAGATAATGGTAGCTGATGAGACCCCCAGGTCCTCCTGTGCGATTCTTCGAAACCTCCTAGCTAGTCAGTTATGAAGAGAACACCTGGGACATCGAGGCAGTGGTACAAATAACGAGAAATTTGTGTTATAATTTCTCTCAGAACTATTAAAATATTTCATCTCTTCAACATTGTAATAAAATATATTTCTACAAATATTTTAAGAGTATTCCCACACCCTGGAAAAATTTCCACCGATTCTCATGATTGATAGTGACCTTAATTGAATTTTTAAGCTATAAAATTGTGTGCAAATTACTAGTTCTAATGTTTCAAGTCGTAAAATCGACTGATGAACTGTGAGCAAAGCCCAAGTGGGATGATTTCATTCAATGGGCTGCTGTGACAGTGCGCATCGTTTAATTTTTGCTTAATTTAATTTTTCATTTGAAATCTAAAAATGGACTGAAAAACTAATCCGAGTTGAACTGTCGTATCGATTTATCGTTATAAAAGCAAAGCGAGTAGGTAAATAACACAAATGGTTACAAAATCGCCAATTTGAAGCTTTTAATTAAAATATCTCGAAAAGTAAGGTACACTCATTGATGTAATTTTAATTTAATTTGTAAGCAATGAAATTATCTATAAAATTGGTTTAAATACTTGTACTCGTAAAATCAACCATTTAGACAGGGCGCAGTGTCAAAGTAGATGTTTATTTTCGTTATTGCGTAATTCGGCAACGCGCACTGCCTAAACGGTTAACTTGACAAGAAACTCCCAAAAACTTATTTTGTTGAAAATTGTATGCCCTACAAAAT
Source organism: Rhagonycha lutea (assembly GCA_958510855.1). Lineage (NCBI taxonomy): Eukaryota > Metazoa > Arthropoda > Insecta > Coleoptera > Cantharidae > Rhagonycha > Rhagonycha lutea. The sequence continues at coordinate 2,813,087 of OY294040.1, read as the reverse complement.
ATATTCTTATAGTTATCGACCTATCTGACTTGGTTTTCAAGATATTTCCGATGGAAGTTCAAAAATTGAGTTTTTTGCGATTTTTAGGTTTACTTCTCGGTAGCCGACTTTCTAAATAAGATTCTGGAATTATAATCATTCTAACCATGACTCGAATCGAACAATCAAAAACACCAGCAATTCGAAGGTCAAAATTAGACTTTCATAATTCTGGAATCTTATTTAAATTTAATTTTTTGAATTTAATAAAAATAATCCACATGTTTTGTTAGCTTTGTACCTTCAAATTTGTTTAATTAATTGGATTAATTTAGAAATACGATATAATACTGAACAAATAAGCTTCTCGTGCTCTGCACAAACGTAGTAGCTTATTAATTGTGTAAATCAATTTAGTAAGCTCAGTTGACTCCAAGTATTTGATATTACATTGTAATAAAAATGAAAATTTTTTGTACACAAATTGAAGCTGATTATTGATTTAAAGAATAAAATAATAACTTTCTCACGAAATTACAAAATCATGAAGAAGAGGGTAAACGCGTTCCAACTCAAAAGTTAATTAAACTCTGGATAGGCATTTTTGTTTGTCGATATATGGGTTTTTTATATTTCAAATTAAAAAAAATCCAACTTTACGTAAAAACGTATTTTACAGTATAGATTATAGAACGCAGGAGTTGTTGAACAATCCTGTGCTTCAATATTATATACAAAATTTCATCAAAAATCGGCTGATCCGTTCAGAGTTAAATCGATAAACTACATAATATAAAATTTTCAATATATTTATTTGAAGAAAACAAAAAGCAGCCGATAAACTGTAAATTTGCAGATAAAAATATCTTTCAACAATCTACAAAATAAGTTTAAAATTGTATTGAACTGGAGGGTGCACAAATAATGATGAATCTTTACTGTTTAAGTAACTTCTGCGACGTCATTAATTATTTACAAGAAATATTAAGCTGAAAAAACCAATTAATCAAAAGGACTTAAAAAAAGTTTACCAAGTCAAATGGTAACGATAGCGAAATAATTTCACAATAGGAAATCCTCAACTTTATTTAAATATTTACGACGTCATTAATATTATAAAGGCTCCTTTTGTTGACGTAAAGCTACACATTTTTTTAAGAAGTTGAATTGTTTATTGAAGTTAGGATATTTTTATTATAAATCCTCGATATAAACTTTGACAAGAAAAGCTGTTGTTATAGAAAAGTAAAAACTTTATGTTTGGCGGTGCAAGTCTACTTTGAAAAGAATTGAAAAGCTTTCCAAAGTAGAGCTTGTATAATACCCAACTAATGTTTACAAAAGAAGGCATTGATCTTTTTGTTTTAAAGTTAATACGCACTCTAAAGTCTTTAACGTTAAAAAAGTTTATCAAGTGTTTAAATTTTGCTCGAAAAGTTTCTCAAACTAAATTAACAAATTTTACTCGTTTAAGCAACTATCGGTTAACTGAAAAATTTCGTTTTATAATAAAATGTTTTATTATACCAACGCAATCTTTATTTTATTCAGAAACTTTTCTTTCAAAGAGAAACGTGAATTAATTTTACAGAAAATCCTCAAATCTTGATTAAATATCCATGGGATTTTACAAGAACCTGACAAGGATAACGACCCTTTACTGACTGACCTTTAGCATCGTAGTGCGGTTTGACCACAGGATTACTTTGAATTCTTACCGAATTTCCCGAAATATTTTGCTTGTTTTTTCGATATTCCGATAATTTAAATTAAATATTTATGCTCTCCAGTTACATTTTTCTCCCACACATAAATAAAGTTGGAAATATGACTAATTTGATAATAAAAATGAAATTCAAAAAAATTATCTAAATGTTTAAAAAGATATAGAACGAATATTATTTGTAGAACATAAAATATGAGTAATGGTTACATTTTTGCGCAAATATGCAATGTACGATTTATTTAAAACACAACTTTGCATTTTAGCCAAAGCGAAATTGAAAATTCACATATCACGGAGGAAATTGAAACAAATCATCGATAAAGTAATTTATAAAGTTTATGTTGTAGTACATTTCATTTTAAATCACTAATATGTGCTTGGAATTCTTTTTCCAGTGTAAAATTTGTATAATTTTCTTCTTCTGGTGCTTTGAAATGTACAGTGTGTGATGACTGATGAGCGACCTTTTCTCTCTCATGTTTGGGAAGTTTTATTACTGGAGGATTGAAAATACCAGATAATGCATAATATCCTCGTTAATCACTTCACTTCGTGTTCTCGTCACGTCGTTTGAGAAATACGTTACGTCTTCGTAATGAACCTGTACAAAAAACCCCATACGACAGTAATACGACGAACAAAGAGAAGAAATGATTAAGAAAGGGGTTAGAAAGGGATGAGCACTATAGAAGCTAAGAAAAAAGAAAGAGATCGTTGTCAAAATATATGAACAAAGAATCGATATGCTGAAGTTTGCAGATAATATATGGCGCTTCTTAGTACTCCTGCATAAATAATGAATACAACATAAAAATCAATAACAAGTTGACAAAAATAATGATATGCAGAAAGAAAACATTGCAAAACAATAGAAGAAGTAGAGATATAATATGTACGTAACAAACAACGGATGCAGCAAAAAAAGAGATTAATGGAATATCAAACAGGTAAAATTAGCATCTTTTTATCAAAACGACACTGTTGACATCGGAGAAAATCTATAGGTACAATAAATAAAAACAAATTTTATGCAGCCTAATGTCAGGAGTTAGGTTGTAAGATAAGAACAAAGCGGATAGAAAGATATTTAAATGTAGGAGTTCTATTTTAATGGGGCAGAACTGCAGAACATCCGTGACTGCAGGTTTAAATCAGTATGCAAGTACTTCATCGTTCCCCAGGAGACCGAAATATTTTTAATGCAAGTCGGCACCCGAATTGGTTGCTAGGCAACTAATTTACTGATGAACTTACTACCTTCCTTTTGTCCTTTACCAAGTCAAGAATTAATAACTTATTTTCATGCGCTGAGACAAATCTTTGAACCTCTCGATAAGTCAAAATTGTTGCTCAGTTATCCAAGAACCTGATCAACCTGTTAGGCAGCATTTAGGGTATCACATCCCAAAATTTTGACAAATGTACTATGTAGAAGAATTCCCTGGGGTTGCGCATGGAGTGAAATTCCAAAAATCAGGACATTTTCATTCTATTATAGCATTGCTAGATCGTAAAGGATACAACCTAACGTTTTAGGGATTGAGCTCTGTTTCTTATTATGATGGTGACTGTCCTATGTATTTTTTCTTATGATTGGTAAATTTTACTGAATAGATTAAAACACATGTGATTAAAATAAGGTTAAATAGTAATTTTCTTTTATTCCCCTACGATACGTACACCTCGACAGGCAAAGAGAAGTCTGTTGATCTCCATCCTTGTACTAGCTCTTGTTTTGTGAGTTAATAATCTATAAATGTTAAAATAAGGGATTATTGTCCTTTTTTAGGCTTTAGACATTGATATTTTAAATCAAGTTCGAGACGAAAGAGGCTTGGTAAGCCTGAATGTCTCCCAGCCCTTTTGAGTTATAATAATAAGATAAGTAATGCTTTACCACGAATGACGATCGGTTAAAACTATTAAGGGCCGGTTCCACCATCTCTGATTAAATTGTTGGTTAACTAATCACGGTTAGAAATATTTAACCGTGATTAATTTCAAAACGTTCCACCATGTATTTTGTACCTATGATTAGTTCATTGCTTCAACTTCGGAAATACTAGCTAAAATCTTCTAACAGCTATTCTGGTTGGTTGATTGATAGACACGTGAAAGTTGTAGTGGGTGGTAGAGGTAAATTTTTCTTTAGTGGTTGGCACGTGACTTGGGCTTGCGCGGCAAATGTGGAGGGAGACACCCGTGACACCTAATTCCACCAATTGACACAAACATAGTACCAAAATAACGAATATACGTTTCTGCGCATTAGCCACTCCCAACCGTTAAAGAAAAAATTCAGTCTACTACTGCGTGTCATTCTCGAATTTTACAGAGATATGACCGAGATGCACCGAGAGTTAACCCCGATTAGTTTGAAGGCTGATTTTGCTTGCTTTAATCATGGTTAAAAAGGTGGTGGGACAGTCAATAGGGCAGAAAAATTGTTTTCAATTTTGAATTATTGGCAGTAAGAGTTACATCAACACAGCAGACATAAGATGGGTTAATTTACGCCGGAGCCATCAGTTTGGAATAATCAACAGTCCTCGGCTGGAGAAGTTTAAAATTGTTTTAATTGGTTGGTAATCGATCAATCAGAAAAAGCATTGTTTAAATCAGAATTTTTGGAAAATTTTAATTTTTCTTGTGGTACGATGAACAAACTTTCTCTTCCTTGATCATGCTTTGGTTCGCATCGAGCCTTGGAATTCCAAGCGTCCCATAATTCTGGACAAACAAGTGAATTTTCCGATTGAGTTAATTATTGATGGAAAGTGTTGATCTAGTCTTGGATCGTGATTGTGCTGTATAGCACAGAAAAAGTTAAATTTGCCAGAAGAAAATCTGGGCGTCGATTTGGAATCTTAAGGTGGAGTAAACCAAAACCCCAAAAATTCAGGCCCTCCGAGGGTAACGGGAAGGGAAACGGATACATTATTTTAAAAAAAGTTCACAAAGTCATTGAAATTGGAGTTTGGAAACGAAATCAACATAAATAAAAGGTTGCAATCAACTACAAACGAATTCGTGAAGATTGTGGACGATTTTCGACAACTTACCACAGAAGTTTACAACAATTTCAAAACGTGCGTGTACCAGTTAAATAATCACGGATTGTATGTTATAGAGAAATTAACAAGGTTTAAAAAATTTTATAATTAAATTTTATCATGTTTTCCCAATTGGGTATGCAAGTGGCAGATAAATTGTGTCCATTAAATGTCCACTTATAAACTCAAAACAGGGCCAATGTTGGTTATAAACTGCATCTATTATATTTACAACGCAACTTACGTGTTGATGCATTTACAAAGTTATAAAATACACGAAAATTTGTCTTTTATTAAATTAAAAATGTGGTTATAATTAAATAGTATTTCTTGGACTTGATTTGTCCACATCCATTTGTGATTAGTTGCAGATTAAGAATAAATTTGAGTATAAGATTATGATTAACTGAGCTAGTCGAGGTAAGGGAGGTATATCTTTGCAATTGGTAACAAAAGTTTTACCCCGTAATTTAATTAATTTTAAAAATTACCGATTGCAGAGCACTATATTTAATTAATACTGACTAGCTTTGAAAAATCTAATTCTCATCATCAAGGGAAACATAAATTGAAACAGCTTAAATGTGAAATTCATAAAATCTGACTAATTAAACATCTCCTCAAAAGTCAATATTATGAAAATTTACAATGAACACAAAATATCACAATGTTGATTGATGCTTTATTACAAAAACAAAAACTTAAAATTAGCGAATGCGATAACGAACCTACAGTAAAAGACAATTGTGTAAATAAATAAGATAAGTTTAAATTTGTTGTTCCTAACTTGCGGATTACAACAATTGGAGGTTTTAAAAGCTTTGGCTATCTCCTTCTCCTCCATTAAGTTAAATACCCTTCCACTCTTATTCATATTGTGGAGAATCTTAACATTGTCGAAGTTGATGGTATGGCTGTTAAGTTTTGCGTCGACAATTAACCAATTACAAGACAAGAACTCATTCGTCTGACATTTTTTAATCACTGTGCCAGAGGAAAATTTTTTAAAATGGAGTACAGATGGACATAGAACACATCCAACTCCTCATTTAAATAATTGAGGGTTGGATATTTTCTGCAATGCTACGTCCAGTTATTATATAGGGGAAAATGGGGTAAAATGCAACGATGGGACATTTTACTTAAAAATTCCATGATAGTTTCATGGAAAAGTACGCCACTGAATTAAGTGAAAAGTAAGTCATCCGATCAGTTTTTGATTCAAAATTTAGTGGTTGGTTGCAGATGTTCTCTATTCACTGCCAAATTCGAAGTTTTTTGTAAAGAAATCATTTTGCATTTCATGTTTGCATCTTTTGCTTCACGCTGAAATGTAAAGCGTGCTATCATCAGCATACATAATCTTTTCGTTCAAGATATTGCTTGGGGGATTATTTACATATGTAACCGAAGGGGAAAGTTACCAGTTTTATTATTTCCCAGCTACATTTTCTAAAATTGTAAGTGGCAAAAGTTCAAATAAATTAAAGCTGAGGTATTTCCATTATGAACAACTTTTTAACGTGATTTTTTGCTAATACGTAAAAAAGATGGGTGCTTTCAACGAGGCACGGATTAAGAACGTAGATTTAGAATGTATAACAATATTGTTCATAGAATATTCATAATGTTGAATAACCACAACGTTCGTGCCATGCAATGCATTAATAATAAAAATTATTTAATTTTAAATCTGAAGCTTTACATTCTCAAGCTGTTAAATAACCGCAAATTATTCTGGTTTGAAAAATATTTTTAATTTTTAATCCGTTTAGCGTTTCATTATATAAATGGTGGTATTACATGAAAAGAGTTGAATTAATTTAGATTATTTAATTTAATATTTTGTGTATACGAAATATAAAAACATCAATCACACGCTGAAATAAAAAAGTGAATGGATTCAAAGGTTCGAAGTACTGTTCCATTTATTCATGACAGACACATTAAGGGTATAAATCGACAACAGTGTTGAATATACTGATAACAGATTACCACAAAATTTATTGACATTATTATTGCATAAAACTTGTGTATTTCAGCATTCATGAATAATTCACGATTATTTTTAAGTTTCAACTTTTATACATTTTTGAAAACAGGATGCACCAACTTTTCTTCGTGCACGTCGAGTCTGTTAAAATAACAACTGTTCTTGTTCATTATTTCCACTTCACACTGGAGAGAACGTTTTATTCCGGCATTAGTTAAATTTACATTATCATGGATCTGTTGGGAGTTTTTAACTTACTTAGGGAGGTGGAATTTTGTGCTATTATCATCGAGACACTTGAGAATTGTTTTCTTATCTTAATTGAATGTTGTAGTGGGGAAGAACAAAGGAATATTTTTGATTTTCAAATGCACAAGCAAATGGTGGCAAAATTTTATTATTGACGAAACTCGACAACTGAAATTTGAAACTTACTCAATAGTTGAGCGATTCAGAATAAGAGATATAGAGGAGCTTAAAAGCTTTTTAAAGTTTTCTTTACCTCTTGTATTTTCACATATTTTAAGTTTTACGGAGCTTTACACCAATAGTTAAAGCAACTTCGATAATTCATTGCTTTCTTTTATAGTTTAATATTTTTTCAAGAAATAGTTGTTCTTTTGCACGGAAGCTTATTTCGTTTTCTTGTTCTTTCTTTCTACTATTTGTGAAATTTTCAGGCTTTTATTTTACCATTATATCGACTTTGGCTCTCTGCAAACACTTGTCAAACGTCTCAAAAGCTCTTGGTCTCCGAGTTTTTGTTTTGAATATTCAATATGCTAGGATTTCCCCATCCAGCACCCGAGGGCGTTCTCTAAGGTCTCCCCAGAGATCTTTTAAATCACCTCGTTCATAACATTTATTCTTGCGTTAACTTTTATTTTACCGTTTCAAACTTCAAATAATCAACTTTTGTAATAATCTCTGATGTTATTTTATAAACTTTATTCCAGGTAATATCAAATTATATTATAACAAAAAAATATACACGTTTTTGCATTATTTAACATTTCATGTTGAAGATTCCTTTGTCATTAAAATTTCTATTTTGCCAGAACAATGCTAATAATATTGTATTATGTCATAAAATTACTGGAATTTGTATGACAACAATGATAAAATAAATATTTTAAAATATATTGAGTTATAAATAACAATATTTTTATTGAGCTTTCAGACATGGGTACGTTCTTCGCCAGAATAATATTCCAAATTAATAACTTAACAATTTAAATATTAATAAATTATATTAAAACTACCCTATAAAATAAAAGTTATTTCCTTTTATTCAATTCGAACAATAATTTAGGTGGTTAAACATTCCCGGGCATATTATATATCGCCGGGATAGTGATAATATAGCATGGTATGTAAATTTTAAATTGAAATACTAAATTCTGTTAGAGAGCCCATAAATTTATAATTGGATGATTACATAAGCAATTGACAAAAGCAGAAAATGGAGCGCTAAATGAGAAATTGCGAAACAATTCAAAAATTGCGGAATTATTTTAAAAGCAATAGAAACTTGCAAAGACGACACATGGCGAGGACAAATTATTAGGAAGTCGATCCACTCTATGTTCTTCGTCTTTAATGTTTTCATTAAGGTATCCTATTTGTGGCATTTGGTGTGTGGTATCAGATTCTGATAATTTCATCTTTTCTGTTCCGTGTTCCATTCAACGAACATTTCCAGCCTTTCTATCACAAATTGGAATCGAAGCACAAAATTATAATACCTATTAAACTTAAAACAAACAACTTTTGATCCAAAGAAAAAAGCTAACAATTGTTAAATTCTCATTGGAGAGTATGCAAATGTAAGGAATTTAATATTAGCGAAAACTGAAATTTGGTATTAATAAAGTTTCTCGTACAAGTTAACCTGTACATAATTTTATGATCACAATTTGTAAATATTAAGTTCCTTTCTCCATGTAGTAATGAGGATTTTAGGAATATTTAAATTTAATTAAAGCATCAATTAGGAGATTAATTTAACTCAAGTGTAGTATTAAGGATGATAATATTAAATTAGTTTGTATCTTAAGTACTTTAATAATTTGTTTCGCACTTCTTCGACACAATTGAAACTATTTAAAGCAATGTAAAAAATAAAGTTGTACAACAAAATGAACAGGCGATTTCAGTGTATAATTTAATGGCGTCCAATTGTGGAGCTGTAATTCTATCGATCTTTTTAGTAAAAATTTAATTTAAGTTAATTTAAGATCTTAGAATGCGTATGCAAGAAAGCAGCTCTTCTCCATTCTAAATTCAAATAGAAGTGGATTCCTGATTTTCTACTTGGTTGTTTTATATGTAGAAATACTAAGAGCTGCGTTTTTCTATTCATGCAAAGAAGGAACCGTATAATACGTCCCGAAGGACAGATTCGCAAAATGTTCATTAAAAACAAAGAATTTTAAGTACATCCGTCAAAGCAAGTAAGGGATAAAAAATTTGAGTGGAAAATTAACATGACTAATGGAAGCTAAACTGCAATAAGTAAAAATAGGAATAAATCAGAAATAAAATGAAGCTTTGAAAACCCTAGTGAGCAGAAATGCATAAATTCGAAGGTTGTTGCTCTCTTATTACAGTTGAAATTGAATTTTAGTGCTGCTAAAGAGCACAATTACCTTTTTATAACTCCAAGGGTTTAAATTTAATGTTCTTAATAAATTTACCGGCCAAATACGAAATAATTTCACCTTTAAAGTACCATAAAATATACACACTTTTTAAAAAATCGATTTGCATACGGAGAACCATAAAACGTGTTTGGAAAAATTTATTTAAACCGATACGAAACCTCTAAAGGTATTTTATGAATGAAAGCGTAAAATTTATTATTTTCCAACACGGTTTAGTTTCCATAGGATTATAAAATTGGTGGTCACTAAAAAAAATTAATCACAAACTTATTACAAAGCAAGCAAACTCCCAATTGAGGACAGAATTTCTAATTAGTATGAAAATAGAATTGTCAAGAACAGTAAAATTTAAAAAGACTCGTGATATTTTTGAAAAGAAAATTTAATTAAATACAAAAAAAAATTTAATATGTTGGTAATTAAAACGGAAATTGAAAAATCAGAGCCAATGTAAAAATTTGCAATCGTTACTCATTGTGCTGCTTAAGGAAACTTGGTTTTCTTTCAATATCGGTTCCGAGTTTCTATTTTCCAAAAAGAAAAATTAAGAACTGCAACCAGCTAAATTTTTCATTTGCAAAATTAAATTACACATCTGTATCTCTGTCAGTTTTTTGCGTCGCATTTCTAATTAAATTTTCACTGTGTTAATTTCCATGAAAACTTACAGTTATGCAGTACAACAGAAAATACGAAGTGCTGGAGAACTTTTTTCTTTAATTTAGTCATTCTGCAATTTTCGCACTGCTATTTATAAGACACACGCTAAACTCTGCTGTATCAAGTAGCAGACAAGCAATTAAACTTTTTAATTGTTGCTTTAGCGAACCTAACACCTGAAAATTATTCCTTTATCCTCCCTTGTTAATTTAATGTTAATAAATAAAATTACAAGGTTATCCAATTTTCCCCTCGTTAAATCTTAAAAAAGACTTTATACCGTTGGTTCATCCTGTATATAAAGAGAAATATTGATCCAAAACTTTGTTATGAATACTTATGATATTTTATCATGCAACTGCGTTATTTAAACGTTTACTTTGTTAAACAAATTTAATGTAAATGCACTAAACAATACTTGTAATTAAGAATCTACAATTTGAATTGCATGAGCAATTTAAATGTTTACAAAATTTCATGTATTCCATTATTTATTGAAAATTGTTTGCGTAACTTGAAACTATTTTAATACATTGTATTTGTACTGTCGGAAAATTCAAACAAATTGCTCACGCTAACAACCGGAGGTTTGTGTCACACCATCCCCCCCCCCCTATTACGGTTTTCTTTTCTGAAATTGATGTTAGTCGCATCGTTTGGTACGAAAACATTTGTAAAATCGTTGAGTGAAATTTTCGAAATATGGCAGTCTATTTACAAAGTTGGAGCTAAAATAAGCGATTACTTACTTGTATGATGAGGTTTTTGAGCTCTCAGTGCTGAATATTTTTGAGAATGAAAGAATATAATGCACAGTATTTATAACACTAACAGATTTCAACAAAACTATTTCATTATAAATGACATAATTGAATTCCAGAGTTTCAGAAGCGTAGCAATGATACTTTGATTTATTACAAATGTAAGCTGTAAAATATTTAGCGGTGATCACTCATATTCATTTGAGAATGAAGACGCAATAGTACGGCTACCATGGAATGGATGATTTTTAAAAAAGTTAACTATTTTATAAAAAAATATGAGAATTTTGAATTTCTACAATTGTTTGTAAAAAATTGATTACACAGTTCTTGCGGCCTGAAGGCCGCACTGATATTATTCCTAAGTTAAATCGAGCGTTACAAGAGCGCACTTCCTCAATTTTTCATAGCGAAATATTAAAACTTGTAACGTAAAGGAGAGCGCTGATCCCTTTCCTTTAAAGGATGGATCCTTTAGAAAATATTTCTTTTCGCGAACTGTACTCAAAATTATTTTATTGCATTTAGTTCAATGAGGAAGTTGAGCGTCAATATTGCATGGATACATTTTTTAAATTGCATCTTAAATTGTACATCACAAAGCAATTTATCGAGCAGAAAATGTGCTGTACAGGCTGCTCTCACGATTATATGATTCCGAACTTTGAAATTGTTGCTTGAAAATTGGCAATAGTATGGAAGCCTAGTTTTTGTACCTTTACATATTCACACAATCGCATTTGATATTGGCATGTCTAATATCACAGAAACCACATGGGCGTATCAAATGTACAAATAATGTGTTACAATAGACGCCAGGTTAAACTTCCAAGTCCCACCACAGCACAAATTTGTACTATGGTTTCACCTTAAACTGTAGGACCAAAACTGAAACTCAATTATCAAATTTTAAATATAACAAGTAATTCCAATCAACAAATGGATTTTACGTGACCAATTGGGAAGAAAATATGACATGCAGAGTGTGACGTAGTTTCCAAGCTAACTCTAGAAAGACAAGTGACGCTAAGTAGAAACTAACGTTTGGAATATTACAATCTTTACAGCATTGCTTTACTGACTGTTAAATTTTAATAAAATATCTACCCTTCACTAGTGGAATAATAATTGGGGCCTACTAGAAAGGAAGAGACGTAATTCCGTTAATCTTTTATAGTAGGTATAAACGAAACATAAACAATTAACAAAATCGTTCAAAAATTTTGAATGGAATGCGAGGGGGGACGGTGGCAGGAGTCTAACAGCTAAAGAGGTTATAGTCAAAGAGCAGCATAAATTTCGGCCAACATATTCGGCAGCTTTTAACAACCCCGTAAACTTTGTTAAACTTTTACATTAAATTTATTACACAAATTAGTTTAAAACTTTAGCCAATTTTTCCACGCAAGTAATGGAAATAATGTTATAATTCTATTGGATTATTCGGTACAAATAATAATTGGACCATAAGCGGATTATAATGATTTTCGAAGTTGCATTCGTGAAACCTTCAATTCCAGCGATAAGTTTTAGGGTTAACACAATTTTTCTAACCATTCTGACGTTAATTTGACAGTCATAAGACAGTGGTAAAAGTGAGCAAGTACAAATTTATGGAACGCGACCAAACGCATTAATATTTTTCTCATAAAGAAAGTGAAACCGAGGCGTCTTAAAGCGGGCAAAAAATAAAATTTGAAACGTATCGACTAAGTTGATAAAGTCAGCTTTATTTTAACAAAGAAAATAAATTATAATAGCTAAAACTTTTTATGTGGTTGACTGATTTTCTGCAACTTTTGGAAGTGACGCAGATCAAAATGGCGGAAGGTGTTGGGAGAAATGTCCGATCATTAGCAGAGCTATTCCAGTAATGCCTGTTCTTTCTTCGTAAAAATGAAGCGATTTTCTCTGCTAAATTTGTTTTCTTATATATTATTGACTTTTCCTAATACTGAAATATAAAATGTAGCGATTTTGATAAATGTGCGTTAAGTCTAAGCCCCTAATAATTATTTCTTGATAAAGCACCCGCCTCTCACTTGATTGAAAGATGATCAAAAGTTGAAGGTTGTAGTTCAATTTTTCTCGTGTTGTACACATTTTTGTTCCGAGTTCCTACGAATTTAATTTATGTTGTTAATTAAATTTATAGCTATGAGCCATTTTCGCTCTAACTTTGCTCCCCTACGAAAGTATTTATTTAATTGCAAAAGATGCAAACGAGGCTTCACTAACTTAATTTGCACACGTACTAAATAATCGGCCCGAAAAAGTTCTTTGAGAAAACATAAGTCGTCGTCACTTCTATAAATCTTCCCGAAACATTAAGTACATACTTAATATAAATTAATGAATATCGTACGTAAGTAGTTATTAATTAGTTGACCTTCCATTAGTACATTACATTCAAGGAAAGTGGTCAATAAAAATCAATTTCTCCGACGTTTCAGGTGTTTTTACTTATTATTCCCAAATTCGTTTAGGGAAATAATTGAAATAATTAATTAAATTTGTCGAAACTCTAAAACAAGCCCGGATACGTATCTGGTCCTAAAGACAGAAGCCACTTAATTCCTGCACTACTTTTTGCGACAAAATTTTATGCCAAGGGGAAAATTATCGTAACTGCTCCACTTAGGAGCAAATTTATTTTGGAAGAAAAACGTCGTTGATTTTAAAACGACCGTAAAAATAAAGGTTGGTGATAATCGGAAACTGGGATTACGAAATTAACAAAATCGTCTGTGCTAAATTTCCAGCAGATCTCGATTAACAATTAACTGACGCCACCGAATTTATTTTATTTCAAAAATCAAATTTTTGATTAATTTTATTTTAGCGTTTATTTTACGGAAAGTTGACGAATAACTTAATTTGGTTGAAAAATAACGAATCGTTTAACTATGCAAATTAAGTTAAGCAATTAACCAATCAATAAAACCTAGTTTCGCAAGACTTGATTGTTAACATTTCTTTAGAAATAATTAATTAGCGTTGGCAGTTGAAATTAAGAGATTTTTTGCTGATGGTTTTGTATACGGTTCTGAGATCGTAATTCGGTTGAATCTTATCAGTGAACTGCGAGATCAAATTTTTTGTAAGCATTTTATTTCCGCTCTCAATAATTCATAAATAATTAACCATAAGTAGATGAATATATTATTTTCGAGCCTTAAGGGCGCGTTCCACTTAAATGTTTTGAGAGGGCGCTTTCCACTACTGATACATTTTCCAAGTGGAAAGCGTCCTAATGTAGGATATTATGCAATGTAAGCATCAAAATGCTTCAAATAAATTAAATTCTGTGTGTTTTGGTGCAAATAAATATTCTATTTCAAATCGATTGATTGTTTGATAAGTAAATAAAAAAGTGTCGATTAATTACGGTACTCGCTTAAAACAAATAAACACTACAAATAAATATTTTAATTTTTCAATGGATTGATTATTTGATTAATAAACAAAGATGTGTTAATTAATTTTTAACATTTAAAACGAATAAAAAGTAATGATTATATTTGCAATTATGGCACACACAACACGAAGCACTCATTCATCGTTAACTTTGCTTGTCTCAATTTATTTTATATTAGTAAAATTATCCTTAATCTGTTCTTAACTGCGTAAAAACGCTTTTGCGTCTAAATTTAATGGTTTTAATATGTTTGATAGTCAAAAATTACCCTGTCGTTATCAAAAAATAACGCATATTTGTTATTTTTATATTGTACAAGAATAAACCGATTAAAGTAGCGATAGTGTTAAACTTAGAACATAACAAATTATAAAATTTCGAGGTTAGAAAAAAAGTGCCAGTTCAAAATATTTTGATGTAGAAAACGAAATTAATTAATTACAAAGTTATTTTATAATAATCAAAATGAGGTATACTGGAATGTAAACAATTCAAAGCCCGAAATTAAAAGTTGCACTAGCGACATCTCTCAGATGTAAACCCAATTTTGCCTACAATTCGAAAAGAAAGAATATTTACAAATTATTTAACAGAAAGTCAACCAAATTCAAGGATTAATTACTTGGAGGCTTGATGTTTTCGATGAACTTTTGCAAGAATTCAAAACTCACAAGTTTCAAAGTAATCAATTCGAAAACAAGCAGAGGTAACTAATAAAAAAATACGTAGTGAGGCAGAAATTTAGTGCAAGAAAATTTTTCCTCCCCACTTTTGTCAAGTCTAGATTTGCAAATTGATGAAATTAAATTAACAAGCAAAGTTGAGTTTAATTTCATAGAATGCCTGAAGATAATTTGCTTTAATGTTAAGTATAAATTAACTACATTGAAATAAGCAAAACGAAATATTTATTAATTGCGGGTTTATTAAACAAGAAAGTTGGTGGCAAGAAAATTATAAACCCATCAATTTGTATAAGTAGGTAGTTAGTTGTATGAACATTAAATGCTTTTAGCGAAAACTAAGCAAATCTAGTATTAAGTTTTATGCTTGTTTAAGCAATAACAACTTGTTTGGAAAATAAACCTGTTAAATAAATAGAGAAGCTTGAGTAATCACAGCTCCGCAGTAATTTTTCTGCCCCTTGGTGTGCTTTTCAAACTTACGTTAAGTTAACCTATTCGGGGTAATTTCAGATGAATATTTTAAATATTCAAAATTTTGTTGATCTATTTAAATTAAAAAGACAAAATGTTATAACACCCAAAAACTATAAAAATTTTTATTAACTGGTAAAAAAATAATCTGTGGTTTCCCACATAAAAAGTTTTACTGCTAGTATAACCGAAATTTGTTATAAAAATAAAAATAGTGAAATACGTCCTTGCAAAAGGATCCTCATTGTATTTTGACCTTCATATACGCGAAACGTTGCTTTGCAAATTTCTTGATTTAATCTTCACTTATGCAGTAAGAGATGAGCTGCTATTATGCTTTAATTGTAATAATTGGGTAAATTTGCACAATTGATAATACCAAATTGACATAACTAATTAAATTGCGAGCAGGTAGATTGGATTGCATGTTAATTAAGGAAAATCCTTGTTTTGATAAATCGGATGAAAAATTTGAAAATTTAATTAAAAATTACTGTACAGCTAAAAGCTCTTAACTTTGTTGGTATATATCAAAATATTTAACATTTTTTACATTTTTCGTAATGGAGGAATAAAAATATTTCTATATGCAGCAAAATTAATTTATACAAAATATTTACGTAGTAATAAAAGTTGCAGTGCCTAACTAACCGAAGAGTTAGTTCCCCCCCCCTTTTCTCTTGGTAAGTAATCAAGTAAGTCTCTTAGATTTATTTTCAAAAATATTTGGTTCAATATATTAAATTTCCGAGCATGTTTGTTCCGCTTTAACGTTACCTCGAGCAGTATTTTGATAGCTGTTTTTCGTGATGCTTATAAAAGAGCCGATCGTTCAAACCTTCTCAATTTTTTGTGACACACTACGGCCATAGATACATATTTATGTGTTTTACAACCTAACCCTCTAATTTACTTATTTTACATCGATAGAAAATCTCTAACAACATAAAAAATATTTATTTTAACCCTACGTGTCGGCGATACGAGATTTCACAATATTTTCGAAAATACAAATTTAGAATTTACTAAAATCATTTTAAAATTCTTTTTAATTTAATTTCGGCCTTTATAAACTTTTGACAGCAATTTGGTCTATTTTAATTAATTCGTAAAAGGCAAAAAAAGCACCTGTGCATAATTTTTGCAAAAGATTTAATTTAGTTTATATTTCTACAGCATAAAAAAAATTAAAGTCGAAATTATCCTGTAGTTTAGGTCGAAAAGTCACCGAATATGTTTTTGTATTTTATAAATTACCCTTAGTTTTTGAGTGGGAGAATTAAGCTCACCTGAGGTGGTAGAAAACTACATAAGTAAGCTTAATTAATGCTCGAATAAACCATATTTTCTGACAACATAAATATTAGTTTTCCTTGAACTATGAGAAAACAGTAATCTGTTTCAGATAATCTGGTTATATATTTTGCAAAATAAGCAAGTTTTAAGGTAGGTAGTAAAAATTTAACTTTTCAAGTTCCTATAAAACACAAAATAAAATAATTTATATTTCTTATTTTTATAATTCAAATTATTCTTTCTGCACTTAGCGTACGATAGTTTACACTTAAAAGTCGTAACCTAATTTTCCTTTTGTAAAATTTAGATGTAGTTTTCGAATAACACGATTAAGCTCACTTAAAGTAGTATACATTCAGAAAAGTGAGCTTAATTGGTTTACGAAGCAACTGAAACTTTTAAAAACTTATAAATTACATTTTTGTGAACTAATATAATCAAGGTAGTAAAAATTTCACAAAAATTCTGTTTTCCATTTTGTAAAATTTCTTAATGCTAGAATACAATCAAATGTTTAATCAAAATTTCAATCTCTGCTTTTATTTTATAATAATAAGCTTATTTATCATCTGACAGATGAAGCTAAGCTCATTTAAAATAAAATTATTATTTAATACAAGACAAACAACAATGACCCTTAGAAATACGAAAAGTGGGGGGGGGGTGACTGGGGATTCGAACCCTTAACTACTTATTCGTATAGTTGCTTACATTTCACTCCATGCCAGGGTTGTAAAATTGTTTTGAATTTCAGTAAAATACAACAATTAAATTAAGTTAACTTTTCATGTGTGTTTTCAACTTACACTTCCAACAGTTAAAATTCAAATCGAAAAGTTTTTGCTATAATTTATACCAAATTATTTTTCTTACGGTATAATACAACAGTTTAATGTAAAACTAAAAGTTCGACACATATTTAAAAGTCACATCTTGTGTTTTTATTGCATAAACGTAAGTTTTAGGTTTTGTGGATTAACCTAAAGCTCACTTGAAGTAATGAAAAGCTTGATGACTAAGCGTAATTGGTTTCCAAGGATATTAAATCTTAAAGAAACTCAAAACTTGTATTTCTTTCGAAAACTAAAAGGTACAATTTTCTGTGCTTAAAACCAACGTTTACACTTTAGTGAGCTTAATTGATTGCCAAAAAAGTTATAGTTTTTTTAATTTTGAATTATTTGAAGGTATGATCAGGTTTTTAACAGATTTAGTCTGATATTTCAAAAAAAAAAAAATTCAAAGGAAATGCAAGGATCAAATTCTTTTAATCTTATAGAATACAACCAAAATGATTTTACTCATTATTTTAGTGTGTATGGTGCAACAGTAGGGTTTTAAATAAATTAACTAATTAAATGAACTTTTAATTAGTTTTTCAACAAACCAAATAATAAAATACGTCAATTTTGGTTGTAAATATTTTTTTGGAAATAGCAACCGGTAAATTAGTGCATGGTCGTGGGAGCAAACCCCAAGTATATAGGAATTTTTATGATAGAGTTTCCCTCATAAAGTGCAAGGACATCATCTAAAAACAAACATTTCTTGCTATCTTATTTTGATAATTATGAAATAACTTGGTGATTACATTTATTTTCCAGCTCCACTGTAATTTAAAAATTAAATGAGAAATCGGGTTTGCATTAAATTCAAATTGTTTTATTAATAATATAATATTTTATTATTTTCTACATTACATAATTAAAAAAGTGCTAAAATTCCTTCAAATTATTACGTAAAAAACGTAATCTCTTTAGTTTTTAACTGCTTTTCACGAAAATCCCGAATAGCAATTAACTTAATTACAGAAATGAGTTAAGAAGATTGGTTTCATTTCCTAGTGCGCAAAAAATCAAAAAAGAGTTAATCAAATATTAATAAATTCCCATTTTTATTTATCTTATCAAATTGGAATTTCGTGTTACGAACGTATCCAAAAAAATTTCCAATAAATTTGTCTATCGAAGCAACCGACCCGAATATTTATTTTAATATTTATTTTTTATTGGTCAATAATTCAGTTGGACCGAGTGAAATTCCATCATACAATATTCGTACCTGTTGTTTTTTTTTTCAAATTAATAAAAATTTATGCTTATTCAGATTTTAAAGGCAAATTAAAATTTAAAAAGCTATCAGATTTACTAACATTTTAATTGCGAAAAAGTGTTCGATTCGAATGGATTTGGTTATGATTTATTATTGTGTTTGCCGTATAATTGATTGCATTTAATTTACTGAAAAGTAAAATCATTTGTAAACTTTTTTATTGTGAAAGCGTTTCAGTTAAATAATGCAGCGTGGTTGATCATTGCAATACATAAACGTAGCCTCCGTTTTTGAAATGATTCCACTAATTAACGCTTCACATTAAAATTGTTAAAAAAAACATTAACAAAGCAATTTTCTTCCTTTAAAAGCTTAAATAGTGAGCTTTTAAATTCGGAAATGTATAAAAAGGGTCAGCTTGGCTTTGTTAGGAATAAATTATAAATATTTTGATTTTGTTGAAATTTACAAAATTTTAATTATAAAATAAGATTAAAGAATACATTTTCAAAAATGATCAGCGTTTGTTTTGATTAATTCGATTTCTAACGAAAATTTTACGTTAAAACAACCAAACCATTTTCTAATGGAGAACTTTTTAAGATCCCCAACGATTTTAAATTGTGATTTAAATTTTGTATACATAATATAAATTACCCGCTAAACTAAATAAATTTTGAATTAAAACCGGAATTCAATTTCGCCAAGCAGAAATACACCATATATTATTTAATTTTCGTCGTAACTTGTTTAAAATATCAATATTAGTTATTATGGCGTGAACGTAAATACTAATTTTTGTTACGTTTGATTTACGATGTAACATGATAATCGTAAATCTCAGTCAAGCATATACAGGGTGGACAACGCACGGTCTAGTTAAACAAACAAAAATTATTCGCCAGGAAAGTTTAGAATTCCTTATACTAAAGTTTGTCTTGACTTATAATATGTGTAGTGTAATAATTTTATTCAAAGTAAGTCTTGTTTACATTTGTTAACTGCAAAATGTGTTTAAGAACTTATAAAACTACTTACAGCTCTTCCGCTCTAAGAACGCGGAACGTAAATTTAACTTGACGCCTGAACTATTAGGTACAGTTTAAATAATAAAGATAACAACAGCGGAAAATGTTTTTTTTGCTAAGAACACAGCAGAAAAACTTAAATTAACAAAAATTCAGTGGATGACGGATTCCCTCTCGTATCTATGAATAATAACTTTTAGTGCTTCGATTAAATCTGGCAAACGAAGATTTCTCGATAAATCACTGTTTTCCTCCTGGTGGCTACTGGCAATCTTAACGATCGACTCTGAAACGTCAAAAAATAAAATGTTAACTCAAACTTTCTCAACAACTTTGGTAATGCTTTCAATGTTTTGAACAAAATATTCACCTATTCTTTTAAAAAGTATTGTGGCAGTCGAAAAACTTGTTTTTCCGTTTTCAACTTCTTATCGAAGTTTATCGTAATACGATTATATTCCAATGCATTCGAATAACTTTGCATTTCTATTGCTTCTAAATTTCTTCAATAGGATAATAAATAAGTTGTGAATTTACTCTTACGTATTTTGAAATTGAACAAAAAAGTAAAATCTCAGTTTATTTATTTTTTTAATAATGGAAAGCGCTAAGCTTATATCCCTACTGTTTTATTTTAATTAATACAGCTTATCCGACAGATGGAAATGATATTCAAACTCTCAAATGCTTGGTTTGCATTTGCTTACCTTCTCCACTCTATCACTCTTTGGGGATTTCTTTTATCAAATTTACCCAGATTTTAACGCTGCTTACGAACCTGTATTTTCACTTTAAAGTCGGACGTACGGTTAAAAGTTATGATAAAGTTATCGTACAAAATTTACAAAACTTATAAGACACGCCACTAGAACCTGTTGAACAAATACCTTTTTTTATTGCGTATGACACAATGTAGAAAATATTCAGTGGCCTTACTACCATTTTCGATGGGAATCAAGAATTTTTTAATATATTTATCACATCTAGAAGGTTTAAAAGGATTTACTAGGGGAGGGGAGGATCATTCTCCACATCAGTCCTCCAGAGCCTCGCTGATGGAGTATTTATGGCACCCACCAATTAGATCCTTTAGTCCCAACCATTTTTTAGAACCAATAACTAATCTGAATAAGAAATCTGTGTCATCTCTAACAGATATTGTGAAATATTCGACATCACTTAATTAAAATTTAAATGATTTCAATATCTCGATTTTCCCTTTTTTTAGAAAAATATTTCTAATAAAAAATAATTTATATATAATAACAATATTGAAAGAATGATTGGGTATGTGATACACCTTGTATTTTATATTATGTTGGTCAGTGGTCTCCAACCATATACCCACGGGGACCACAACTCATAAGTTTTTAATTAAATTTGTTCAAGTAAAGGTAAAAGAACTGGATTTAGAGCTCTTGTATCTGCAGAATTGTATTCCACTAAAATCTCATATAGCAATTTAAAACTTTCGGAATTTAGTCAACTGAGAAAAGTTTCCTTTCTTAAAAAGTGCAGCATGTAAGTTAAAAAATATCTGTCGAATTGTAAATTTATAGATGAAATTCTGCAATCAATAAAGTCATGAACTTAAAAATTGCCATTAAATCAAATTTATGCAATAAAGTTACAATTTTCTAAAAATATGGATGAATAAATTATTTTTTTGACCCCACAAAAGTGAGTTAATTATAAATAAGTCAAATTCCATTGAAAGAAACTTGGTCCTAATTGTATAATGGCTGGATTACGTATATAAACGACAGAAAAACACCTATAAATCGTAGCAGGTTACAAATTGTGCAGTGCTTGCAAATTATGGCTTAATTATATGGAAAAAATTGATTAGGTTATTATGATAGTGCTTGGATTAATTTTCTATTCGATGTTAAATTTATATTTGTTTTAAAAACTTTATTCAAATTGGCTTTAGTAAAATTCAAAACTTATGCTTTTAAATTTTAATTAAATTATTTGTATGCAAATGCACTCAATTTCATATTCAGGAGTTATTTAAACAAAGTTAAGTCCTTTGAATACAACTTAACTTTTATTGTAATTAATATTCGATCAAATGATGATTGTGTGTTTAAAATAATAAATTTTTATATCGACAGATAAGTCAGGTAATAAATGTGCACAAACCTTGATTTAAATAGTAAAATTATTCGCCAAATTAGTCCTGATTTTCAACCAAATTTAATTTGCTTTTTTCTAATTTTAAATTGAAAAAAACCTGCTTTCAATTTGCCAGAAAATCGCCTACGGGCAAAAATATTACACATCCGTTTTACATAAACTAAATGTTATAATTTTTAACATTAATTTGTAAATCCGAGGTTCTTGCTTCGATGTAAACAAGGAAAATTAATGCTGCAATCCTTTGAATACTTGAAATGTTAAAGAAAATTACCTGCGGCGTTTTAACTTGCAATTCTGTTATAATTTATATTTCTAATTATATTACCCAGTATCTCGTTACTTAATTATTGGCGCTTTACAATGTTTTTAATTATATTCTGCTAGAGGGCCACCACCGCTTATAATTCCTTTAAATAAAAATTTCAATACCAATCTGTCTTTGCTGACGAGACAAAGTCTGAAACTTCAAACAACTGAAGCTGAGACAGAATTATTAGGTTAATTACTGTCATAATTGGTTAGAAACCAATAGCGTGTTCAAGCCATTAAGCTTAAAAAAAGAAAATCGAATTATGCTCAACTAAATCAAATTTAAAATTATAAAATTTAAAAGCAGTTCATAGGATTCTAGCAGGATGTTCTTATTCTGTCTAAGTTGTAACAAGGTTCAAGTTTGTAACCCGGGGGTTAGGGGGGAATATTTTCTTAAAAAACTTAAATTCCAAATAATGGAATTTTGTGTTGAATTTGCTAAAAATTATTATGGGGTGATAATAACAAGATTTGGGTAAATTTACCTTCCTAAAATCCCGAAAACATTAGAAAAAGTTAGAAATAAGAAATCGATCCGATCAAAGAACATTTTTTCGTCAACTGTGGTAAATATTATTTTCTGGAAATGTTTTTCTAATCCTAGGAGCTTGAAAATCTGTTGACTTTGAACTTGGAAGTAGGGTACATTTCGATTTTATGGAGAGGCTATTCCCTGATTTACTATACTTTATAGCAAACGTAAAAAAATTAACCATTAAAGATAAAGTTTGTGAAAGCTTTCAATAAATTTAAATATTTCAAATTTGTTTCCATATTAACTGCTGCTTTTAAAAAATTAGATTTAAACCATTAAGTCGTTTCCATTTAAATCCTTGGAAGATAATTCCTCGATTACTTATGTAATAGAGTTTAGATCACGTAATTTTCAAATATAGGGAAAATTTATTAATATTAATGTGATACAGAACAAGAAGATAAATTTATTCCGACCTTTTCCTTTACGAACCTCAATGTTGACCTGCATTATTAGTTGGAGAAACAAAGGGTTCGAAATTTTATGTTCGAATCTCGGAATCACGTTTCACAATTTTCATTCTGGTGCTTTAATTAAATACGAAATAATAAATGTTTTAAATTTACCTATAAGGTCGCACGACAACATTTTAATCTTTCTAGACCCTCTCGACATTGAATTTCCATCATGTGGATCCAACGTGAGCTTGAGAGGAATACAGCGTTTTCCTTTAAGGTATTTCCTAATTATAGCGGGAAACCACTTGGATTCGATGAATTTGAAGGAAATCACCTGCTCCAACTGTCTTAAAAATTCTGCTTGCTTTTCCAACCTTTTCGTTTGGCCTTCCTGTTGCACCCCTTGTATATCATTTACCGCCAAACCTACCATTAAATTCATGAGAACGATGCTCGAGAGAATAATAAAAAACAAAAACACTATTCGTGAAGTTGCATATAAACGCATTCCCGAGGTGCTATCAAACAAATCTTCATAATCAAACTCGCCCATCATCATAACTGTCGTCTTCACTAAAGCTCTCCATGGGTTATCAAACTGATTATTGCTTTGAAACTGAATCGAAAAGCTCAAAGCAAAGCCAATTAAGAGGCACACGAAAATAAAAAGAACCTGAGAGGAATTTTTAATTTTTAATTTAAAAGTGATGTAATATAAAAAAAATTAAAGTACCTTGATAACATTTTGCAAAACGACCGCAAACATTAATGCGTAGTAACCGTATGTTGGAAATCTTCCAATTAAGAGCATTAATTCTGTCCATGCTAGCAGAACTGCGATGCTCGAAGCGTGTAAGATCCATTTGGGTGTACCTGCATTAAATTATATTAATCTAAATCTGTTAATTATACATTGTAAGCATATTTCTGCTCTGTTTACTTACTATCGATTATTGTTCCTTCGTCGATACGACGAAACCCAGACAATGAAATTACGAGCGATAAAATTGTGCAAGTCAAATTTAACCACAGTTCGTATTGATGCAAAAAATTTCTCCGAACCAAAGTACACTAAAATTAATAAAAACCTAACAGATTATCTGTCCGAAAAAGCAAAACAAGAAATCGATCTTTGCACCCTGCACGACCTACAAGTAGTGCAAAAGCAACCCCCTGTGTGTCGATACAGCACCAAACTTATCAAGTTAGTAGAATGAAGTGTTAATTAAATTATTGCGTGAATTGAATGAATTTGGCCATGCAGGGTCGTTAGGTCGGTCATCGTGTTAATTAAAATTGCTGGAAAAATTGTTTAAATTATTTGTATGGATGTGTAGCTTTCGAGATAAAAGTTTCAATAATTAAAACAAACAAAATCGTAAGAACTTGCCTTCCTACGCATTTCGTGTCCATGGGGAATCAAGTTTCAAGTTTGTTTTTCAAATATCAATCAAGGTGAGGTTCAACTTCTTGTTCGAAAAATAATAAAGGCGAACAAAATTCACGTGATTAAAAGGTTTTAAAAATAGCGGCAGCAATCTTTTGGTTTGCTGGATAACAGCGACGAGATTTTCCGTGTGGGCAGGAACGGACTGATGCTAATTTTGTATTGTAAAGCAAATTTGGGTGTATACATTTCAAGATTAAATTAAAATTAATTTTGGTAATAATCTTTTGAAACCTTAATTCCTTTCGAATTACATGAAAATATTACATCAAAGTTTTAATAGGATGTCATATGCTGAAGAAGGTGTAACAGACAATTCAACTTCCTTTCTTAATTCCTATTGCATTCAAAAAGTTTATCTTGAATTATTATAATATAATAATTACGATAGGGGTGACTTCTATCTACTGGGCCTTTGTGACCTTCAGGATTTGAATTGTCTTCCTAGATTTATGCTATTGTGCATTGCGTGCACACAAAGCGCTTTCATATACCACAAAGTAATTTACAAAATTAAATGTGTAATTGCACAATCAATTTAATAAACGGAAATTTAGTGAATTATTTAAAAGCAATGGTAACAAGTGTAATGTTAATCAGACTAAAATACAAATAGATTTTTCTACATTACCTTCGTGCGATAATATCATAATAAATGTTGTATAATAATAACTATTGAGTACCCGTGTCAAAATTTTAGGTGTAGAAATAAGGTCCCCCGCAAATGAATCGATTTTGAACCAACAAGCAAAAGATATGTATAAAAAATTTCGCCATCGACGGTCCGTTCTTCATTATGATAAAAATCTTAAATTTAACTGTTGAAAAACGATGGCAGGAAAACAGGATCAAGAGGTCAACGAAAAATAAGTATGGGTTCTTAGAAGGAAATCAGATTACCTTTAAGATCCTCGGGAACTACCCGAAGGTGTGACGTTATAATTCAGGACGTATGTGGATTGCACCGATGTAAATAGTTAATACTTGGAAAGGCGGTTGTAATTGATTTAAAGATGATAGATCCGAACAAGATTTGTTGGTCTTGTCAAAACTGACTCTTTCGCATCCCCGCTTCGCGTCGCTCCGCTCTGAACAATTTACCAATTAGAAATATCCCCTAGGGCCGTCTAACTAGGCAAAATGTGCTATTGGGAAGGGGATTAATATTAAATTTGACATTTGCTTTGCTTTGCTGACAAATTTTAAATATTTTTTTTTAATTTCCTGCCAAGAACAATCAACGACTAATTAATAAACAATTGCAATATCAAAAGTAAGGTTAGATTTTTTGGTTAAGGCATAAAGTTTGGGTAATGGTCACTAATTTCCGTAATTTTTGTAGCAAAACTTTATAATACTGTTAAATTACAAATTAGTTGTTACAAAGAGTTCATTTTCATTTAAGTTTCCATCAGATAAATTAAAATAATATTTTTAATGTAATTATACCATCAAATAGCCAAGTCATTTTTATATTACTTTTTCATTTCATCAAGCTTTCAAAATTACACATTTAATAGTTTTTTTATGATACCAACATCATAACGTAACGAGAAATAAATATTTGAATTTTAACAGCAAGGGAAGATACCTAATTACATAAGTAGAAATTTTATTTGAAAAATAGATGTCAAAGAGCAAGACCATAAATTGATTTCTAATTTAGTACAATCTTTTGTATATTATCAACATAGTAAATTTCCAAAAGGTTTTATCTCTTTTGGAATTATTTCTTGCACGTCTTTTTTTGTCATTTTATTACCTTTTCGACATATTAGGTCTCTATGGCTTTGATCTTCGATGAAACGGACATTTAAGGCTGTTCGGTAAGCACAAAAATGTGATGTGCAAATAACATTCTTATTGCACGTCATATCGTAAGTAATATTTTGTTAACAAAGAGAAGCTAGAAAAAATTTACTTGGGCTAGGTATGAATTTCGTAATGGACCGACTAGTGAAGATTGAAGAAGCCCGGTTATTTGAATGGAAAGCTCCCAATTGTTGCTATGCAACGATGCCTTCGCGTTCGTATTGCAAAATGAAATCTTATTATATAATTGTTAATAATTTCGTACAATTATCAACAATTATAATTAATAGGAATTCATTTTCAAATATGATGCTCGAATATAAGTACATAATTTACGAAATTATCTTGGCATAGTGTAAATAACGTAACATCGAGCTTTTCTGTATGAAGTTTCAGCTTTCAAGATTAACTATGTATTATTGCTTTTAAGCAAGAGGAATCGAGTTGAAGCAGTCGTGCGTTGCTAAGCAACCATATGTTTTTGTTCAAAATCTTAATTTACCAATTAAAACAGTAGGTATTATAGTATTACTACCGAATATCATTTTCGGAACTCAGTTTTTGAGTTATTTTGTAGGAGTACAAAATTTTAGTCCTTTTATTAAGTATATTGTATTATTCTACGGCTTAAGCTGACAGTAGTAGTTATTAAAATTAAAGCTTTGTGTAATTAACTGTTATTCCAACAAGTAGATTTATAAAATTTCTTCCGATTAATTTTTTCTACTTTTGAATTTTTTATTTTCCAATTATAGGTAATTTATTTATCAAATTCCGTGGTTTATGCTTACCTGAGCAGAATCTAATAATATCGAAAGAATTTTATTATTGTAAGCTGTGGATTTTCAAAATTTAAATCTTCGCTTCTTCAGTTTCTATTTAGGTATGTATATTAATAATTTTCCGTTACAAACTCCCGTTTTATAAATTTAAAATTATTATAAAATAAAACTGGATTTGTTTTTCTAAATTTACCTATGATGTTATCGAATTGGGGATGTTGAAACTACAGAGATTGCAGATTCTTCCGGTTAATAAAAATATTAGCTCTCTCAATCGGGTAATGCATGAAAGAAACTCCTAAATAATGTGAAATTAATTCTGGTTGTCGTAGAAAATAGAATAAAACAAAAAAGTCCTGTCTACACAAAAGAACCAAATTTTTATGATTATTTGTGTTAAAACATTTTCTATTCTTAATTTAAATTAATTTTATAGTTTTCTTGAATGTAAAATATAATTATTCATTTTTATGTACTGTTTTATTTCATATTTAAAAATGTAGTGTTATACCATTGATCAATTTATGTGTTTCAAATATCTCTTTCTAAAAATTAGTCTCTTTTTAAATTCTTACAAACCGTTTTATGTATTTCTATAATTAATTTTTATGTATAGTTCTTTGTTAAGTCATTCTTAAGTAAAATTCAGCGCATGTGTGTATTTTCAAATTATAATAAAAACTGAAGTAATTCACCAGAGTCCACTAACAACCTTCAAGTTATAAAGTTCAACCAAATTTTCAATGTGTAATTTTAATTGTAAATACTTGTACAAAAATCCGAGCAAATAAACAACGATAGTTATAATTACGATTCGTTTTATTTCCAACATTTTTGGTCCTTCGAGCCGGATTTTTTTGTACTTATTAATGCCGAATTTTATTAGTGTCGGATTTCAAAAACGCAAAAACGTTAGTGAAAATCTCAGTGGAACAATTTACTCAACGAAAGCAGTAATTGTTCAAAAAAGCGTCTTGGTAATTCAATCAATGCAATTGCAAGACCAACGAATCTCATCACATTAAAATTGCTCAGAAAATTAATAAATCACAAAATCGCAGGTGGACATCTCTAAAATCTCAAACAAATACGTTAGTGAAAATCTCAGTGGAACAATTTACTCAACCAAAGCAGTAATTGTTCAGAAAAAGCGTCTTGGTAATTCGATCAATGCAATTGCAAGACCAACAAATTTCATCAAATCAGAATTGCATAGAAAATCGTTCTATCAAAAAATCGCAGGAGGACATCTCTGAAATCACAAGTGAGTTCCTTTTATCCTAAATCTCATTAATCCTAAATCTCAATAATTATTGTCGCAATTTGAGCAATTTTTTTATATATAAATCTCATTTCTTGACTTTTTTATTACTTATATTTTTATTACTTGTTTTTAAATAATTTTCAATGGAACTTACTAAATTAAATCTCACCGAGCTAAGACGTAAACGAGACACGGTTAAAGTTCGTTTAACATTTTTTAAAAATTTCATGATACCTGATTTCGCAAAGGTTAACGAAGGAAAGGAGGAAGCTTTTGTTCAACTTGATAATAGGTTACAAAATATTCACATTCTCTTCAATGATTTTGAAAAAATTCAAAATATAATTGATTGCAAATGTAATTCAAATGATGTGGATAAAGAATTCGATGAACGCGAATCATTTGAAAATTTGTACTTTAAAATTACTGCTCAAGCGCAATACATTTTAAATAATCAAAATAAAATCGCAGTTTCGGGAGGGGTTGTTAAAGTATTTGGCAGTAATTTAATAAATTCAGGTGGTCATCATATGAAAAAACAAAATAAAGCATTGTGTCTAAATCATTCAGTTATTGAAACTCAGGAAAAATTCGCAAAATTCTCGTTAATTGAAGAACCATATTCAAACGCGGAATTAGAAACCGACGAAGAAACAGAATCTCAAAATCATTTTATGAAAAACATGCGTCGCGATTCTATTGGTAGATTTGAGGTATCAATTCCATTAAAGGAATCCATTAAAATACCTCAAGAAAATCTCATTTCATATTATCTCCCTCATCATAGTGTTATCAAAGAAATCACAAGTACACCAGTTAGAGTTATTTTTGACGCTTCTTGCCCTTCTGACAGCGGAATATCACTAAATGAATTACAGAATATCGGTTCTCAAAACATACAAGACGACTTATGGTCAATTTTAGTCCGTTTTAGAACGCACAACATAATTATATCGGGGAATATTTCAAAAATATTCTTGCAAATGAAAATCCAGAAGAAGCAAAGAAATCTTCAACGCATATTTTGGAGCAGGTCAAATCATTTAACCTCAAGCTCACATCTCGCTGTACGATGTTTAAAACAATTAGCATTAAAACTATCAAAAACAAATAATAGAGCATCCCGTGTAATTGAACGCGATTTTTACATGGATATGTTATCAGGAGCACGTACAGATGAAGAAACTATTAAAATATGCAAAGAAATCTATAGTATTTTAAAATCAGCAGGCTTTGAATTGAGAAAATGGAATTCTAACTCTCCTAATGTATTAAAATCAATGCAAAATCTAAATAAAAATTCAAACTTAAATTCCAATAATATCAAAGAATTCGGAGAGCAAAGTCAAACAAAAACTTTAGGGTTATATTGGAATTCTCATAAAGATTTCTTAATGTTCAAAGTTGCAAGTTACGAAAATTCAAAAATTATTTCAAAAAGAACAATTTTGTCTACAATCGCTCAAATTTTTGATCCTTTGGGTTTAGTAAGTGCATCAGTCGTAATTGCGAAAATATTACTTCAAGGTTTATGGTTGTTAAAAATAACATGGGATGATCAAATTCCTATTGACCTACAAAAACAATGGCTACAATTTAGACAAGAATTACCTATTTTAAATTCGTTAGAAATACCAAGACAGGTAATTTTCAAAAAACCTGTTCGATTAAAATTGCATGGTTTGCTAATGCAAGTTGCAAAGCTTACGGTGGTGTTGTTTATATTCGTAGCATAAACGAAAATGGAAATATTCATGTAAATCTTTTATGTTCTAAAGGCAAGATCGCACTAATTAAATTTTTAACAACACTTAAACTTGAACTCTGCAGTGCATTACTTTTAGCACACTTAATTAATAAGTTAAAAAATAGTTTTAATTTTCAATTTAATAAAATATTTTTATGGTTAATTTCTAAGGTAGTTTTAAGTTGGATCGCATCTCCTTCTAATCAATTTCAAATATTTGTTGCAAATCGCATTTCGCAAATTCAAATTCTAACAACAAATAATGATAACTGGCATTATGTAAAAACAACGGAAAATCCAGCGGAATTGATTTCCCGAGGAATTTTTCTAAACAAATTATTAAAAAATGAGTTATGGTTCCATGGTCCATCAAAATGGCTTCGCGAAAGTAAAGAATCATGGCCAGAATTTTCATTTAAATTACAAAGAGACCTTCCAGAAAAACGAAAGCAAGTTACCTATATCATTTCTTGTAGTTAAAAATGAGCCCGTAAATGATTCTCAAAGATTCTCAAATTTCATAAAATTAAAACGCGTTTATGCATATGTTTTACGGTTCATTAATATAATAACATTAAAAATTCTCGAAATGTTTTCAAAGGTCCTCTAAAAGTTTACGAATTATAAAAAGCTATTAAATGTCTAGTAAAAAATCTCACAAAGGAAAAATTATCAAATAAAATTAAAACAACTTATTGAAATAAAATCATTGCATAAATCATCAAATTTACAAAAACTTAATCCATTTTTAGATTCTGAAGGAATTATTATTATTAGAGTAGGTGGACGTTTACACCTATCAAAATTATCATATAAACATCCATTGTTAATCTCATCTAAGCATTATATTAGGCGATTATTATTTAAAAGCGAGCATCTTCGTCTCTTACATGCGAATCCCAAATTGTTACTTTATTCAATAAATATAATCACACCAATCATGGGAGTAACTATTACCAAAAAATCGCATCTTACCTCAACCAACGTTTTTTGTCACCGGTTACGACTATGTTGGCCCAATATCATTAAAGAAATTAATCAAGGTCGGGGTCGTAAACCTCCAGATTTAAAGGGATACATTTTTTCGTATGCTTTAATACTCGAGCAATGCAATTTTTAGAATTAATCACAAGTTTAATAAAATCACAAGCATTTATATTCATGTTTCTAAGTTTTATATCGCGTCGTGATAAAACTCAGAAAGTTTATTCGGATAACGGGCGTAATTTTGTAGATGCAAAAATTGAATTACATGAATTATTTAATTTCACAAATTAAAAATCAAATTTCAAATGATGGTGTTGATTGGTTTTTTATACCACCACACGTATCACATTTAGGGTGGATTTGGAAAAGTCGAGTACAAGCTTCCAATTTTCATTTAAAACGTGTTTTAGATAATTCAAAATTAATATTTGAGGATATGATTATGTTACTTGCTCAAATTGAGGCAATTTTAAATTCCAGAATACATGTTCCTTTATCCGCAGATCCTTATGTTTTTGAATCCTTGACCTCTACTCACTTTATAATAGGAAGAAGTCTAATTTCGTTATCTGATGCAACTCTGTTAGAAGTACCTGACAACAGATTTTCTAGATATCAAAAAATTTCAAAAAATTAATCAAACATTATGGCATCAACTACTAGAAGTCAATTCGCTTGTTCTTATTAAAGACGATTAATCACATCCATATGTATGGAAATTGGGAAGAATAATTATGGTTCATCCTGGTACAGATGGAATTTCACGAGTCGCAACAATTCGCACTTCTACTGGAGAATTAAAAGAGCTTTTCCTAAGCTTTGTTCACTTCCGCAGCAAAGTGTTGTAAAAATGAGTGAAACGTGAAGTGCGCGTTTAAAAAAACTATAAACTATTTGTAATCTTATAATCATTTTAGTGTTTTAAATTTATATATTATTATTTCATGTCATGTGCCTCTTGTATGCAATTTTCATTTTATAATTAATTCTTATTAATTTTTTTTGTTGAAGGGGATTCCTTCAAGGCGGGGGGCATGTTAAAACATTTTCTATTCTTAATTTAAATTAATTTTATAGTTTTCTTGAATGTAAAATATATTCATTTTTATGTACTGTTTTATTTCATATTTAAAAATGTAGTGTTATACCATTGATCAATTTATGTGTTTCAAATATCTCTTTCTAAAAATTAGTCTCTTTTTAAATTCTTTGTTGCGATTTCGCTCTTTTTAAAACTCAGACCAGCTAGCTCTGCATGAAATCTTATCTTAAGGCCGGAGTTAGCATTTAAGTGAGAATACTTACCCTGCTTTTCTTTTATATTAAAGGTTGAAAAGACAGAAATTAAATCAATCAGAATTAGATAAAAAAATTATAATATATAGAAATAACTTAATTGAACGATACATTTTTAATATTACAAAAGCCAAAATGGATCACAAATCTTGACTCGTAATTTAAAAGTCGGAGTAACATCTATCATAATTAATACACAAAAACTTATTCTAAAAAACATAAATACACAAATAAACTGTGATTACGGTAAATGTGACAAAATTATTAAAAGATCATATTTAATCAAAAACTAAAGGAATTAAACCAGTAATCAAAGTTTACCAAATAGAAATTCGATAAATTATAATTGTGATAGGTACGTACCCAAAAGTTTATTATAAATACGAATTCACTCATTGTGCGCATTTTGTTGTCAAAGTTGGTTGATTTCCCAATCCATTTACTTTCTTTAATTATTGATGGTACGTGGTCCAAAATCCATGAAATTCCAATTCGGCGATACATTTATCCATATTTTTAAGGACACTGTATTTTATAATTCACTGTTTAAAGAGTTCACCAAATTTATTTCGTAACTTCTTAAAATTAGATACATTTTTAATAATTGTAGAATTCACAAACGAAATATTCGAATAGATTTTTGATAAATAACTATCTTAGTTTATACGATAATTGAGTTGACACTCATTATTATTTTAAGGCAGATTAAAAGTGTTAGCGATAAGTTAACTAATTCATTTCGTAACATAATGACTTCTTTACTGAACCAAAGCCAGAAGACAAGTGTGTTCACGTTTTAGAAATGTACCCTTCCTTTCGGTTTATCTTTTGAATAACTGTTTCTAATTGGTTATTCAGAGTGACCTGTTAGTCGTGTACCAATAAGATTAAGTTTTACCAGGATGCAAGTAACAATGAAAGTCTAAGAAAAATATGATACCAGTCTGTAGGCTCTAGCATTTAGATTTAAAGTTGCAAAATTGACTAATTTAAACATAAAGAATTTTATGGTTATTTTTATACAATAACAAATTCCCAGACGTTCTTTATTTAAACATATTTAGTAATTTACCAACGAATCGAATAAGTAATATTTAAGTTTTATTTATTTTATAAAATTGAATAAGTAAAATTATATTATTTTTAAAGGCGTAATTTTTTTAAAAGCGTGTTAATCGTAACATCTTACAAACCGTTTTATGTATTTCTATAATTAATTTTTATGTATAGTTCTTTGTTAAGTCATTCTTAAGTAAAATTCAGCGCATGTGTGTATTTTCAAATTATAATAAAAACTGAAGTAATTCACCAGAGTCCACAAATAACAGTCAAACTATAAAGATCACAAATTTTCATCGTGTAATTTTAATGTAAAATACTTGTACAAAAATCCGAGTAAATAAATAACGATAGTTATAATTACGATTCGTTTTATTTCCAACAATTTGCAATTGTTTATTGCAAACCTCAGGCTTTACATTTACAATTTTACAAATTTTGTCGATTAAAAACATCCAAGGATTATTTATCATGTCCATATGATATAAAATCGTTGCCTCAGATGAAATTTCACCGCAGTCGGAGGTTTTCTTTCATGAAAACGTTCAATTTCTGTACTACTCACAACTTTACAAAAATAAAAGGTATCAAACTTTTAGTGCCAGTTCGGTCCTGTTCTTGGAGATAGAAATTTTTCGCTTTATTATGCATATTTTCACAGTTAACTTGAAAGTTGCATGCATGTCTTACCCATGTCATCAATATTTTAGGAGCAATCTAACCGATTTTAATTAAACTTTCACGTAGTAGGTACCATGTTAGTTGAGTGTTTTAATTATGCGCGATAATTTAAGTTGAACTTTGCTTTTAATTCAATTTTTATACGGAAACTCGTCAGGAAGTATACTTTATACGTAATATGTACCTACATACACGAAGCCTTTCGTAATGATGTCGAGATATCCTGGTTTCACTTGTCGTTGTTTTATTTTAAAATGCAGTGATGCAATTATTCTACTTGGGCGGTAATACCTAGTCAGCTCACAAATTGAAGAGCTTGAAGAAATAATTTTGCTGAAAGGTATTTGAGAAATTGATTTGTATAGCGGTACAAATGCATATTAACCTTGATAGTGTTCGTAAAAAAAATGGTTCCGTGATATCCGTCAACATAAATTTCGTTTCTAGCCCGGCAATTAACGTATCTCGACGTTCTTCCAGCAATTAATTAATAATCACGATAATAAAAAGTCAACATTTTGTAATGAATAAATTTGCACTAAATTTATCACTGTAGTCAGGGGAAGTAGGTACGTGTGTATATGATAATGTATGCGAAAGCAATGATGATACCACGTTCCAAGTTTGAAATAGTTGTATAATTAATGGGATTTACGTTATGATCTATGAGAAAAGTTACATACTGAGATAATAAAAGCGGAAACTTGTGTAAGAAAATTCTTGACTCGATCAAATAACGAAAAGCTTGGTTAAAATAGCGGCACTTACTTGTATAATTGCATGCCCCGACAACCCACCAGCTGTTACAATTACTAAATATTGGGTTACATTTCTAATAACCTCAAATCGGTTCGGATAATGAATAAGCAAAACTACGTAAATCGACAGAGACCAAACAAATATGATATAACTAAATATGAGAAGGAAGAAAAACTGACGTATTTTTGCCCATTTGAGACGAAGG
This sequence comes from Rhagonycha lutea, assembly GCA_958510855.1. NCBI lineage: Eukaryota > Metazoa > Arthropoda > Insecta > Coleoptera > Cantharidae > Rhagonycha > Rhagonycha lutea. The sequence goes on along the minus strand of OY294040.1, from coordinate 2,777,875 downwards.
AACGATTCTGAAAATTTATCGTTAGTCAACGTGATACATAATTGAATTTTCTCCTACCAATAAGGGGATGCTGCAAAATGTTCACTTTCTCCTTTTCACTTGCTGCAACAAGTATATTTGATATAACATCCATCTGCTGATCATAGCCGTCTGGCGATAAAATACTAAAATCTTAAAACATTAAAATGAAATACGGCAACTACATTTGGGAGCTTATAAATGGAAATTCATAAACTCACCTAAATGTACTCGATATTTTTCGTCTGTTGGCTCAAAGTCGTTTTCGGTAATTCTAGAGCCAAAAATATCTTTAAGGAAATGCGAAGGTCTTGCGATACGAGCGAAGATAATATCTATAACGGTCTCTTTTGTTTTAGCCGTATGCGATAAACTTGCGCCATGAAGTATTAAAATTTTTACGCATTCCCTGTTGGACGTATGCGCTGCTCTACATAGCGGAGTTCTTCCATAACAATCGCATTTGTTAATATCGGAGAGTGTAATTCGTGGATCGTTTAAAAGGGATCCTAATATTTCCAATTGGCTATTTGCTGCAGCGACATGTAATTCCGATTGTTGGAGAGGGCCCTCCGATAACCATGCACCAGCTTTTAATAGCGTCGTTACAGTTTTAGGACTTTTAAATATTACTGCATGAAATAGCGTCGTTGTTCCTAGAAAACGAAAATAAAAGAAAAATTAAACTAGGTCTTAACAAAAATTTATGTCAAATGTTATTATTGGATATTTGATAAAACGTCAAACCTAAATACGACATAAAGCGCACTTTTAACAAATCAAAACTTTTTATGTTATTCTTTAAAGTTCTTTCTTTCGGATATTCGAATAATTTGACTTTTATCATACAAATTGCTTCTCAAAAATAATTACAATTTTAGGATTTAAGCTGTTTTTTTTATAATTTCCTTCTATCACTTAAATTTTCGTTAGTTTCTTTATAGTAATTAAAATTTAAGGTTTTCAATTTAAAATTTTAAAACTTAAATCTTCTTTGTGTTTTTTGGTGAATAAGTTGGTAGTTCTAAGTTCCAATAATTCGATTACTTAAAATATTAAAAGTGTACCTAACTAATGATTTTATTTGAATATTTATTTTGTGCTATAAAATTAAAATTAAAACTATAGTCTTAAAATTTTCAATTAATTCAATTATTAAATCAATTATTTTCGATGGAGATCTTGGGAAAACAGTCTCCCTTGCAGAAATTGACCTACACGTAAGTTGTAAATAAAGTTACTGGTTTTGAATTGTTAAGAAAGTTTGGTTGGGAAGATACAATTTGTGCAAATATTAATAAATTAAATGATATACTGAATTTAATCTTTAATTAGTACCGTGAATCTTTCCTACATACATTTCAAATGGGACCTTTGCCTCGGAGGCGCCCACGTCACTAACTAAAGGTTAAGAAAATAACGTAAATAAATTACGAATAATAACAATAATAATGTACCCTCTAATAATATCTTTTTTATAATAATAAATGAAAATTTAAAATAATTGAATTATATTTTCTCTATCTGATGGTATCAAATTGTATCAATTTTGTTCGCGTGTTTATGATTTATTGTATAAAGGTTTATTTAATTGAAGAATATTACTGGAAAATTTCAACTCTAAAAAATTAAATTATACATAAATTTATGATCCAAGAGTAAACATCATACTTAATAGCTGGATTTGTTTAAATTCCTTGATGTAAGGACTGAAAAATCGGAATTATAAAGGAGTAAATTAATATTTTTCCAAGGACGATTTTCATTTCCTGCCAGTCCAAGTACCAATTTAGTTTTCTGCCGCAGGAGATTTAAAGTAGGATTGTGTGTAAAAAATGTAACTGTATTGGGTACTCGTAGTAAGAGAGAAATTCATTGGACGAAGTTCCTGTTAATTATAAAATTAATCAGTCGGCCTAAACTCAAAAGTGTTTGCATTTTCCTTATAGTTTCTTTGAGAATGAGGTAAAATGTGCAATCGCATACTAAAAGGATGTGGTTCGGTAATTCAAATATGATGAACGACAATTTTTACCGAAGACACGTCATGTAGATAAATAACAATCAAGGGGGAAAGTATCTGTGCTACGTGTTAAATTCTTCTTCTCCGTCGTATTGCTTCTTGACAGAAGCGTCGTGACCTTTAACAATGCTTGTTAAAGGCTTTCATGGCAGATTACACCCCGGTGGTTTGCCATTGCCTTCCGAGGGGAGAGACGGTCAGAATAAAGTTCTTACTTCACTCGGATTCGAACCGGGTGATTAGCGTTCATAGTCAACTCGCGTGAACGCTATGCTCCGACCGCCTCTTGCAAGGAAGTGTCAGGATTTACGTCTACGTCTAGGATCTACGTCGGCGGTGGTATTTGGTGGCAGTTTTCGTAAGCTACCGTTAAAATAAAGTCGATCCCTTTGTTAAATAGTCTTCCTCAAATCAAAATTAAAACAATAAAAAGAAACAGGGATCGACTCTATATTAAGGGTAGCTTACGAAAACTGCCGCCAAATACCACCGCCGACGTAGATACCAATAGTACAAGATAAATCCTGACACTTCCTTGCATGAGAGAATGGAAATAACCATTTTTTTAGAAGGTTGTCGCAGGTAAACCCGAAAATAGTCAACCGTAGTATTGGAAATTCACACAAAGTTCCTACGACGTACTTAAATATATAAAGAACGTACAATGTTGAAACTCAAAGCTGTCCTATTGGACTTGTAAAAGTATAAATAGGTGAACTGCGTAAGACCTAAGAGAATAACCTTTAGCAACCATTTTAATATTTAATGAGCTCTAATTTAGTAATTTTTCGTCATAATCCACTTGTTTTGTAACCACATAAGTCGACGTCATTAAAAATGCTGGGTCTGTAAAAATCTTAACAAAGCCGGATATTACGAGAACCTCCGGTGCAGTGAAGTCTAATAAGTACTCGACAACTTGAACATTTTATTAATAATTATCGTGTGGAAGTAAACCTTCTTTATTACTTTAGTTTTTTTATAGTCTTGTAATTACAACAAAATTGTACGGTTTGTAAATTTTTATTGAGTTTTAAAGTCGATTTTATGGGAAGAAGATTTTATGCGAGTGCGATCAGAATGTAATAGGAATCTGTCTATTCGAATGTTTTTAAAGAGACTAGTAAAATTTACGATAATTGTCTATGCCTTTTAAATTTCGACTTCAATTTCAAGTTCCATTATCAAATTAGGCTTGACGGTGATGCAGTGACATTGCGAGTCAGCACCAGCCAGCGTTGCGTTTCAAAAAAATTTTAAAGTTATAAAATTACCTGTTATATTATTTTTGACGTTTACTTCAGCTCCAGATTTAACTAAGATTTCGACGATATCTTCAAAAGCACTTTTGTTTTTGTTACCTCCTGCCAAGAGTAACGGAGTGACTCCTTTTTCATCTTGAACATTTACATTAGCTTTGCTTTTGATTAAAAGCTTTACTATGTCTACGTGACCTTCTTTTGCAGCTCCGTGAAGGGGTGTACGGCCCCAAGCGTCTGGTGGTGGTAGCTGAAATATGAAATGTTTGATTAATTGTCAAAAATTTCACTCTCATCATACCAATTTCTTAAATTACCATCGTGTAAAGTTTGTTCCATTTAATATAATCTCCTTGAGAAGTTCTTAACGTGCAAAGATACAAAAATTTACATTCAGGGTCCGCACCAGAATTCAAAAGAAGTTCTACTAATTCGCTGTTGCCGTTCATAACAGCATAATGTAACGGGGTTCTGCCTAGTTGATCCCCACGATTTACATCTTCACACATTAACAGCCTCTTTATACTAGAAGTTACTCCTTTTTTCGTAAACGCCGCTGCGATCTAAAATAACGTGCATAAATTTAAATTCCGAACGTTAAATCACTAAATTTTAGTAACACTCAATTAATTTTCACATTCAAAGTAATTTTGCAGCATCTGTTATCTGAATACCATTTAACTTACTTGTAGTGCCGTAATATTGTACAATCCATTAGCTCCGTTATTAAGCTCAGGAAACGAACTTAAGACGTCTTCAACTTCTCGATCTTCAATTTTATTACAGTAAAACTTCACCAGTCCAGGATTACCTTTCATGATGCCTACTTTTTCTTTATCAAGCACACTCAAACCTGCCAAATTTACCAACAACTTTTCCTATACTAAAAATTCACACTGCGATAATATTTACTTTATTTTGTTGTTTGATTAACAATTTTTATCACACTGCGGTTGCCTTGTTAGGCACACTAAGATACACAATTTCCTTTTCAGATTACTAACTTAATTTGAATAATCAACATTTGATAACCCATTTCAAGCTTTAAATTTGTTGGCATTCCAGATTCTCTAAGAAACCTACCAAGTTTTCATGTCCATTGCCATATATAATAATTACTATTGCCACTTACACTTTCTTAATTTAATTTAAATAAATTTAATACAAATTTAAGGTCATTTAAATTTAACTCGTGCTGGGATTAATAGCGCAGTTAAATTGCTGACTATCTGAGAGCTGTTGGCTTAATTTCCAATCTCGTTGGAGAAATTTCATTGAGCTTGACTGGATGTTTTTTTCTTGTTTATTCAAAATTTTGCGAAAATTAAAAGTACTTCTGTCTTTTGAACTGTCTAAAAGTTCTACACGAATTTCCTTTTACAAATTGCAGATTTTAATAATACAGTAGTGTCTGGGAGTGTGGGTGAGGGGGGGGGATTATAAGCTGTAACGGTTTCTAAACCTAGATCGTATATTTTTTATTGTCAGCCACCTTATTTACATTTTGATTCCATTAGACTCAAAGGTTAATCTAATTGATTATCCTAAGCATTCATGGCTTAATGTAAATCGCTTGTGGATCTTGCTTATATCTGAGGGTTAGATGATCATGTCGACGTAAACCATCTTTTCTTCATTCTTCTTTTCAACCCTTTATCCACCCACTTCTGGACATAAGCCTCCCCAACCAATGGAGGTTTTTGGCAATAACTCACCACGCTGGCTGGCCAGACGGATTGGTGAGTAGTCCGCAGATCGATTTTGGACTTTAGTTGTTTTACAGCAGGTAGCAGTACTTTTCCTAATATTGTAGGGGTGAACTTTTAAATATATTTCAAGTAATTTAAAAGTATGAACGTAGTCCTTTTCACTTAGACGAGTGAAATGCACAGCGGACATCGAGAGCCACAATTTATTAAACTCTTCCCAACCTACCTATGTTCTGGGCTGTCCAATTGCTGCTACGGGTAAACCTATCAAAAAACTCTTCCTGGGAGACTTGCAGATCAGGAATAGTGCCTGATAATATCATCATCATCATCAAGGGCTTTTCCATTCCTGTCAGAATATTGCCACTTTATTGAAGTCTTTACAATCCATTTCACAAGGTAGATTAATCCTCTTTTGCTACTCGTTTTAATACAACTTTTCATCACAGCCAGTGGCTCTTTTAGAACTTATGAGGCCCTAGGCGTAATTCAATTTTGATGCCCCCCCTCTAAGTATTTTCACTAATCCTACACTCCCTAGAGCAATTGATATAAACCCGTGGTGCCCGGGGGGCCCATTCATAAGCACCGCAGACGATTTATATTTTTAATACTTTCTTTTTTACTAAAAATTGCACTTAAAACAAAATAACTGCAAATCTAAGGTATCTAGGGCTTAGAATTTTTTTGTTATTTTTCCTGAGTTTAATACTATAGAATTTATATTTTCATAAAATTTCAGAATATTTGAACAAAATTAAATTTTTATGAAAAAATTTAAATCAAAAATATAACACCGAAATCAAAATTACTGAAAATCTAAGGCAACTTAGGGCTTAGAATTTTTTCGTTATTTTTCCTGTGTTTATTACAACAGAGTTAATATTTTCATGAAGTTTCAGAATATTTGAACAAAATTAAATTTTTTTCAAAAAATTTAAATCAAAAAATAGCACTGAAATCAAAATAACAGAAAAACTATGGCATCTTAGGGATTAGAATTTTTTCGATATTTTTGTTGTATTTATTTCAACAGAGTTAATATTTTCATGAAGTTTCAAAATATTTGAACAAAATTAAATTTTTATCAATAAATTTAAATCATAAATTATTGCATTGAAATCAAAATAACTGCAAATCTAAGGCATCTTAGGGCTTAGAATTTTTTCGATATTTTTCCTGTGTTTATTACAACAGAGTTAATAGTTTTATGAAGTTTCAGAATATTTGAATAAAATTAAATTTTTATCAAAAACTTTAAATCCAAAATTGCACTAAAATCAAAATAACTGAAAAACTAAGGCATCTTAGGGTTTACAATTTCTTCGATATTTTTCCTGTGTTTATTACAACAGAGTTAATAATTTCATGAAGTTTCAGAATATTTGAACAAAATTAAATTGTTTTCAAAAAATTTAAATCAAAAATATAGCACTGAAATCAAAATAATTGAAAAATTATGGTATCTTAAGGCTTAGAATTTTTTCGATATTTTTCCTGTATTTATTACAACAGAGGTTATATTTTCATGAAGTTTCAAAATATTTGAACAAAATTAAATTTTTATCAAAAAATTTAAATCAAAAATTGCATTGAAATTAAAATAACTGCAAATCTAAGGCATCTTAGGGCTTAGAATTTTTTCGATAATTTTCCTTTGTTTATTACAACGGAGTGAATAGTTTGATGAAGTTTCAGAATATTTGAACAAAATTCAATTTTTATCAAAAAATTGAAATCAAAAATTGCACTAAAATCAAAATAACTGAAAAACTAAGGCATCTTAGGGTTTACAATTTCTTCGATATTTTTCCTGTGTTTATTACAACAGAGTTAATAGTTTTATGAAGTTTCAGAATATTTGAATAAAATTAAATTTTTATCAAAAACTTTAAATCCAAAATTGCACTAAAATCAAAATAACTGAAAAACTAAGGCATCTTAAGGCTTAGAATTTTTTCGATATTTTTCCTGTATTTATTACAACAGAGGTTATATTTTCATGAAGTTTCAAAATATTTGAACAAAATTAAATTTTTATCAAAAAATTTAAATCAAAAATTGCATTGAAATTAAAATAACTGCAAATCTAAGGCATCTTAGGGCTTAGAATTTTTTCGATAATTTTCCTTTGTTTATTACAACGGAGTGAATAGTTTGATGAAGTTTCAGAATATTTGAACAAAATTCAATTTTTATCAAAAAATTGAAATCAAAAATTGCACTCAAATCAAAATAGCTGAAAAACTAAGGCATCTTAGGGCTTAGAATTTTTTCGAAATTTTTCCTGTGTTTATTACAGCAGAGTTAATATTTTCATGAAGTTTCAGTATATTTGAACAAAATTAAATTTTTATCAAAAAATTTAAATCAAAAATTGCATTGAAATCAAAATAACTGCATATCTAAGGCATCTTAGGGCTTAGAATTTTTTTGATAATTTTCCTTTGTTTATTACAACGGAGTTAATAGTTTGATTAAGTTTCAGAATATTTGAACAAAATTAAATTTTTATCAAAAAATTGAAATCAAAAATTGCACCCAAATCAAAATAGCTGAAAAACTAAGGCATCTTAGGGCTTAGAATTTTTTCGAAATTTTTCCTGTGTTTATTACAGCAGAGTTAATATTTTCATGAAGTTTCAGTATATTTGAACAAAATTAAATTTTTATCAAAAAATTTAAATCAAAAATTAAATTGCACTGAAATTAAAATATTTGCAGATATTTAAGGCATCTGAGGGCTTAGAATTTTTTCGTTATTTTTCCTGTGTTTATTACAACAGAGTTAATAGTTTCATGAAGTTTCAGAATATTTGAACAAAGTTAAATTTTTATCAAAGAATTTAATTTATTCAAGAATTGTACTGAAATCAAAATAACTGAAAAACTAAGGTATCTTTGGGCTTAAATTTTTTTCGATATTTTTCCTGTGTTTATTGCAACAGAATTAATAGTTTCATGAAGTTTCAGAATATTTGAACAAAGTAAATTTTTATCAGAAAATTTAAATAAAAAATTTCATATTGCACTGAAATCAAAATATCTGCAAATTTAAGGCATCTTAGGGCTTAGAATTTTTTCGTTATTTTTCCTGTGTTTATTACAACAGAGTTAATATTTTTATTAATATAACTGCAAATCTAAGACATCTTAGTGCTTAGAATTTTTTCGTTATTTTTTCTGTTTATTACAACATGAATTTAATTAATAAAAATTAAATATTCCTTATTTTCAAGACCCTTGACTTACGAGGCCCTAAGCCTCTTTCGCTTTTTGGAAAATCCGCTACTGACCACAGCGTGTGGATGTCCACCGGAAGGCCGGGCTAAGAAATTCTGCCAAGTCCGCGACTTGAACCCAGAATTTTTTTGCTGCTCCCCGGATGGTTCTTGTTGCCTAAAAATACAAAATTAAAACCCAGAGCGTGGCATATCACTGTCTAATATAAAATAACAAACTAAAAACCATCAAATTAGGGGCAGCTGAATAAATAATTTCCCAAACCAGAACTGGTACGGTTTCACAGAAAAAATTATCTTCAATAGTTAACTTTTAGAAAAGATCAATAAAATTAAGGACGGATAACCCAGGATAACCTTTATAATATGTACACTTTCAATATTGAGTGATTGGATGAGAAGCAACAAGTTGGGTAAATTTAAAGATATTATAAAAAAAATTACACGACTAACAAGGGGTCACTACAGTGAGTATGTCGCCAATCGAGATCCCAATTTTTTTGGTGATTCTAGTAGCTAAAAAAATTATCACTTTTTCGAATTTTAGTCGATTGCCTCTTAGTTCTTGAGTTATGAATTTCTGAAAAGGCAGATTTTACCATAAGCTTAGCATTATGGACGTTGTAACGCATAGGTATTGGGTTCTAATCCCAGTCCCGGCAAATTTTTTTTCTTTAAATTATGTTATCGGAATTAAAAAATTAATGACCTACGAATTACCATTACAAATTATTAACCGCTAGACCACCACGGTTTTTTGTAATAATAGCTAATAATAATAGCAGTTAACCCACCATAATATTTTTAAAAATTCATAACTCAAGAACTAAGGGCCAATCGACTAAAATTCGAAAAAGTGATAATTTTTTTAGCAACTAGAATCACCAAAAAAATTGGGATCTCGATTGGCGACATACTCACTGTAGTGACCCCTTGTAAAGCAAAAAATGTAATTATTAATCTTTTAGATTTGATAGTTTTGATGCAAAATTGTACGAAATTTAATAAACGTTTAATTTCTTGCCAGTTGTAGATTAGAGAATTGCAATTAATTTCCTTTCAGAGTTACTAAAGCATGCATCACTATTACTAGCACTACAAAACGTCCATTAAGCTGTTAAACTACAAGACCTTCTATATATTACTCTTTAATCATGCTTCTTCACAATATTCCATTACGTTTCATTCTCTTTAACAACATTCATGTTTACAACCTTTTATTTTTATTACTACTAAATTTATCTCGCAATTTCTTGGCAAACCTTTTTCTACGTTAGCTTATATCACATCGAGATATATGGTGGCTTTTTCACACCCCTGAATCTAAAAATATTTTATAGTTGTTAAAATTAGAACGCAATAATCTAAATCCTCCCTTGTATCACCTACATTATCCGTAAACATCCTTCCTATTACATTTTTATTTCAAAAATACTCAAGACAACATGGAGACATTATTTCCTTTAGTGTTCTTTTATATTCTATAAAAAATTTAGGATCCCAAACAACAAAAGATTTTTTCTTGTAGATAATAAAATAAATAAATAATCAACTTTACTTTACGTCTTTATTTTCAATTACGAAATGCAAGGGAAGCTTCGGCTCAATATTTTTTGAAGCTAAAAAAAATATTTAAACATGTAATTTTGAAAATATGTATCGTGAAGCTTCGGCACTCTCATAGTATGTATATAAGATGTAATCCAATATCGTTTCTAGGTTTATCTTGGCATTTTTAAAACAAACGAAACCTTTCTAAAATAATGGTATAAAAGTTCAAAGCAACTTTTTGTGGTACCAAATATTGTTACGTTACGTTTATGCAACACAACCGCAAGGCCTGATAAATCAAAAACTTTTTTTGCGGTTTTATTGAAAGGTCATCTCACCTTCGTGCGGCTTCTCTATCATGTTAATTAAATTTGCCATAAAATTTTGTAATTTCATGTAAGTGGGTTACATGCAACAATAAAATTACTATAATTTTTTAGTGGATTAGCGTCGATTACAAGTTATAATTGTAGTAGCGATTAGATTTTATGTTCGCAATAAGTAATCTATATTGGACGGGTGACCGTATTACGTATTTTAATTATTGGGGTAATAAAGAGTTATAAAAAATGAAGGTGCTTTTATTCAAGTGAAGTTATAAAATTCTCTTGGGAAATCATCTTAGCTCGACAAGACTCAACAAATTTATCAAAATTAAATCTTTCAATAGAAGACGAATGAAATCAAGATATAGTTAAATAGTTAATGTGGCTAACACAGCTAGTACCTATAGTTAAGCTGCCTTTGTGTTAGTGAGAAGGATTGGAATTTGGCTGGCTCACATACTATTCAAGCGAACTAGATGAATGTCATTGTTAGCTACGATTACCCCTGGGCTTCAGTTGTTGATACCTTCATTGTTACTGAAATAAGACCCTGCAATTCTGCTATACAATACGAGAGAGAATCTAACTTTTTAAATAGACTTTATGCTTTCTTCATTGTGAACCGAACTTAAAACATATAAGATTAATGAATTATTATCCATTACAGTGCATTTAGAAAATGTCTTGCTTATTAAATATTAAAGTTCGACTCGAAGCATTACAATCCAAATTATGTTTAAAAATAGAATTTTAAATTAACGTACTAGAAAAGCTACCCTTTAAATCGGGTGAGATAAATTTAGAAGTATCTAATTTAGATCGAGAGTGGACCTAAAATTCGGAAGGGGTTGAACAATTTTCCAAACCGTAGATAATTGTTTCTTTTTTTGGAAATATTGTTTAATTCTTAACCTCGGGGTGAATTTTGGTAAACTCCTCAGTTTCACCCCAAGTTTTGGTGAATGTCAAACAAGTTAAGCAATAAAAAACTTTTTGATTTAATTAATAGCATGCTAGACCAGCTGGCGTAATAATCCAAGTTGGGGTGTGTTATATATTACAAACTAAGTAAAACTTGGTAGTTATGTGGTAGGTGGTGCTAAGAAGTGCATGTCACAATTACTCAATCGGAACAAAATGGATAAAATCCGACATTATTAATACAAATCCGCACACTTACAATAACGAAACCATTTACTTGCTTTGAAATGCTTATCAGAAAATTAAAGGTTAACCGAACAAGAACTACCGACATTAGAGTTCCCCAGGTGGTCGTACACTTGCAGGAAAACTTGCCAAAATTTTGCATACCTAACCATTGTCTTAGCAAAATTTCTTTAAAAGTACAATAACGAAATTTCCTATACAAATTTAGCACTTTTTTATCATAAATAAATCTTTCGCAGGGTTACACATCTTCGAGTATGCCAAAGGCTTCAACATTTATTAAATCATCCCTGCCGATGCCAGAGAAATAGTATGACATGAAAGCGATTTCCGTTTCTGTTTGATCAAATAAATTTTTCAAGAAAATTTAAACGTTTTTATTTATTGCGAATACAATAAATGTGACGTTTGGAAAAGAACATCGTCGATTTTTGAAACTTTCGAGACGTAATTAGAATTTTGAAAGTTTCCAGGACGCAATTTATTGCTCCCCTTCGTCAGGAATCCCCCATAATTTATAAGGTTCAAGAATTTTGGTTACTAAACAATTAATTATATCAAAAATAGAGCTCGACGACGTTTTAGAGACTGTAAGTTCCTAATAATGAAAATTTGTTTGGTTTAAATGGTCAACGAAATTATTATGGAGTGGAGATAACGGCTAATGAAGAACCTGCCGACATAGGTTGACATGTTAATGTTCTTACTTATGAAGTGTCATCCACTATTCTCTCAGTTTAATCAGATTTAGTATAGTGGTCATCAATACAACATCCAGGAACTAGGCAAAACAAGAAACCTTTGTTATACAGTATCAAGTTGGTAATATAATGCCCACCATTGTTCTCATTATTCATTTTCCATCAGAAATCTTGAGAATCCTTACATATAAATTTTGCTTTGCCCAAGAAATTCGGTTAAATAATTTTCAAATAATTTTGATCCCATCTTTTCGTCATTTGGAAGAGAGAACTTCTTTACTTGGGCACCCTTTTATTTTAATTTTATATTAAATTTTACCTTGTATCCATTTCCTTCTTGCTTCTTGCCAATTTTGAATTGTTCGCCTCTCTCTAACCTAACATTTCTACTTTTTGAATCATTTCTGGAAAACTTTGAGGAAAACAATTTTTGAAACCAAATGTCCGTCTGTACATTTTTATAATTTTATCGGTTACTACAAAAAGTACTCCAAACTGATACAATTTTAACTTCACCCTCTTCCCCCAAAGGTTGACCCAAAAAACATGACAATAAACAATTTTTTATTAGCACTTAGCTGCAAAATGTTTTACAAATTTTCTATTTTACATAGTATTCAATATCAAATTTTGTTCTAACACCGTCCTCAATTTTATATCCCTTTGTAGCTCTATCAAACCACACATCAATCCCATTTTGCGTTGTTATTTGAAATGTTTAAAATAGAGGGGGGGGGGTATTCACTTTAATAACTACGTTTACAAATTCAATTAAAATGTTGCAACTGATTAAAGTTCATTTTGCAAAAATTCCATATTAAAAGAGAATTGGATTTGTTAGTTTTTACTCTCTACAGTTTTGAAAGCCTAAAAACTTGGAGCTCAAAGTTATTTTTAAACATTTTTAAATAAATAGTTAAAATTATAATTTAAACTATACGAATTTCAGAAGATATTCAACGAAAGACAATTAAGATATCCATTTCCTACTTAAAACTATAGAAAATTTTCAGTTTAGGGAATATTAGTGATAGAGGGTTAATTATTATAGGTATGTAATTACCTTAGGTAACAAAAATTTTCCACTTTGCGAGTTAGGGAGCTTATAACTCCGCCTATGTCACCATTTTTCATAATTTACACTAATTCCTTCATTTTATTTTGTGTTTTATTAAATTGCAACGAAATTCCAGATCACCTAAGCAATTCGAAATTTTCCCACACCCAGTTATTACTGGTAAATTTGGGTGTGGTGGCCCTGATGGGGGTAATCGATATCGAGGTAAATAAGGGCATATGTAATCTCCCCTAATCCAGCAGGTAGAATTTAAAAAAAGTGGTGAACTCCCCTAATTTTGAAGATTTCACCAATAATCCTAGTTGTAAACTCCCCGAATGTAATACATTTTAAGTAGGATAATTAAGAAGGACTTAACTAAATTATACAAAATAACTAAACAGAAAATTTTGAATTTATTTAAACTTTAACGTTTAAAATATACACAAAATTCTTAATGAAAACCAATCACCTATAAAACTGTGATGCCGACATGCCCTTCAAGTGAAATTTTGGGGTGAAATTGGTGTCAAACGTTTGAGCATCAATGAGCTTCCAAATTTTTTGTTTGAGCCTCAACCGTCGCGGAGTTCTTCGCAAAATATTTGGGCTGGTGGAGCTGGAGACATGTTTTCCTATTTTCATTATTATTACGAATTTTTCTGCGAAATCGATGTCTATCGATAGAGCTTCGTTTGAGCTTGAATGAGCTTCCATTCCCATAATTGTATTTTCATTTTCTGCAAAGTTAAGAGTATTTCAAATTTCGAGTACTCCGAGCAAGTTCTTTTTAAACTTTTTGATTGAAATAGGTGTCAAACGTTTCAGTATAGTTTGAGTATCAATGAGCTTCCAAATTTCTCGTTTGAGCCTCAATAGTCACGGATTTATTCGCGAAATTCTTGTTGGGGTGGAGCTGTAGCCGTTTATCGATTTCTGTTCTTGTTTCGAACTTTCTTGTGAAATCGCTGTCTATCGATAGAGATTTGTTTGAGCTTAAATGAGCTTGCATTCTCATCATTTTAATTTTATTTTCTACAAAGTTAAGAGTATTTCAAATTTCGAGTCCTCCGAGCTGGTTTCGTACGAAAATCTTCCCCATGTTTTGTTTTAATTTGCATATTTGATAATAATTAATGTTGTTCCTCGTCAAATAATTGAGTTAATTTCTATCTCTTCAATGGTTATTGTTCACTGTAGGAAGTTTGATTACAGCATCTCCACTTTTTAATGCACGTTTAAAATAAAATTTATAATCCTCATAAATTAACAATTTGTTACCACATAGACCAGTAGTCCAATTATTTCAGACCAATATGTTTCAAAGTACGCAAAAAATAAAGCGGCGTTCACAATGAAGTGGGGTCTTGCATTGTAGAGAGCTGGCAAGCGCCAATTAGATTAAAGTATTTTCGTCTATCCTTTTCTATGATTAAAAAATTGTTCATTCTGATTGGCTCTTGCTAACTTTCTGCCGAAGCATGGCAAGACCCCACTTTATTGTGAACGCCGCTTAAGAATAACTTGAAATAATAACTTCCCCGAAGTAATAATTATAAAAACAATTTATATATAGCAAACATTTTCTGACTCCCCCCGTATACATAAATGTCCTTCATGGACAACTCATGAGCTCTGTGTTCCAAAGATTGCATATGGCCACAAATAAATGTATAAAAACTAGAGCAAATTTCAACAAATAACCTAAGCTCTGATGTGCCAAACTTATCTGTGTATGGATTTCATATTGACAAGAGGTTTTTGTTAAAACAATAATTTGTTTATTAAAATATAATTTGAATAAGAACAAAGAAAGCTTCTTGAAAAAACTACAGATCAATATGTTTGAAAATAAAGAATTTTTTATATGGCACACATTTTGGGACCCCCCCCCCCCTAGATGTAGATGTTTTTTTATGGACGACCCCAAAGCTCTGATGTTCCAAACCTGTCTGTACAGATTGCATTATGGCCACAAATTTATAAAAAAAAGAGCGAATTTCAACAAATAACCTAAGCTCTGGTGTGCTATGATTTTCTAGCTATTGATTTCACATTGACAAGAAGTTTCTGTTGACCTTTTATTTAAAATTAAAAATGTGCTCTAATAAGTGAAAAATAATTTTAATAAGAACAAAGAAAGCTGCGTGAAACAACAGGCCAATATATTTGAAAGTACATAATTAAAAATATTTTTCATAACTACAAACAACCAAACGTGATAAATGCAAAATAATGTTGTCTAGCAATGTTGTGTAGCATTATTTTGCATTTATACCCAATAATGAACTCAAAAACTAAAACTTACATAATGTAACAATTTATTGTAGAAAAACGAACCACAACTACACCAACTATTAACATTTTAATTAATTGACTTATTTTTTCTATTCCATTTATTTGATTACTTATATTCATCAAAGTTGGTAGCAATATATTATCCCTAAAGCCTATATCTATAAGCTTTATAATCTTATTGCCTAGTAATCCCTCGACGTTAGGGGAGTTTACAACCAGGATTATAAAAAAATAAGCCCCATCTTAAGGTGGGTCGAAATTAGCGGAGTTTACAAAACCCCGTAAATAAAACCAATAAGTCGGAAACAAAGGTTACGATTATTAATATTTTCTGCTCAATAATCGCACACACAAAGGACATCCGTCGACAGGGCTGGGCAAAATACATTTTTTTTTGTATTTGAAATACAAATACAAAATACTTAAAAGTCGAGTATTTAAATACAATTACAAAATACATTTGAAAAATACTCAAAAATACTAAAATACATTTGTATTTAAAATACTTTATTAAAATACATTATTTTACGTAATTGTTGTTCCCTTTCAAAAACACCAATCGCTCAAATCAGGCTCGTAGCCAGGGGGGGGGGCACTTGGGGGCACGTGCCCCCTCCTTCCCGAAATGTATTCAATTTAATTGCAAAATGCAAACCACCGAAAATTTTATATTTTTCCAAAGGCTTTTTAAAGGTGCCCCCCCCCCCAAATGAAATCCTTGCTACGGGCCTGGCTCAAATTGTGCATCGGATAGTGAACCAATTAACGCTAACATCACCTACATCTCGACCCATTTTTTTTTACAACACGATTTTGTTTGTAAGGCTGCGTATCTTATTAAGTTCTTCAATCAACGGTAAAATGGTCTTGGTAAAATTAATAGTCTAGGTTTAGTATGGATTCTGGATTCATCGTAATTAATTATAACGGTTATCAGGTTATCACAAATCGTAATTCAATATTTTCCACAATTTTTCACAAAAGGTATCTAATAATAAAATAAAATAATATTTATTTACCATTACCATACACTTCGAAGCCATACACCAACGAATAAGTGGATCATAAAGTTAGACCTGCGCATTTAAAATATTTTTAAATTTTACAACACGTGCAAATTTAGCGGGAAATTTAAAATTTTTAAAAATTTATAATTTAAAATATTTAATTAAATGACGACAAAATGTAAATGTATTTGAGTAAAGTATTTTAAACACAAAATACATTTAAAATGTATTTAAAATACAATTACAAAAATACATTTAGAAACTCATTGAAAATACAAAAAATACAATAGCGTTAGAAAGTACGTGGACGTACCAAAGCAGAACATAAACAGTCCAAAAACTAACCAAAACACAATCGCTATACAGAGGAATAAAACTCACCTCAGATCTTTCGGTGTTTACAAAATCTACCTTATACAGAATTCTCTGTATGCGATCGATGGTGTTAAATGAAATCAAAAAGGTACTCCACTGTCCTCTTCTGCCAGTCCGAAACGAAAGGATCTCCTGGTATACAGTTTGCCTAGCAGGAATTGGTAACGTAGGCTTCAAGATTACTGATTTACCCAAGGTCACGCGCCAGGTGTAAAAGCCACAAGGTATAGGAATAAAAAACCACTGTACAACTATTGAGGTCCACATTGCAAATAATAGAATTCTGATAAACAGCTTACTACTAAGCCCGGATCAAAACAACAAACGGAAAAATCCGCAATCGAGCGCCGCGTCGTCAAGGTGACACAGGAGCAAAACAGGTGTCTTTATCCCAATTTGCGATATTCACTAAACGTAAACCAAAACGTAATCACGATCGCTCATTTTCCAAAAATCACAGAACTCCTAATCACAACACCGCCATTTCTTCCATAGGAGTCGCGCACGGGAGAATTAAAAAGGAGTAAAATCCAGAGCCGCGCGAAACAAACGTCAAATGACGATTTTACCACCTTATTTTTTTTCCACCTTAATTTTATGTATAAAGATTAAATCAAACCTCTATTAGCAGACACACCTCACTTCAGTTCACTCGTGACTTAAATAAAATCGCCGTGGTAAATTAGATTCCTCGTATTGATGTTGATTGGAATGGACAACAACAAAATATTGAAGGAATTATGATCACAGCTTCGTTCAAACTTCAAATCTCCCTATTTGTTCCTCCATAATTTAAACAGATTAAATTCTTTGCAGAATTTTTAAAATTAAATCAGTGCCTCTCAAACTGCTGTTGTATTAAATGTTGTTCTCAAACACCCCTTCTAAGATCACAGAAAGAATCACAACAATACATCATTATAAAATATTGCTATGAATTCTTTCTCGCTTGAGAAAAACTTTCTAGATTTCCACCCAATGTTGGGATGAAAGATGGAACTGGGTTAGATCACCGATTTTATAATATTTAAAAAGAACATGAATCAAATTAGTTTGTTTGTGACATTTCATTAAAAAAATTACGGTTTCTTTTAATTAAATCAAATAAACACAACATTTTCGTATAAATCCAAAGTTTAATTGCGAAATATCAACATAATAAATTTTTTAAATATTAAAAATAAGCTTTCTATTCAAAAACAAAAAATTAATTAAAAATTAACTTTTAAATCATGTTATTTCATCTTAATTTTTAATAAACTTTAGTTTTTCAAAAGTCTTGTATTCCCCTTTATGCTTTGCAACTAATTAAAAGCAAAAAAATTGTAAATGACTTCCTAATTAAAATTTAATTTCCAACAGAGTATAAATTCAAAACGAATAAAAGAGTTAACTTCGCACGTTGACAAGAAATGTTTCAAAAAAGTAAGAATTTAATTTAATTTAGTATCTTCGACCACTTGTAGTCTTTTAATCTAAATAATTGTGTGTTGTTAAGGATGAAAATTTAGCAAACAATTTTTTCAAACGTTTGGTTGCTATAATGTGAGAATTAATAAAGAAAAAAATTTAAATTAAATATTCCAAAATTGTAAGTTAAATTTATACTATAAGGCGAATTTAAATATTTCTAAGATATCTCTTACGTCACTTTACAAAATTTTTGATATATGATATAAAGTTCATTCTATAAGGACATCGATTTAGTAAAGTTTGTTATTAAAGTTGTGTGAATCTTGAAAACCCATATATAAAAACCACCCCCAATATTACTTGGAAACTTAAAAATTACTATACCCTTGAAAAGCTATAAAAGTTTTCGAATTTTGTAGTTTATACTTCACTTTTTGTAATTGCAAAAACCGTACACAAAAATAAACATCTTAGAATTTACGAAAACAGAATTTGTAAAAAAATTTGACCGTGGAAGCATGGAAGCGTGAAAGCAAGCCGTCAAGTTATTTATGAAAACAGAACTTGTACTACTGAAATGAAAAGAAAACAAAAAGCTTAAAATTAATATACAGGAGGATGTCAAGTTGAGACAAAATTTAGGTGTTTCTGTTAAAATTATGCAAGACAAATTTGATTTATCTTAAGATTCTCAAATTCATACATTAGGCAAATGCAGCTTCTGAAAATTATCCAACAATAACAAATTTGCCTACGAATAATTTCAACAAAGTTATCGCTCGTGTGGTAGATAATAAATTTGTTATTTTAATACAAGTTAATGTAAATTTCGAAATAACTGTTTCTTTCGAATAACAAGTTCAATTTAAGTATTATTTTTGTCATCATAAGCTAAGCGAACCAATTCTTATAATTTTCTTCTGCGGAAATGAGATTTCTTGTTACGAAATTTTAGGGTTTCTTATTTCAAAAAATCATTCGAACTTCACGCTAGAATTCCTTTTAAGATTACGAACCAAAAAATATTACTACACGTGGCATCATGAATTGTAAATAATTTGACGTACAGCGTTACCTTGCAAATTAAATTAATTTGCCGAATTATTGTATAAGATTGACTATGGCTGGAAGTTAGTTATCCCAATAATTTTATGATATAAATTTGCAAGAATATGAATAGAATTTATTGTTATAGAAATACCTACAAAACGCTTTTGAAACCGAATACTCTTTAAATAAATTAAAGCTTCGTTTAGTTTTTCATGCTTTATGAAACATAAAACAAGAAGTTATAGAAATACTCAGGTCACGTTAATTTAATTTACTTTCTTTTAAATTGTTCTTGAAAACTAAATGTATTTTTGCAGTGAGAAAGAAATCGATGCAATGCAGCACTATTTTAAAAGTTATAACAGAAATAAATATAAAAAGCATCCCAGATGCTTTTATTCGAAGTTTAATATTAATATTTCAAATATTATTATATTTACCATGTTCATTTCAAGTTTTATTAGTGAAAAACAAAAGCAATATTATTGGTTATTTGTTGTAGTACAAAAATGAATTATTAACTTGTGGAAAATAACAAAATAAACAGAAATTTCAAAGTTATTGTATGATCTTGCACATGTTTTTAATTTTTAACGTGAAAAATAAATTGAATTTTATTGTGCTTAGATAAGATTATTATGAGCCCCTGAAGGGACACCTATCCAAGCACTAAACTTGTCGCACATTGCGTGACTACGAAATTCACATGTTGTAATTTAATGCAAAAAATCTTCAAATGACAAATAGAGCTGTTGTTGAGTTGGAAACTGTCAAACTACTCTTTGTGTTTACCTATCAAATAATTTAAGGGTAAGTTTTAACGTTACCGATCCTACTCACGCTAACTGGGAAGTTAACTACCCCTAGCTGAAATGAGAATTAAATCACATCGCTGCACATTTTTCTTAAATTATTTTCTGATAAAATAACATTATGATCTAAGAATAGTTGGTTTTTTAACAATAAAATCATTTTGAAAGGAACAAATTTGGATTTGACATTTCACAGCAGCTTTCGAAAGCACAATAGAATAAAGTGTTAACAACATTGAAGCAACTGCAGTTATCTTGGAATTGCAGTTCGAGTTGGACTAATGTAAAGCTTCATACAATTAGGAATTCCATTTTATTTAGAAAAATAATTGTTAAAATTGAGAGCTTTTGAAGCTTTACCCTAAAGCTATAAATCTGGAAACTTTATTTCTAAAATAGATGATTAGTTAAATTAAAGCTTTTAGGATTTAATAGTTTTAAGTACCGGAATAATGAATCTTTTGCTTCTGTTTTATCTGCTAAACCGCGTTTAATTTTGGCAATAAAGTTTATTTTTAGATTTGACTTACTTTGATATATTTTTCTCCTCTTAACAATTTAAAATCGACGTTAATTATAACTTCTTTGAGTAAGACATTTTCTTCCTTATCGAGATAATTATTTATCGTACGACAAAAATTAAATATACATTAATTTTAATATTAATTAAAACTTAATCAAACTTGATATTTTCTCGTCTTTTTAGTTTTATTCAAAGGGATTTTAATTAATAATTTCTGAATTAGTACAACTACGAGTAGCAATTTAAACTGTAAATAAATCAAAAATTGTTGATTTTTATTTAAACTTTTGTTTCGTTTATCCAATTCAAAATGGAATTAATGTGTAAACGTATTAATTCATCTACCCGTTGTTTACTTAAAAAAACAAGGGGTACAATTAAAGTTATAATTGTATATTTGCCCCAAGCATCTCATTAAAATGTGTAGTCACAGTTTCACTAATATGCAAATTAATGATGACAAAATTACATTGCTTCAGAATTTAATTGCAACTAATTTTCTTAAATTACCAGTACAAACGCATTTTGTAGTTTGATTTGTGTTTTCTGCGAGAAAAACTCACCGAGAACGTATTAAAATTTATGCCCAACAGTGCAGATACAGATAGCCAACTTTATCAGAACGAGGGGACTTTGTATAAGATGAACAATAAAGACCTTAAAATTTTTTAACCTTTAAATAGTTCAATCGTGCGTAACGTGGGGATGGTTTCATACACACAACCCCATAAATATAAGAATTTTGCCAGACGATAAGTTCGGAGATGCACTTGAAACTCGTGTGCTTCAGCTTCCCAGCTACAGTCTTGAAAGCACTCGACCGAAATAAATCATATTTTTATTGTTCGATCAATAGGTTAAAACTGATTTTTGAATAAAGTGAACGCGGTGACATTAAGAGAATCAAAGATAGAATTTAATTTTACGGAAGAAAGATTGTAGCGAACATAAGATATTAGTATTTGAGACTTTGTATAAACAAACTTACCTTCGAGCAAAATCGTTCATTCAAACAAAACACAAAATTTCAAAGCTTTCGTCATTCGGAAAAATTTATGTAACCTGAAACTTTCTCAATAGCGTAGCCTACGGGAGCCTGGCACCAACTTTTTGGTGCGGAGATGTTATCATCAGCGATTGTTTATAATCAGGGCCCTAGCAATTGAAAAACATAAAACAAATACTGTGGAGGGTAAAGCAAACGTAGATTTTTTATCGTTCAAAATTATCAAAGCAGAATTATTAATAATAATCATATTCTCTCAGAATTAATTAAAGATTGTACATAAAATGTTGTGCAAAACACGTAAGGAAACAGATTAGTTCTTCACATATCCAATAAATTGCGAAACTCTTTGGCAGAACCGCATGTTAATTATATTTTTTTTAAATCTGAATATAACAGAGATAACAGCAATTCAAGTGACTCATGCGTCAAACCGAATCTCTTCCTATATTGATTAATTTGATCAATTGTTTTTTTTTATATCAAATAACTTCTATAAAAGATTCATTCATTAGATTTTAAGCACGTTCACCTGTCTTTACGCTCCCGACGAGCCTCATCATGATCAATTTATTCTGAAAAGTATTTACCTTCTCGGAGAGAAATATTTGAGCTTTAATTTATTACTTTGCTTTGTTAGTTTCTTCTTGATTTGAGTCTATTTGTTATCCAGATGGAAGGCACCCCATGAGAGAACTGAAATTTCTGAATTCTGTGGTTGCCATCCATGGCTCAAATTTCACTTTTGAGATTAACACCGACTTCGCATTAGAAAAATGTTATTGAGATAAGAATTTATGACGAGAAAAGTCTACCCGAGAAGTTTGCATAAAATATCATGATGTTTCACACTTTCATCCAAGTATAGGGCTCATCACTTTAGCGTCTTCGAGCATAAGTCATAAAATTTTAGTTTTATATGTGCGACACGTATAAATAAACATTTTACTTCTACGAAAATGGTTTAATCCTTCAATTCTTTGATTGATATAGAAAAGCAGTTTCCTTCAGTTTTCTCTTTTATGTAAATACGATTGAGTTTACTTAGCGTTTCTTGAATTAATGACGTGTCGCATTAAAGTGTCAAGTTTATAGAAGTGAAAAACATCACCTTAAAGTTATAAGTTATGGAAAGCTATAGGAAAATAAACGAGACGCTTGATCCGCGCTTTAAAAGTGTAACGTCTCTACTTTCTGGGTGCAATATCAGAAAGAATCTACCCTAACTCGCAATGAAGCACAGATATATTGCTCTCAGCTGGTTCCAGCCGCATGACGTAATCAATCATAATAGGCTGACACCCTCGCAACCGCCAAAGCTTGAGCTTTAGTACTTCATATTGTTTTATATAGCTCTTCTAAATTGCTTTATAGAATTATTTAATAATCTCGCAATGTTCTATAATTAATTTTTGATTGCTTTTTAATTTCGTGTAATTTGGTAACATTTTTGCTTCGCAATTTCGAATTTTGCAAATATTACTCGATTTTCCAGTGCGTATATTCATACCAAAACAGAATCATTGATTGATCAATAGAAACAACAACTTAATGCGATTCCTGAGCCATGAGAGTACATGTGTAAATAAAGCTTTATTCCTTGTTAATAAATTACAGCATCGTTTGTTTGCCAACTGCTATCTTAGATATCTGTGCTTATTAGCACCTTTGTAAGCACCGATAAATTTAACACCAAGCAGCTGCTAATTTTACATTAGCACAACTGTTTGTATTTTGAGATAAATTAGAAATTATGGAGATACTTCAAAATTCCATCAACGATTTATTGCGATAAATTAAATTCGCTCGCTTCCGTATGTACACATGTTAAAAAATAAATCTCAACTTAGCATCCGGTGCTGCTCCTTCAGCTTAAAGCTGAGCGGACACAGATTCCCAAGCTAAGATTTTTTAGCTTCGAATTCGGTCTTTCTTTACGTTTATAAATTTTCTGACATGACACAGTAATCGATAGCAGCCTGAAGAAGAAGAACAGTGCGAATGAAAGTAAATAAATAATGAGGAGGAAATATGTCCTGTTTAAAAACGAAAACAAGTGATAACCGACATAATTACTTCCGTTAAATTAATTTACTAATAAATTGCGATTATAATAAGTAACAAGCGACCGTGA
Source organism: Rhagonycha lutea (assembly GCA_958510855.1). Lineage (NCBI taxonomy): Eukaryota > Metazoa > Arthropoda > Insecta > Coleoptera > Cantharidae > Rhagonycha > Rhagonycha lutea. The sequence goes on along the minus strand of OY294040.1, from coordinate 2,754,204 downwards.
ATAATAAATTGTGTGACTTAATCTTAATATAACACAATTAAGGTGTAGTTTACATCACACTCTTGTAATACCCATTTATCCTTAAGTAAATCTTGTCTAAACTTTATCCGAACATTATCTCATCAGATTACGACTCTTTCGCTCATTCGCCAAGATTATTTTTTATCACTAATTTGACAAATTTACTTTTGTAACTATAATTTCATTACTAATGGTTAGAACTTTTCGGCCTATTCTAGCCACATAATCATATTGTGTTTGATTAAATTTTAAGCAAGTTAGAAAAATAATATATTTTTAGTGTTTTCGAAAGGCAATCCGGCAAACTTTATTCACCTGAAGGAATCAATAAAAACGCAATATTTTATGGAAGTGGATGTGATATTGGAAAAATGAAGGAATACAATACAATTTGGTATTTTTACGTAATTCCGTTTTCTAAAATAGAGATAAATCAATTTAAGGGGATCATAAAATGGAAATACTCGATTCTAAAAAAAAATTCGCCAAGCTATCAGTTTTCTAATTTTAAAAAACTTGACTCTTCCTGGTGCAGAACAGAGGGTAAACAAGGGAAAATGTAGTAATTAAACTAATTTGTCCAACACTCACGGTTTCCTTTCGTGTATAATAATAATTATGATACTTATAATTTTCTAACCTGGGACTTGCGTCATAACTTGAGTAGACCCAAAAAGTGTAATCGAGTCCACGTCTTGGCAAAGAGAACAGATTCACTTTTTCATTGTTAATTATGCAGCACTGTACCAAAATAGGTTTCGGTAACTGAAGTTTTGGCTTCTAGAATGAAATTTAATATTTGGACAGCCTCATATTATATTTCATTTTCCGTAGAACTTTGTAATACACTTAAAAAGGTTTTAATCAGTAGACAAACAATTAATAATAATTATTCTTCTTAGTCAACAATTTATGAGCACAACCGCGAAATGTGAATTATTAATAGAATAATAATTTTAAGATCTTATGATTATTTCACTAAGAAAAGTTAAATAATGTAAAAATTATTGGGGTGAAATTAACTATTTATTGTATTTTCAACTTTCACAACTTACAAATTTGCCCTTTTAGCCAATCTCACCCCGATTTGTTATGGTTTCTGCTTACCTTTATTATTTAAAATGTATAGCAGCAATTCCTGTGTTTTAAACAACCATCATCGGGGGTGGGGAGTTTTGGTTTTTCATATTGCAATACTTGGACAAATTTGGCAAGATTGAAAACACAAAAGCAATATTTAGAAAAGTTAACAGCTTACTTGGAAAATTTTCTTATAATAACTTATTAATTTACACTATATCAAAATTTATTTATTGTGGTATCCTGGAGGATACTTTTAAAAGTAAGCGTTTAGTCGTCCTGATTACAATTCTTTTAAGTCGGTATGCAGATGTGTCCAATTTTTTGCGTCATTTCAGAATAATATAATATTGTATTACTACAATACTAAAGCTATAATTAAAATCTACAAAAAATTGCAGGGATAAACTAATTACCATATAGCATAGACAAACTTTGTACGCCACAGCAAGCTCAAAACATCACCAACTTATTACTGTAAAATAAAATCAAGCTCCATGGATGTGTGGTTCTCAGACAAAAAAAACTCCTTTAACAAAATCAAAAACTTTAATTGATAAGGACAGTGGCGGTTTTAGAACTTATGAGGCCCAGGTCAGCGCCGCAGACGAATTTTTTTAATACTGTTTTTTTACTAAAAATTGCATTCAAATCAAAATAACTGCTAGTCTAGTACATCTTAGGGCATAGAATTTTTTCGTTATTTTTCCTGTGTTTATTACAACAGAATTAATATTTTCATAAAATTTCAGAGTATTTCAACAAAATAAAACATCAAAAATTGAACTACAATCAAAATAACTGCAAATCTAAGGAATCATAGCGCTTAGAATTTTTTCGTTATTTTTCCTGTGTTTATAATAACAGTATTAATATTTTTATAAAGTTTCAGAATATTTTTGAACAAAATTAAATTTTTTCAAAAAAATTTAAATCAAAAATATTGCACCGAAATCACAATAACTGCAAATCTAAGGAATCACAGCGCTTAGAATTTTTTCGTTATTTTTCCTGTGTTTATTACAATAGAATTAATATTTTCATACAATTTCAGAATATTTGAACAAAATTTAATTTTAATCAAAAACTTTAAATCAAAATAAAAAACGCACCGAAATCAAATTATGTAGATATTTAAGGTAATTTAAGGCTAAGAATTTTTTCGTTATTTTTACTGGCTTTCCTATAATTGAATTAGTATTTTCAAGAAGTTCTAGAATATTTGAACAAAATTTAATTTTTAATCAAAAATTTTCAAAGAAAAATCGCACCGAAATCAAATTATATAGATATTTAAGGTAATTTAAGGCTAAGAATTTTTTCGTTATTTTTCCTGGCTTTGCTATGATTGAATTAGTCTTTTCAAGAAGTTCCAGAATATTTGAACAAAATTTAATTTTTAATCAAAAATTTTCAAAGAAAAATCGCACCGAAATCAAATTATGTAGATACTTAAGGTAAATTAAGGCTTAGAATTTTTTCTTTATTTTTCCTGCATTTGCTATAATTGAGTTAGTATTTTCACTCAATTCCAGAATATATAAGCAAATTTAATTTTTATACAAAATTTTCAAAAAAAAATCGCACCGAAATCAAATTATGTAGATATTTAAGGTAATTTAAGGCTAAGAATTGTTTCGTTATTTTTCCTGGCTTTGTTATGATTGAATTAGTATTTTCAAGAAGATCCAAAATATTTGAACAAAATTTAATTTTAATCAAAAATTTTCAAAGAAAAAATCGCACCGAAATCAAATTATGTAGATACTTAAGGTAAATTAAGGCTTAGAATTTTTTCTTTATTTTTCCTGTATTTGCTATAATTGAATTAGTATTTTCACGAAATTCCAGAATATTTAAGCAACATTTAATTTTTAATTAAAAATTTTCAAAGAATAATATCGAACCGAAATCAAATAATGTAGATATTTAAGGTAATTTAAGGCTAAGAATTTTTTCGTTATCTTTCCCGGCTTTCCTATGATTGAATTAGTATTTTCAAGAAGTTCTAGAATATTTGAACAAAATTTAATTTTTAATCAAAAATTTTCAAAGAAAAATCGCACCGAAATCAAATTATGTAGATATTTAAGGTAATTTAAGGCTACGAATTTTTTCGTTATTTTTCCTGGCTTTGTTATGATTGAATTAGTATTTTCAAGAAGATCCAGAATATTTGAACAAAATTTAATTTTTAACAAAAATTTTCAAAGAAAAAATCGCACCGAATTCAAATTATGTAGATACTTAAGGTAAATTAAGGCTTAGAATTTTTTCTTTATTTTTCCTGTATTTGCTATGATTGAATTAGTATTTTCACGAAATTCCAGAATATTTGAACAAAATTTAATTTTTATAAAAAATTTTCAAAGAAAATTCGCACCGAAATCAAATTATGTAGATATTTAAGGTAATTTAAGGCTAAGAATTTTTTCGTTATTTTTCCTGGCTTTGCTATGATTGAATTAGTATTTTCACGAAATTCCAGAATATTTGAACAAAATTTAATTTTTAATAAAAAATTTTCAAAGAAAATTCGCACCGAAATCAAATTATGTAGATATTTAAGGTAATTTTAGGCTAAGAATTTTTTCATTATTTTTCCTGGCTTTGCTATGATTGAATTAGTATTTTCAAGGAGTTCCAGAATATTTGAACAAAATTTAATTTTTAATCAAACATTTTCAAAGAAAAATCGTACCGAAATCAAATTATGTAGATATTTAAGGTAATTTAATGCTAAGAATTTTTTCGTTATTTTTCCTGGCTTTGCTATGATTGAATTAGTATTTTCAAGAAGTTCCAGATTATTTGAACAAAATTTAATTTTTATAAAAAATTTTCAAAGAAAATTCGCACCGAAATCAAATTATGTAGATATTTAAGGTAATTTTAGGCTAAGAATTTTTTCGTTATTTTTCCTGGCTTTGCTATGATTGAATTAGTATTTTCAAGAAGTTCCAGAATATTTGAACAAAATTAAATTTTTAACAAAATCTTTGAATCAAAATTTATACTGAAATGAAAATGACTGCAAATCTAAGGAATCTTAGGGCTTAGAATTTTTTCGTTATTTTTCCTGTGTTTATTACAATTGAATTGTAATTTTCATAAATTTTCAAAATATTTGACAAAATTAAATTTTTATCAAAAAATGTAAATCAAAAATTGCACTGAAATCAAAATAATATCAACTCTAAGGCATCTTAGGGCTTAGAATTTTTTCGTTATTTTTCCTGTGTTTATTACAACAGAATTAATATTTTCATATAATTTCAGAATATTTAAACAAAATTTAATTTTTATCAAAAACTTTAGGAAATCAAAAACAACGCTGCAATCAAAATAACTGCAAATCTAAGGCATCTTAAGGCTTAGAATTTTTTTCTTTATTTTTCCTGTGTTTATTACATCAAAATTAATATTTTCATACTATTTCAGAAGATTTGAACACAATTTAATTTTAACAAAAAATTGAAATCAAAAATTGCACTGAAATCAAAATTACTCCAAATCTACGGCATTTTAGGGCTTAGAATTTTTTCGTTATTTTTCCTGTATTTATTACGATTGAATTAATATTTTCTTAAAATTTCAGAATATTTGAACAAAATTAGATTTTTTGTGCATCCAAAAATTATTTGAATAATTCAATTTAATCTCGTGCTCGAAGCAACGAAATTTTCTCACCAGAATGGAATATTAGTAAATTTGTCTCCAAAATTTAATACCTGATGTTCTAAAATTAATACTTATCGGTCTCTAAATTCAAAAACTCTCCCGTTTTCCAGGATACTTCCAAACTTTTGATGACATATGCAGGTTATCCATAACCAGTGAAAAATACGTCATATTGGGTCTAAATCTGGACACTTGGGAGAAACAGCACATCAGAAAGCGCAAGATGGACGTCTGTCCGCCTCTCCGTGTCGCAAAAGGTTATCGTCCTTTCCGCCTCTCAAGCAAATTTTCAAATTTTCAAAAAAGAACAAAAAACATTTTCAAATTTTCACCTTTACCAACTTTTGAAATTAAAATTTCCTATCCTTTACAATTTACAGAAACGAAAATTTTCCTATTGTTTAGGACTTCTTTTATAGGCATAAACGCCTTATTTACTAACGAGGTTGTTACCGTAACTTCTTTACAACAGAAGTCGATAATAAAGAAGAAAATTTGATGTGACACAACACATGAACTTCCCATTTAAAAAATTAAAAGTAAATAGAAACAAATGAAATATTTTAATTCACCATCCGGCCCTTATTGTCCCCATAGGTGCGGGCCTGCTTAGTTTTCATTGATACTTTCCTTTGCGAAGTAAATGGGACAGTAAAAAAAATACTACGACTTACTCAAAATATTCAAAAATGTATCACAATTCAAAATTAAGCAAAATCACCCATATGCTATTTGTTGGATAGTTTTGTAAAATGGCAATTTTTTATTTGAAATAGGGGAATTTAGCACATAAATCAGAGAAATTTTACAAAAATAACTTAACTGAAACGTTAATATTAAATATTTTCAATTGTAAGTTATTAGACTCTTTCAAATTTTGCTTTATTTGTCACGTTTTATTGGTTACGCTTGCCTGAGGAGATTGTAATAAAATCGAAACAAAATTGTCGTACGATATCGTTCTTTTTTCAAAAATTTTATTAACTTCTCTTTCCCTTTCTTTTAAAATTGGAAGCTTCATTTATTCAATTGCAATTTTCTACTGTTTGAATTATTTCTAATTTTTCTTAAATTTTCATGTATTTGAGACGAGTAAACAGAAACAGTTAAAACTGTAATAATATTTTTCGTCCAATAATGTGGAAAGCATCAACATACAGCTCTGGTTTTAGGGTGGAAAATGTAAATTTCCGCCGTGAAGGGTAGAGTTAATAGTGGCGCAAAAGTAAAAAAAAATCATTTATAAATTTAAACTTTAAATTATTGCCGAAAATGTATTAATATGTGGAGATTTTCAACGTTTGCCACAAGAAACCAGCAATCTTCTACTTTTTGCGTGATTTGGACTGTAAATACTGCACTTGTAGACTAAAGGAGAGATTATACAGCTTTCTATAGATTCAAGACTCAAAGAAGAAATTGTTAATCGTTCACACAGCTAGGGAATTGGGGCCTTAACCTACCTTAAAAAAATTTAATCGTACCCAAAATATTGGAAGAATTTGTAGATTAATTTTACATTTACTGTAAAACAACGAGAAAAAACAGTTAAGGGCAAGATAAACTCTCACGTACTTCGATTTCCCAGCGGTGTATGTTGCGCGACTAGGAGTAGAACCATGGATTTCCGCTCCTTAGCCTGCCAGTATATACTTAACACCACACTACTGGTCTTTCATATTGTAGAAATTAAGATTCAAATTTTATTATTTTCTTGTAAAAAATTTTATTTACCTCTCACCTTCCTCCATGAACTTTGGATGGATTCGTACTTGGGTTATATTCCTCAAAAAATTTCCACCTGGAAGGTACTCCATACCCTTCAGACTCCACAGCTTCTAGCAATAGCAGATTAAATTCATCATCCCCATCATTTGCAAATTTTATTAAAAAATCACTAATAATTTGAGATTTCAATTACCTTTTCTTTATTCAATTGTTGTTGAATTTTCCTAAAAGTCTTCGTTGAACGTTAATTTAAAATATTTTTATCTTCCATTATACACTTCTTTTAATTTTCTTCCGTCCTCCATGTGCTATGCTTCCATTTAGAGAAGAGGTTTTACCTGCCATTGCTTTCCAAATGAAAGAGTAAACTGCTTACTTCGCTTGGAATCGAATCTGTTATAAAAAAAAACTAAACAAATACAATTTATTATCACTTTGGCCCAAGCAACTTTTAGAGTCAAAAATGAAAAAGTCTTCGTTCCTTTAATACCTAATCTCGGACGATGATCATAATATACAAATTGTACCGAGTACAGATTGGGGATTCTCTCGTCAGAATTCTAATCAAACAAATAAAAACAGTTGAACCTATACGAATCACCATTGAAATGATACTTCCAGAAAGCGCATCGAAACGCTATCCTCATTGTTTCCTAAAAGCTAAAATAATCAAGTTTGACTCATTTTAATTAAATGAACTTAAACTAATCAACAAAAGCACAAAAACTTTTATTTTTTATTTATTAAAATGCTGCTCCTGTTTAGTTATATAAACTTTACAAATTGCTTTTTACTGCTTTGGGACCAAGTTTCCAGTCAGTACCCATGAAATTTAACTTTTGGTTGTTTTATCAGCGTGCATTTAAAGAGTGCTTAAAATTTAAATTATCGAGACCTGCTAATTTTACATTTTTTAATTCCGCATTTCCTGACGTGGATTTTAGCTTTTATGTTTCTTTAATGTAAATCATTGAATAAATATTGTTACGAAATTAGTAATTTCTTTTAAATACATCAAATAAAACATTCGATAAACGTAAAAGCTTTTTGACTTGCTGTAATATCATACATTTTTGAATATCAAACAACAAAAATAACATGAATAAGAAATGAAGGATTATGAAACCACACCCCAAGTTTACTGTGTGCAAATTTAAAATTTAAAAATAAAATATCAAAAAACAGAATTTGGTTTTCGCTATTTGCTATTTGTTTTCACCAAAATTTAATACGGGAAGAAGGTGTTGAGGGGGTGTTTAAATAAAATTTATAGTCTCACACGTCCTTTGTAAAAAGATGAACAAAATAAAAAATAACCAAGTTTGGTATTATATTTCACAAAAATGTATTAAATATTTCGTGAAAGTGTTTTAAGCTCTCTGCCTAAAGTGAAAAATGACCGTTAAATATGTTCGTATTATTTTTCACTTTAAGAAAAACGTCTCTGAAATATACGGTGTGAGCATCAACAATCAGGCGTTAAACTGTACCCATGCTAAGGACACTCGCAGGATTTCCTCCGTCGCGTCGGTGCCTTATTCACAGACAGAGCCGCAAAATTGGAATTAATTTCTAATTTAAATCATCATAAAAATCAAAACAGAAGTGCGATTTGCTCCCGAATTATGTGGTTGGTTAAGATTACACGAAAACTGCCTATCCGCATTTTAACGTAAAGTAAAATTTGCATTGTGTTATTTAATTTGTGACAAATTTATTTAAACATCTGTAAATAAATTAATATTATTATTACGGCACCGTCAGCGCTTTCCAAAATCGATTTTTCTTACAATCAAACCGTTCGAGCTTACTTTTCAGTTTCTAATTAATTCTGATCCTAATTACTTAAACAAAACTAAGTTCTCAAGTAGTAATATGACAATTTAATTAAGTCTGTGCAGAGCGAATGATAAATCGCTTTCTTACTTTAATGAGCGATTTTTTTAACAATTATTCCTTCAACTTTCCTCTCTTTAATGAGTTATCTTTGTTATTTCGACTCTTACTTACAGCAACTATGATATAAAAAAAAACTTCTAATGAGCCTTTTAGTCCTTTTAATGACCCTTAAAAAATTATTATAATATCGCGAACCTGTAATTTAATAAACTTTAATGGACTTTAATTTTATTTGATGAAATTAAGAGTGATTTATTTTGTTGATATGTACGTAAATCTTGCAATTTTCCTGAGTACTAACACGATGACATTCTAAAACGTCTTTGTTGCCGTTCCTTTGAACTAATTTACACAACGACCACCTTGTTTGAAGAATTAATTAGTTTTCAGTCATAGAGAAATTAATTAATATAAAAGCAAAGAGTTTTGCAGTATATGAAGTGTTAACACAGTAAATGCAGCTTATTTAAAAATAAAAGTTTTTAATACAGGGATGGCTTACATTTTTGTAATAGAAAAAAGAAATTTTACACAACAAAAGCAGAAATCGCTATCGGGCATACGCAATTTTAATTAACATTTAGACTTTCGATTATAATTTGATTTTGTAAACCGACAATGGTAAAATATTCTACTTGAATGTGTAATTGGTACCTAGACACCTAAATCAATATTAAATTTTTAAAAATTTGTAAGCTTTTACCGTTGTAAATTCGGTAATAAAAGACAAAGTTGTTTGAGTTCAAGTAGGTTTCGTTTCTTGCTCCATTAGCCATATTACACTTGGCACTCATTACAAATTACACTAATTAATAATGTAATAATCTTGCAAGCGTCCTGAAGCTCGAGGCGAGTATTGCTACAATCCTACCAAACGCCTCCTGCAACGTTTGTTCTGTTAAATATAAATTACCGAAAGCAACGTGTGCTTAATTAGTGGCATTTTAAACTAAAATAAAGCTATTTTAATGTTTTTGTTACAGCAATCGTACAAATCCGAATTTTATTTAATTTCCACTTTAAATTAGTATTTGATGTGCCTTTGATTTAAAATTCTCCACATAAACGGTTAATTGAACTTTTATATCAAAAGCTTGCTCGTTATTTACGTTTATGAAAATTATTTATTGAAAAACGCTAAAATGTTATTTTTTTAATATTTTCTCCGCTTGATATTCATAAAATAATTGCCTGTCATTGATTCAACTTTTTAGGGCACAGTATACGTAAATAAAAACTTATGAAATAAAATTTAAGGTAAAAAGAGCAATATTAGCAGACATAATAGAATATTTCTTATTTAGGTCCTCCACAGGAATATTCCACAATTATACAATGCTCTGTCTCCTAAAATTTCTGAATATCTTATTTTTGGTGGCAACAGCTGGAGTAAGTTAGTAATAAATATTTATTTTATCCATAAGGTAGGCATCCATGTTTAGGATTCATGTTTAGGATTAAATCACTTTACCCCTGTAGTGTACATACTATTTTATGCACTTTTCCATTACTTGAACTACAATCAGTTTCATTTCACGACAAAAAAAAGATTGAATGAATGAGTGGATCAACTGCCCTGATAGAACAGATTCTATTTGAAACTAATTAAGTGTCACATTTGTAAATGACCTCCCAACGCACAAATAAACGTTGTTCAAAATTTAACAAGCAAATTTCTATAGGGATCTTTCCAATTCCTAAACTGAGTGGCAAGTTTTTTATACCCACTTCATTAGCACTGATACAAAAGGAAACAATAACTGTAACAAAGATGAAGCCCTTCCACATAAACTGCTCGTTAACATAACAATCAATTATCATGAAATGCTCGAGGCGGAGTCCCAGGATAGAAGATTACAAATGTAGAGGTAACTAAATTGAGCACCCAGGAAAGCTGCTGCAGTCTGAATTGCGGCCATATATTAATCATATTTAGTGTCCATCCGTCCGTTTCTCAAACTAATTTAAATAGGCACCGGTGCATCTACTACCTACAAATAAAGGAGAAATGTATGTAAATACATGCATCGTGATGGATCTGAGCGGTGGTTAGCAATCTCCATCAAGCTTTTTTGTATGTTTTGCTTTCCGGAAATAATAAAATCAAAAATAACAGTAAATTTTTATAAGCAGTACCACACGACCCCCAAACAGTTTTTACTTTGTGACACTCAAACTTCAAACTAAAAGTGATCGCAGTGAACACCGATTTGATAATCTTTAAAAAAAAAATGAGAACCAAGAGGGAAAGTTAAAAATTGGGGTAATTTATTATGCAAAAAGTGGAAAGAAACACATCCAGGGAAAATATATATAAACATGTAAACTTTAAAAGTTTATTTTCTTTTAAAGAGCAAATTACTTTAGATGTGCTTTCAAATTTGTTTGGAATAAACGAGACTACACATATTCGAAAGTAAAGTGATTTTGGCGCTTCTTAGCAACTTGATAATTTTATTTAAATCGCACACTGGAGTAAATTGCAGTAGTCATTTTATATGTTGTACAAAGTGTTCGCAATAACCATTCCTGTCTTGTACATTATTTGAGATAAAAAGCGACCTTAAGCTTACAAGTTATTAAATCATTTTATGTTGTAACTAAATTTCATAATTTATGAGCTTTTGTGTGAGAACAAAAACATTTTAATTTTTTCCGCGCAAATATGAACTTATTATCCAAACAGTTTAATGATGCTACTGTAAAGAGTGTGGCTCCCAGCTATTTGCAATATTTTAGACGATTAACTGGATATCCTTCCAGCTTGGTTATTTAGCCTAATTTAGTTTTGTACCAAAAAAATTTTATTAAAATAAACAGAACGGTTTGTTATTTATGCTCGCATTTAACTTTTTATTAAGCTGCTTACTACTTTGATTAATTATGTGGAACAATAGAGAACGGCTGTCAAATGCAGTAATAAATAATCATCCCAAATGATTAGTTTAAATGACTCCAAGAACGTAACCATTTTTTGCTACCGCTGAAATATTACAAACATTAAAATTGTTGCGATAGCTGGAGGTAAAGCGAAACCACATTGTGTCACCTAAATGAAGCCTTCCACTATTTTTTCTTTAATGGAGCTGTCACATTTTCAATTCTTGTATTTCGAATATATTCAAACGAATATCAAATAATGCAGAGATGTGGTTTTAAATTCGACACTCGCTATATTATTTGCTTAGATACGCGAGAAAAGCTCAAAATTTATTATCGAAAAATTTTCCTCTACGATTTATTAATTTTAAAGTTTTAATTAACAATTATTATTTTGCAAACAAATAATTTTGTGAACTGCATTGCTACTATTACTAATGAAAAATCGGAGACATCTCATAACTTTCCCTATCGTGCAAGTAGCACTAATTATTTGCTTAAATCAATTTAAGTTTCTTCAAAAGCCGAGCTTTTATACTCGAGTATAAAATCGTAGAAAGTTGTTAGAAGACTTCGTAATTTGAGACTAAAATATAGCACCAATTAAGATGAACTGCGAACTAAATGTTAGATTAAAGTTGTCTACATGTCTGTCGTCGTGTAAAGTTTTTCATTAAAATTTTCGATTTCTTTCGAAAAACAATAAACATAAAACTCGTGAAATTAATTATAATGAAAATTTAAAATATTAAAAATATTATTAAATTGATTAAACCCCAAAAAAGCAATTGTAATATTTTTGAGCGCTCAGCAGCTGCGGTTGCAATTTTCATCAGAAAATGCAATTTTCAGTTTCAACCACAGTTGACAGTTCAAATATATATTACATTTGGTTTCATTAACACTTTAATTAGTATTATAAAATATTTATTAACCATACCTACCAATTCTTCTAATTACCTTTATGAGTATCAATAGGTAATTTCAACTTCAACATAACATTAATCTTCGGCAATAATGAAATATAATAAAAATAATATATTTTTATGACATTTTGTTTCGACTTCCTCTATTAAGACTTCCTCTATTACACAAAGAGACAGATATCCTATGTTCAAAATGATCAAGACATCATAATGAGTCCTATAATATCAAAATTTCAATTTTTCGAGTTAACTAGAACGCAATAAAACCAATTATAATTTTAATATAAGAATGAGCTGAAAATTGAAACCAATCACTTTCGAGGTCTAGCGAAATAAACAAAAACAATCACAGCACAACATTTTAAAAGAGATATTAGATAATATTGACATGTACTTTGTGTAATAAATTTCTCGAAAGATATATGTCAGAAAATTTATCTAAAATTAGATTTTTATTTGAACACTTCCTATACACACAAAGTTGTTCAAACTATTCATATCATTTTAACAGCTTATTTTTATATAATACTACATTTTTCAAAATCTATTTACCATTCACTTTAACTCTTCTAATCTTACCACATATACTTATTCGATATTCGAACCGTTCTATATTACTTCCATACAAGGTTTTTCTTCCAATGACATATAATATTATTTCTTGTTACATTTCGAAACACAATTTTTGTTATTATTGAATTTTTAGGTTCAATTAATAACAGCAATTGCTATTAAAAAGCAGAAGTGAATGAAACACGGAAGCAATATTAAGCAAGATGTTACACGAAATAAAACTGTTTGTTCTTGCAAAACAGAGAATCAAATGTTCGATGTTGAGTGAACGTGATAAACAACACGAATTTTGGTTTCTTTGCTCGTATTAGAAAACAACAAGTTACTGATAAAATTTTGACTAAACTTGTTAAATTTTGTTTTAGGTGAATGGAGCTTGGACGTTGCCTAGTTTTGTATGTGATTTTTACATCGCCATGGACGTGACATGCTCAACTTCTTCAATTTTTAATTTAGTCGCCATTTCGATAGATAGGTAAGCATTAATGATAGTTTCGTCGAAAACCAAATCTTTTTAATTAAAACCGAACTCCTTCCATTTTACAACTAAAGGGGATAAAATCATCGTTCATTGAGCCGATACACATTTGAAACTTGACATTATTGTGCGACATTATAACTCCGATACCGTCGAAAACAAAGGAAAACAATAAATAAGGCTTTTATACTTAAGATTGAAGATTTTAGAAAGTGCGATATCGGAAAAAGCGTCGTACTGCACCGAAAATAAATTTTTATTCAATAAATTTTCGTAATAAGCAAAAATATTTTTTTCACATAATGAAATGCGATGTAAAATGCGCTTGTGAATTCCCAAAATGCTACAAATAACGCCAATCACTGATAAAATTGATATTTTTTCTTTATATCCTCGGCCTCGCCTCTATTCTTCTCGACGCATAAAATGGGTAAAGAATAAGTAGGTGACAAGATTGTGTTGAGAATTTAATAGAATCCGTAGAATAACGCGGGACAGGGTTTTTGTATTCAAAATATTCATATATGCAATAATTTTCATATTTTTAAATCAGTAGATTTAAAAATGTGTTGTAATAACTTCGTCTTTCAATTTTTAATACTTCCTCATTGGTAATCCCGCCGTACCGACTTAATTTTTTTATATTAGTGACACAGTAAAAATAGAAATACGATATTGAAACAAAAATTAAAAAAAAGTATTAGATAAAAATTACAATTTTGAAGCTTATTTGAATTTGAAGCTTTAACCCTAAGATTAAATCTCTAACCCCTCCCCAAATCCTATTGATAACATTTCCTTAATAATAATAGTTTTTCTTTCTTTTATTCTATTCTAATTTTATCGAATAAGATTTTTATCTTGTTTTATTCTCACTAAATTGCAATTAAAATTATTTCATTTATTATAACAGATAAGAATAATATTAATTAACCTGTGAATCTTGACACGAGAATCTAACACGCTAACCGCTCGCCCATTCACTCACCTACGTTTATAATATTAAAAATACTTGAAAATTTTCTTTTCTGCGATTCGTTGTTTACAGATCATTCGCGGGATGACTCAAAACAATTAACGTCAATTCGTTTCGTAGGAAATACACATTTACACAGCTCGGCCTTCGCATGAAGCATGGGTAGTTTTGCCAATGATTTGGTTGACTTTGATATCTGGATACCTTTAAGGTATTTAACTATGCAATTGTTTTAACGATGTAATAAAATAGAATTAATCGGGCACAATGTGCACAGTATAATAATTTCGTCAACGTTAACATCTAACGGCCATCCTTTATACTTTGCTTAAGGCTCGTATCCAGGGGGGCGGGCACTTGGGGGCACGTGCCCCCCCCCCCGTAATGTTGAAAAGACAAAGAAAATGGAAGGGGAAAAACTGAAAATTTTACATTTTACAAAGGGTTTCTTACAAGTGCCCCCCCCCCCCGAAATGAAATCCTGGCTACGGGCCTGCTTTGCTTTTGCGAGGCGTCAGCTTCTGCCTTTGCTGGGCGACCCTCAGTGGCAATAATTAGTTCGGCCTGTGGCCTTCACAACTAATGTCAACATGCAATAATTCAGTGGAGTAACTACCAGTGTGCGCGGTGTGCGAATGAACACTGACCGTAAAATCTTAGGGGCCCAAGGCAATGTAAAGTAAAAAATGCTTAAACAAGGGTAAAAAGCGCCTGTGCAAGCCGGAAACGGACAACTCAGCAACGGGAATCAACCGGTCGAGCTTAGGTTAGTGTTAGGAAACGATTTTTTTAAATGAAGTGTTAAAAGAGAGAAAAATGACTGTTAAAAGAGAGATACGCCGGTGCCGAGTTGTTGTGTACCTTTCCTTGTGCTGGAGGGTATTCCATACCCCCCAGACCCCCCGGTTTCAAGACTATTTCAGAGGAATAATTTTTTTTGATTTGTCAATGTTTTAATTGATTTTATATTAAATTGATAATACTTAATTTTATCTCATTTTGAAGTGGTTATTCAATATTCAAAATAGTGGAGAAGCCTCTTGAGATGTGTAAAGAAATGAGTGTGCAACCTAGAGTCTGGAGAGGTATGGAAAGTGACGTAAATAACTGGGGGGGGGGGATTGTCCCGGGCCCAATGCTTTGGGCCACCTTAAACTGTATTATTTTGCGACCAACTTTTGTTTTTAAATCGCACACTTCTCAATCGAAGGGCCCGTCAAAGGTTTTGCACCCGGGTCTAAAATTTGAAGTTACACCACTGCAATGATTGTTGTATCATCTTAATCTAACAGGAGCAATTTTGTGGAGGAAATGAGAAACGCCGATCCTTGGGGCAAGGTAATGCCCCCATGAGGTGGTGTACAGAATTTTCATCAGTTGGGAAAGACGAATGATCTTCAGGAGGCACAGGTAGAAGAAGCCATGTGGCAAGGGCTGTTTCGCCTTGCTAAAGTCCCCCAACAGGGTTGGATCTTACTCGGCATTCTACCTCTCTGTATACCTGTCACCGCCATAAATGACAGTGTATGGCTTTGTACATGGATGTAGTACAAAGGATGCTTGGCATGAGGTTATCAGGCGTGTCGAGGAGTATGCAGGGGAGTACGTACTTGGAGAATTCGTAAATTTTAGAGACGCTTGACTGCTTTCTATGGTCAGTAATTTTTGAGAGGTTGAGAGAGTTCGGCTGTCCGGAGTTGGTTCTCTGGGTTAACTACTTCAATGATAAGAAGATTTGTACGTCCACCGGAAGAGCCAAAAAGATTCAAAAAGTTGTCAGGGGGGGGGTGCCCCAAAGGGTCCATTGCTGGACCGGAGAATTTAGAAACTCCTATTTGACATACTCATCCACAAGTTTTGCGGTCTGGGTTATCGTGTCGTGGCATACGCAGATCACATCCTACTGACCATAGAAAGCCAAAGTAACGTGGAGATCCAGCTATTGACAAAGAAATGTTACCGGGTGACTGGCTTCGTTTGAGAGAGTCGGTGTTGTAGTATCGGAAACAAAAACCATCCAGATGCTCTTGGGGGTGCCCTGGCTTTAATCAGGCGTTTGAATGGGGTCTTCGATGGTGGCGTGTTGGGGAAAGTTTGAAATTCCGACCCCATCTCCTGTTGTTCAAGCGAACGTCACTAAAACTTTCACTGGGGACACCTATTTTGTCCTCCATATACCCTGATTTTCCTCGGCTTCCTGATAAACGAACCACTGCAGTATATGACCTCTTCGACACTAACCTATGTCAGTGGGAATATGAAGACATGTCGGCACATTTTGTTTCACTGTGGACTCTATCAAGAGCTGAGTGAGAATTCCTATCGAATTGGACGGTCTGGTTGACAACTTGCAGTGCTTGCTGGTAGATGAGGATGCCTGTCGCCGGTTCTCATCCTTTTAGGTGGCAGGCGGCAAATAATTCAGGTGCACCTGGGATGTGAGCGAACTGCGGCGTGGTTCCGAACCTTAGAGGATCTAAGGAGTTGGCAAATCCACATGATCCGTTAGCTAGCGTACCAATGCCGGAAATGCCATTTGGAAGATATCTTCGGATGCCAAAAGGTGACCCTACAATAACTGCCGCCAAGGAAGGCTCAACGCCTTTGATTTTTCTGGGTAACCGATGGCCATAATGTTTATTTGACTTGCATTTGGAATCTATGCAATAAATTGTTTTGGAATTAAGAAGTTTCTTGAAATTGGAAAATGATCTTCTGACGCCCTATACATTTTCTCCAACAACATTTTAAAGATCAACGATGTTTTCTTAATATTTTAAAATAACTTAAGTTTCTACCTACCCTGCAGTTGAATCGTAAAAGCTCAAAAGAATTAGTTTAATAAATTAATTTAGTTAAAAGATTTTAAACGATTTTTTCTTATCCAAAGTTTTCTCTTCGGTGAAGTTTTTTTCATTTTAGTTTTGATGTCAGTAATCGCTGTAAAAATAAACTTTTTAATCACATTTGATCAATGCAATAACTTAATTTAAGTTTTCATTATTCCTTTCTCTCCAATTAAGGCATCTAAAATTTTCATTCCAAATTTATCATTTTATTCGGTTGCTGCTTGATAAAACTATTTCAATAGCATTGTGTGATAAATTTTGGATTTAATAGCAAAAGGTAAAATTAATTTCTCTGGAGCGTTTAGTAATAATAAAATGCATGGAGCTTAGAAAAACTCGAAATGTGACAAAGTATCATTAAATATGCACCTCGTGTTCACCACACTACGTGATTTATTTGGCCAACATTTTTTACAAAGCAATTTAATGCAACCAAAATTCAACAAAATATTTCGAAGCTGCGTCTTATATTCCAATATTTCCATTTTGTTAAACTATTTCTTGAAATGTAAGCAATAAATGTCCAAAATTTGTCACCACTAAAAAAATTCTAAAAATGACAAAACCGAAAATTAAATAATGGAACAACCGAAGTATTTTTATTTACATACATATTATGTGAAACATTAAAAAAAATAAGGGTTTTTAGATTAAAAAAAAACTACCAAGTTAATGAGATTCATGTCAAGCCTGATGAAATAAACTAATTGCAATTAACCGCTCTCACGTGTATTTTCATTCGCTCCCAAATCATTTGCCACATTTAAATAAAAATCAGAAGCGGTCGCATAGTCTAAAACCAAATTGCAATTTAATTCTATCTGGATTATTTAGAAGTGTAAACCGATTTGGAATTTAAAATGTGACGATATCGGGACTTTAAAGTTGTTTATATTCAATAACAAAGTATTAAATTTAGTTTCCGTCGTGATTTAAGATCAACCCGAATCCTGTTATAAATCGGATTAAGCCGCATGAGGTGGATGAGTTCTGAGATGTAGGCAGCAGTTTTCACTTTCACCGCAACGCATACTAATTAAGTTAAGCTTCTATGGCACATGTAATGACATTTTAATGAGTTTCCACAGTATAATGTAAAATGAAGCAAATGATTTTTTTAATTTTACAACTTCATAAATTATGCATACGAATTTTTTTTACGAAATAATGATTTATCCCAGATTTAATCGCATAATTACAAACACACCTCTCAAATTTAATTATAGTTAGGAAACTGCAATAATTAACTAATAAATTTGCATAAACAAAATAAAACGGTTTCATGCTTGGTTGCACTTCAACAGAAACTCTGGTCAAGTATTGAAATTGATAACAATGTAATTATTTACTGGTTAAGTAAATTAAGTTTAGTTAATTTAATTTTTAATCGAAATTAATGTATCTTTGTTTTGGATTTTTCGGGCGTCGAACCAAAACAATACAGCAACGTTTACTTTTTAAAAGCTTTTTTCAATTTAGCATCCTCTTAATTTATTTATTAAATAAATTTTCCACAAGTTGTTGAAGCTTAAATGATAATTTGTTAACAAATTGTATTTTCGAAAGCATTATCTGATAGGAAATTCTCTTTGTTTAAATGGACGTAGAACAAAGGAAAAGATGTCACTTTGACTAGTAAAGTCATTAAAGTTACCGACTTGACTTGTCCGTTTTATTTAACGTTAACTATAACTATCTAAGTTTTCCTTGTCTCACAGCAACGTAGGTTTGATAACAATAATTTAAATGTAAATGTAATGTCCAACCTTGTAAACCAATTTAGACAATTTTCTAAATAAGTTTCCACTTTGACGATTTTCACATAAATTTAATTTTCCTGACCTAACCTTCGAGTTTGAATCCTTTGTATCTCCTTCCACAGTTTTGTTATTAAAATCCTAGTTGGATTGGGAAAAGTTTAATTTAACAAACACAAAATTTTCCAATTTATTATTCAGAACCTTTTTCAAAATTTTTAGGCGTAAAGTTAAAAATACCTAAACCATCATAATTAACAATTTTATACGCATATTGGCAGATGTGACTAACAGGAAAAAATTTACATTTGGAAAGCTGCAATTATTAATTTAACGCTTTAATTTGAAATGTTTATAACATAAGCAAAGAATGTACTTCTGAAGTTTTTAATAAATACCACCAGAGCATCTGAACAAAAAGTTATATTGTAACCCGTCTAGAGGCTATATTTGGCTGCTGCTACTGATTATAGCATAGTGGGCCTAAAATGTATCAAATTACTTCCAACCAATTAGTAAACTAATAAACTTTGTGCTTCAAAAGCTAAGTTTCATCAAGATTAATTAGGAAATGTGCAACTTCGACTTGCTGCAACTTAATGATTAATTTTAAAAAGAAATCTTATTCTTTAGCTTGTTATCACAAGATAACGAGAAACCTTGCTCAAATTTGATAAATTCCGAATATTTCGTTGATATAATTTAGAAAATATTGAGTTGAAGTGTAAATTAACATTTATTATTTATCTTTGTGTCGTAGGTTTTATTAGCGTATTTACGGTAGCTGAATTTCACTTAATACATCATCTTAAATGCACTGCCAGTGCCAGATGCTTTTCCGTTTAAACATTCTCTTTACAAATTTGGGCTTTAATAGAAATTCATTAGGTTTATGTAAGGAAACCCTAGAAGTCGGGGTGAAAGTGCACTTACTCTATCATCCTCTATTTTAAAGCATCATGTAATTAATCAGATTTCAAGATATTTTGTGCCATTTACTGAAAAACAAGGAGCGACTTATCTAATCAAAATATGACTTTTGGAAAATTCGGTTATCGAAATAAAAGTTTTTACTTTAGTAAAAGTGATCAAACAAACAGTTACAATTGTACGAACGGTAAACAGAATATGGAAATACCAGGAAAAGTTCAAAAAGTTATTTGGAAAGTCGGAAACAAAAATTAACAGAAATTTTTAACATTTAAGCATTGTAGCAATATTGAATAAATATTTTTCCAAGCGCGGATAAAATGTTAAAAACATTTGAAAAATCATAATGCGTCCTTTATTAAATTTTCCTTTTGCTGGTTTTGAGTAATGGAGAAAACGACTATCGTGAACTATTGTTATCATGATAAAGCTTAACTCAGTTGCCAATTCCAATGAGTTCAAACCAAAATAAATTTGGCACTCCACATTACCAAAATTAAAAATGGTACATTATACCACAATTTTGTGCTCTATTCGCGAATTCTGTCGTGGGGATGCTAAATTTACTTCAACACGGAACCCTCAAATAAAAAATAAATGGATTAATTTTAATGAAATTAATACTCCATAATTTTATGGCTATTTATTAAATAAACATTGACAAAAAATGACATCACTAGGCTAATAATACAAGAAGTAATCGTAATTTTAACTCACCACGTGTACAAAGAAGGATCACCTGCTGTACTTCAACGTCTATCCTTTCAAGATATAATTGACTAAAGCTGAAGCCATAAAAAAAATCTTTGCAATTCAACAAGCATCAGTTGTTGAAAACAAATTTTAAGTCGATCGGTTAATTAAATATTTTAGATAAATAAAGTCGGGTAATTGACCAAACGACTTGAAATTTGTTTTAAAACAACCACAGAGATTATTCGATTCCAAAAATAGAAAATACCCTCGAAAATACCTCAAATTTCAGTAACGACGATTGTGAAGCCATAAAGGTGAAAACTTTGCCTCTTGTTCATACCTTCCACCCTTAAATCATTTAAATAAAATATTTGAATAATATTTCTGTTATTGCTACTGTTTCTGTAAGATATGCCGAATAGTTGACACGTTTTAATCCTTTTTAAGGAATAGATTCATTAGTTGCTTTATCTCTAATTGAATAAAGGCTGCAATAACCCAATTATCTATTAAAAATGTTTCCATCTCAAATTCCTACTTCCTCAACAAAGAATACATAAATGCAAACGAACGGGAACAATAAATAAGTAATAATTTTAACATTTTTAAATCTCACTCCCTCGCCCCCCCCCCACACCTAACAATTTTAAAATCTTAAATGGCGCTCTATCCTTACCAATCAAAAATATTGTATTTTGATATGAAATGTTCCAAGTTCCAGTTCTGTACTGTACAGTCTGTTAGTAACGCAAAAGAATTATATTTGACTTAAATATGAAAATGACAAAAAATATTGTAGTATTCTAAACCGACCCCACGTATTTTATATTCAAAATTGTAATAAAACTTTCCAAAAATCGCTGCAATCAAACCACATTTATATCGTCGGTCGGTAAGAAACTCATGCGCCACAGATGCTCAGTCCTCGTACAATTTTGCCTTTTATCGCTATGCAAATTTATTCAAATTTACCTTCAATTTTTCAATTTCCTCACTTAACCAACTCTCTGGTACCTCAAAATAAAAAACACATCCACTTTTACAAACTTTTACGCAGACAAATTTTTACACTCTAGCGGCATCGTAGGCTGCATGCCAGTCTTTTTTATCTTTTCACCCCCTGTCGGCCAAGCCTCGACCTCGGTCGCCGCGAAAATGCAAAATTATTACAAAAGGAATTACATCGAATTCTTTTAATTTACAACTTAACAAATTTACCAATTCTTACCATTTTCTATAAAATTTACAGTGGTATTTTACTTCGTTATCCTTTTTCTAGCGGTCGTCATCTTTTTTAAAAACTTTTCCATTTCCCATCCTCTTCTCTATTCTACTAAGGAGTTGATAATCGGTAATCTTCCACCTAGCTCTTCTAAATGCCCACTTTGGTAGATTGACACTCCTTCCATTTTCGACCACTTCGTCTCAATCTTCTTAAAAAACTCCTTTTTCCTTTTTCTAAATTTCTTTTTTTGAAAATTTTCCTCATCCATTTCTAACAACCAAAAAACCTTTGCTGACGGAATTTCTTTTTCGTCCTTTGCTTCATTCTTCCTCTTGCACCTTCTTAAACTGGGTGCATTTTCCCCTTCAGAAATTAACCTCGGAGAAGTGATTTTTCTTTCCACCTTGTATTCAATCTTTTCATAACTTTTTCTTTTTCTTAACCAATAGAATTTTCTTTTAATCCGTAGTTTTCTCCAGTTTATCATTCTCAACCCCTTTCTAGTGAAAATCAGGACTTTATTTATTTCTATGTCGCCTGTGACATTTCCTTCTTCCATCCCCTCCGTTATCACGGTTTCTTCCATCTTTATTTCTTCTATTCTTCCATGTTTTAATTCTTCTTTATTATTTCCATTTTTCTAAATCTCCTCTTCCAATTTTTTAACTACAATCTTTTCCCATACCAGGACTTTTTTTACAGTGCCGCCCGTGACACATGACACTTTTACGCCACGCCAATCTCTCTTTTCTTCTCGCCCCCTATTGGCCAACCTTCGACCTCAGTCGCCTCGAAAATTCAAAATTATTGCAAAAGATTAATTACATTTATTAATTACGATTAATTACGAATTAATTAAGATTAATTACTCTTCATGCCAAAAATACCACGATAATATGTATGAACTTTCTCACTTTGTGAGACCGAAAACCGAGCAATATTTTCAAAATTTTTGTAATAATCTTCTTCTTCTTTGGACTAGGATTTGTCCTGTTTATTTTGCTTCATTTAACCGACGAGGAAAACCAGTTTTGGGCCCATCTCTTCAGCAGTCTATTTTTACAAATTTTTGCCAGTCTTCCACTGTCTATTCGTTCCACATGGCTATATTCCAATCTTTCTTCCTAACTTTACTCCATTTAACAACATCTTTAATTTCGCAATTTTCTCGTATTGAAACATTGGTTCTTCTATCTCTAAGGGTCAGACTCAGGAGGATCGATCTTACTACCTTCATTTCTACTGTTTTTATTTTCTGTTTTCACTCTTGTCTCCGTTATTTTATAAATGTTGAGGTTCCACATCGCTATTCTCATTATATTCGTCTTCATCGTCCTATTGCTCGCCATGGTCGTCATTTTTGATTCGTCCAGTATCCGAGGCAATGTTTTATTTCTGTGTGCATATAATTTATTCACTTCAAGCAGGTGCTGGCCTCACTCGGGGAGGGAAGAATTAGAATTATTAGGGAAAACCTTAGTTTTCGATGTTTTCTGGTCTAGATTTTCTGTTGGGGTTTTCTCTCCTAGTCGGCGATATGTTTCGGTTTATAGGAGCCAAAAAAATGCCTTTCATTCTGTCACAATCTATTGCGACTACAGGCAGGGCGCACCACGTTAACGTAGAAATAGGATTTGTTGGTAGAACTGCATAATTGCAGAGGCATTTCTCGAGATTTAATAAGAGCACCTAATCGCCATCGGTGCTCCCCTCGAGGCCATATAAACCATACTCCCCAATAATAACAAAAAAGTTACTCGAAAATGAATCAAATCAGATGAAAAGCATTATTTGAAATTTTTTTGTATATGTGTATGAATTTTTTTTAATATTATTCAAATAATTTATTTGATTTGATTGATTGCAACTTTAAACACAATTTAGAAGCGTTTCCAGGATCAATGTAAGACATTTGCTTGACAATATTAACAAGCATTTTAGAAGAAAATATAACAATGTTTTACATAAATACTTTAATTTAATTGGTTCTTGTGAGCTTCCTTCCATCTTACACTGCAATATAAATAATCTCCAAGTGAACAGAGCTTCATATTTAATTAAAAAATTTATTGTACCTACATTAATTAATATTCATCCATAGTACATAAAGGACGTAAATAAACTGTTATTCGTATAGTTTAAACTATGTTGCACTTGAACATTACGAATTTTCCATTGTGAAATTTTCTCGTAACTTTTCATTTAATTTAGTTTGCGGTTTGATTCTGAAGATTTATGATCCACCTATTCTAACAGTTTGTACAATTATTTATTATATTTTAGTTTACATATTGTAACAATTTAACGTACCTATGCCTGTCTAAACGTCATACAAATAAATGGGTTTCGGTAAATAAGAAAAATAGGAATTTGTGCTGCAATGGAAAATTTTCGCCCCAAATGTTTGTAAAATTGAATTGACTAAATTTAAATATTAAAGACCGATTCAAAAATCTGCAACATCAAAAATAAGTTTCCAATCTCAAGTCGATATAATTTTTTTATAAAATTTCAATTCGAAATTCGCGTTACTTCAATAAACTGTTATTATGTATCTTTAAAAACTTTTACAATGCTATAGTAATATCCTATTTTTAGGGTTGCTATATGCAGCATTTGCCTAAAAGTGTATGAATAAACTTTAGCTAAATCTTTTGAATGTATAGATATTAGACTTTAAAAGTTTTTTTATATTCATACAACAGAAGTCCCTAGCAAATATGCTTTTTAACATTCTTCTATAAAAAACAAGTAAATGGGTTATAGATTTTCCATGTTTTTATAGTTTAAATACGTTCTTTTTACTTCGCTTTACATCCGGAATGGTCGAATAAATTTTAAATTAAATTTGTTACAAGTGTAACCCTTTTTGTACAGCTTAACTCGGTTAATGTTGAAAATTGTTTCTATAATTGAAAATGCTTAGTTTTGACACAAAGTACCTGATGAATAACTGTTTTGGTCACAGAGGAAGAAGAACAATAATTAATCTCGAGTTATCATTAGTTTTGATTGAGTAAAACAATTTCATAGACGACACGAAATCTTTAATTTGTTTTCTTTTATGCTTATGTCAAATTGAATTAGAAAAATACGAAAATATAAGCTTATGCTCAACTCGAATAACTAAGGAGAAAAATTGAATAAAGTAAATCAGGAATGACTTATCATTTTTACAGCTAAAAAATTTCCATTTACGTTTCATGAACACCTTGTGTATTTAGATGTCGACAGCTAAATTTTGGTAATGTTTGCGATATAAATCATCTAAAACACTTTGAAATGGCATGAATAAATTACATTGTAAGTTGACGTTTCATCATTCCATTATTATTACGTTTTCATTTCCATTATTTTCTTATGCTATGGTAAAGAGGTTTATTATCATTTTCACTAAAAGAAACTATTCGAGTTTTTAGAGCTCTGGCATAAATCACACGAAATTTATTAAAACAATTTTTAAAAAGGAAATTTTACTTGACGCTTTTCCAAGCGCAAATTCAGTTATGTTTTAATAATTAAAAAAGTGACAAGTAACAGTGTAATTTTTTAAAATTATGTAAATTAAGAAAACAAACGTTAAGTTTTTAGTACATCTGCCACTCTTACAGGATTTGCTCTTTTAAAAAGTGTAGATGGTCTGAAGTAAGATATAAAAGCTGCCGCCTGTTGCTTATCTTCCTTGCAATTAATCAAAAAAAAAATGTAAGTCGTACAACTAAATTCGGCCATTTTGGAGCTTCTTAATATTTTCAACAGTAAAAGCAATCAATTAATTTCTTATAACTTTTCCTTAATACGACTTGCAGAGTTCCTATTTTTTTTATTAAAACGCGAAGTGTGTACTTGGAGTAATTACTCAAAGGTTCTGCGTTGATAAACGCGACCACGACATTCAAGTGTAATAAATCCCAAACGCTTACACTTTCAATTAGTCTTTAATTGAATTGTTAAAAAGTTGTAGTAGTAAAAAAAAACAAGAGCGCCTTTAATAAGATTACTCCAAAAGTTGTAATTCTTTTATTTAATAATATCATCGTCGCACCCGTAACGAAAAGTTGGCAGCCTTATTTTATTAATCCATCAAGTTGTAAATTACAAAAACCTCGTTTGCATAACAAAACTGCTGGTGAAATATTTTAAAACAAAAAATCCATCAGAAGTGGGAATAAATTAAATGACTGACACGTAAAATAAAGCAGATATAATGTAACCCGACATTATTTTAATAAGTGAAGTGCGTTTTCACAAAAGAATGTAATACATTACAAGGAAGAACTTCAAACAGAAAGCTTTTCACATCTGTAGACTGAAACAAAAGTGTTTATAAACCTGAAAACATGCCTGTATTTTTGAAACCGCATTGTTTGCGTTCCACAAGTATTTTTTGCAGGAATTTTCAAATGTATGGCGGAAAATTATTTACGACTTAAATTGTAGTGCCACTGTACAATTAAAACAACGTACTCGGTTTGTAACTGCACAAGATTAATAAGCATGCACTTGCTTTGTTGTTTGGTATTTTGTAACCATACACTTTTAAAATTCTGTGCACATAAATACGCGAAGAGTTTGATAAGTGCAGAAGTGATACATTTCAACAAGTTAATATTATGTAACTTTGATCCCTTGTTAAGTATTATACATATTCGTACCTGTGTGGATCATCAATATTCTAATATGATTAAGTAACACGAATAAACTGATTTTCACTAATTACAATAATTATCAACATTGCTGAGTAATCAAACAGATTTGCTACATCAAACATCAGCCGTCTAAACTTTCAATACAATTTTCTAATTAATTTGAGATGTATAAATGTCTGGATTATTAATTCCTTTACCAAAACTGGAACATCTCACTTGTTAAATTAGAATTTCGGTAAATGTAGGTATGTACGTTCCCTTTTTGTCACTTTTGATATGCACCCAGTCTATCATAATATACCCAGCATTGAGTGAATATTCTTGGTTAATTAAGGAGGTCAAAGTTGAGGTACGGTGGAAAAGCGGTAAAAATTGCTGGCACCAAGTGAAAAAACTATTATATCTTTTCACCAAACACTAAACAAAGATGGAGAGGGTTGACGTAGTGGTAAAATATTCTTCCTCAAAGTGAGTATCAAATAACCACTTGCTTTTGTGCATTTGCAATTTGAAATCGAAAATAAGAAAATTGAATTTGGATTAATTAACAAAACGAATCTGTAGGTGGAATTTTATTTTAGTCTGGAAGTTTCCGAATGTTATTGAATTTTCTCGTATTATTGTTAAAAAAACGATACCAGATTTTGTAATAAATTAATTTAAAAATGATCTAAATTTAGACAAATTGGATTTCATACAAATTTTAATATTTATTTTAAAAGAAAATAAGTCGTTTAAATATTCTGCGAATTGGTACATAGAATAATATTGGACTTTCAAAGACAGGACAAATAATGAAAAAATTCCAATTCTCATTATTAGGAGGTTAAAATGTACATTTTGGGTATTTAACAAACAAATTAGCTAGTTTTTTTAATAATATTCAAATGAAGGCACCAAAATTTTAATAGAAAAGAACTACGAAACTCTAAATTAGATTTAATTTATTTTTTAAGATTTAATAAGAGTCGGTCAGAGCATAGCGGTCAAGCGAGTTGACTATGAACGCTAAATGACCGGTTCGACTCTGGGTGAAGTAAAAACTTTCTTCGGATAAACAATGATATATTTTTGTGTTGAAATATTCTACATACATTATTTCTAAATGTACCACGACAGCACTTGAACAGGTAGCAAAAATAGAAGAAAAAGAAAAATTTTACAAATTTTTGGTTCCCACCGCACCGGCGCAATCTCGGCCTTCGACGGTCACTTGCTCGTTGCTGCTCCTCATAATGTGGCCCAGTCATATCACTCGCTGCGCCGGTGTAACCGGGAATCTTTACCCCCGTGATATTTTACCCCCCGTCAAATTTCCCTAGTGATATTTTACCCCCCGGTAAAAATTCCCTAGAGAAATTTTACGGGGGGGGGTAAAATATCACTAGAGAAATTTTACCCTCAGTAAAAAAAAATAAAGGGGTCAAATTTCCCTAGTTAATTTTTACCGGGCGGTAAAAATAATTTCAAAATATTCTCAGTGAATTTTTACCCTATAGCAAATTTTTGCATTTGTTATTTAAATTTCTTTAAAGTTTCGTCCATTTTCGTCCATTTTATCTGTAATTTTTATCTTCTTTAGTTTATCTTCTTATGTTTTATCATTACAGTCATTTTGTTTATATAAACATAATAATAATTAATTTCATTACGTTAAATACCAACCAAGGAATAATCTCATAATCTCATCATCAATACAACCAATTGCTAACCTTTTCACTAAACTCATTAAAAAGATCCCCCAGGGGTGATCCAACTCGGCAAATTGTGCTATTAGCAAGGGGTGAATCTCGCTTTTTTTTCAACTCTGTCGTAGGTGGATGTGTTACCGAAATTGACTCTTCCGCGCCGCGCTACGCTCCGCTCCGCTTTGCAGCGCTCCAGAGCCATTTTGGCAACACTAAACTCATTAAAAACATCCCCCGAGGGTGATCCAACTCAGCAAATTGTGCTATTAGCAAGGGGTGAATCTCGTTTTTTTTTCAACTCTGTCGGAGGTGGATGTATTGTCAATAATGACCCACTCTTTAAATAAAAGTCGATTTCTACCACTAACCTAGCCTCGACCGGTGGATCTAACTTTTAATGGCATTCTCTTTAAAAAAAAGTCGTTTCCTAACACTAACCTAGCCTCAACCGGGATCTACCTTTTAATAATGATCCTCTCTTTAAATAAAAGTCGATTCTTCCGTGCCTCCGCTCCGCTTCCGACGCTCCAGAGCCATTTTGACTACATATAGCAAATTTTTGCATTTGTTTGTTAAATTTCGTTTAAAGTTTCGTTTTCAGAGGGCAGTTAGTATATACTAAAATATCCTCCATGGAGTTTTGAAGAAATTTAGTAATAATTAAATTGAATAGTTTAATAAAAAATGTATTAAAAATTTGTATAATTGTATGAAAAATAAATAAATGATTACATTTTTTTTACGGCAACTACGACTTCAAAATGATTTGAATGATTATGTAACAATATTTGTTATAGGGTAAAAATTCACTGAGAATATTTTGAACTTATTTTTAGCCCCCGGTAAAAATTCACTAGTGAAATTTGACCCCTTTATTTTTTTTCACTGAGGGTAAAATATCTCTAGGGAATTTTTACCGGGGGGTAAACTTTCGCTAGGGAAATTTGACCCCCGGGGGGTAAAATTTAAGGGGGTAAAAAATCTCGGGTACACCGGCCGTTATGAACTTCACCATAATATCTTACCTCCCATCCCCCTTTGTATCTCATGGTTCATTTTCGCTCTGTATTCGTCATCCACTCTCTTCGGACCCAAAATCGTTCTCAGCACCTTCCTTGCGAATATTCTCAGATCTTCGCTCTTATCAGTGATTTGTACATTTGAATCTTTCTCTTTCTTGACATTTGTTTATCTTTTAGTACCTTCCTATTAGTTACCAACTTGGATCTTTGCTTTAACCTCCGATATTCTGTTGTTTTTGCTATTTATTTGTACTCCAAAATAATTAAAATTCTCAACTTGTTCGAAAATTCAGTCATTTATTTTCATTCCATTTTTATTATCGATGGTTGTTCTCGTTTTTCCCAAGTTCACCAACAATCCTACCTTTTCTGTCGCCTCTTTTATTGCATTAAAATTATCTTTCATTCAGTGTCATACTGATAAATCTAATCCACTTCTTTGGCACTTTCATTTCCATCATGGCTTCCAACAATTTTCGTCTGTTTACCCTATCGAACGCCTGTTTAAAATCCACAAAAACAAATAAACTATTCCGTACTTTCTACTTTTCTCTATTCTCCAACCGTCGACCTCCTTCTTCTAAATCCAAATTGGTAATATCCGACTATCTTTTCTTTGTATTCTATCAGTTTCTTGTGTATTACCATTGATAATATTTGGTGTGCCACATTCAATAGTGTTATGCCTCTGCAATTATCGCACATCTCCCTTCTTCCTCAGTGGTATTATAATTCCGTCGCTCCATGTTTTTGACGTCTTTTCTTGGTACCAAATTCATTTTACTATTAGACTTATTTAAATTATTTCATCATTTCTGCTATTATTCCGTCGCTACTCGGTGCCTTCCCATTGTTAAGCTTTTTCATTGTTTGCACGATCTCTTCCATATCCGATTCAATTAATTCTTCTTCTCCTTCCGACGGCTCTAATTCAATTTGTTCTCGTTCTGTATCTCGTTTTGTCTTCAGTAACTTTTGGAAATGATCTGTCTTCACTTTCTCTGGTTCTCTTCACAGTCTCCCTTCATTGTTCCTTATTTCGCTTGTTTTGACTACATTTATTCTACTTTTGTTCTTAATGTGTTTTATTTTCTTTTTTCTTTCCATCCAGCCATTTCTTCTTCTTATTTTTCTAACTATTTAAGTCTTTCCAGTCTCTTTTAATTCATCTTCTCTTCACATTCCTTCTCGAACCATTTTTTCCATTTTAATCATTCTCTATATCTTATTGTTTGCTTAGTGCTTTCAAAATGATACACTTTGTTGTGTTCCATCCTTCCTCTATGTCGCTCGCTATTCCTTCACTTTCATTTTCCAATTCTCTCCTTAACCTTTCCTCATACTTCACTGCTACCGTCCCATTATTAAGTTTCTCAGTTGCTATTTGTTACATTGTCTGTTGTTTTATTTTTACTATCGATGTCTTCTGTTTGATTTCCGCAACTACCAGATAATGGTCCATGTCCTCATTAGCTCCTATGTAGGATCTCATGTCTCTCACTGACGAGGCTCGCCTTCTCAAAATCATTAAATGATCGATTTGATTCCATTCCGTGTGTTACTCCTCCCTGGCCATGTCCAGGTGATTTTGTACTGTTTCTTAAGCTTAAACTTGTTACTAATAGATATTACCATGTCCATCGCCGCTGCTAGTTCACATAGTCTACTTCCATTATCATTTGAGCTTATATGAATCGTCTCCCTGCCGGCCACTTCACACTCATAATCCTCCTTCCCGATTTTCGCATTAAAATCACCCATTTTAACTGTTGTGTCGTGTTTAGGGTTTGTTGTTGATAGAACTGCTCCTTCTCGCCTTCATTACTATCCCCTGTTGGGGCGTAGCTGTTCACTATGGATAAGTTTTTAGATTTAATTTCAATTCTTATATTATATGACAGTTTTCCATTTCTTGGTTTAAAGCAGGGTTTCTTAACCTTTTTGTAGTCATGGACCCCTTTCAAAATTTCAAAAAGCCCCTATGGACCCTTTCCCAAAAGATAAAAAAAGCAAGATTTAACTTTTACCAGGTTTTATTGTTTGCGAACTTCACATAATATAGTCACATAGTTAGTGTGACGGTTGCTGCTGCTTATGCCGGATTAGAAGGTCAAATTGAGGAGCCGTTTTGGATAACGCAAGCCGCATGTCATCTTTCACTTCTAACCGATTCCGCTTCTTAGTTTTTATTGATACTAAACTTGAAAACCCTGCCTCGCAGAGGTAAGTAGTTGCAAACGGAATCAGAACTGACATAGCTCGTTTGACAAGTCGGGGGTAAGCTAGAGCTAAATGACACCACGATGTATCGTGAATGACACCAAAAGTCAACAATGTTTTTTGTGTCAAATTCAAATTGTGTCTTTTGATCTCAAATGAATGAGATCATTCTTCCACGAGGTCCTCATCGTCAATTTTGTCGAGGTCAATCAAAAATGGACTTCGTACCCATGTTTCCTGATTTAACTGTTCTGGAAAAAAGAATCCTTCGAAAGCGCTCTGAAGTGATTCCATATGTTTGACATATCTTTTTGAATTTTTTTCGACAAAAAAAAGGCTTAGATCAGGAGTTAGACCCAATTATTATATTATTGCATTATGTTAGGAGAACCTAATCGTGGAAGGAAAAATCGAAGAGAGGAGACCAAGAGGAAGATCGCCAAAAAGATGGGTGGATCAGACCAAGGAGCTCATAAACCGTGGGCTGCATGAAACAATTCGTCTGGCGTCTAATCGAGACGAATGGAAAAACACCGTAAACGGCATCAGCGTATGAATACATCACATGCGTCACCAAACCCTCATTAGGGTAAAAGGACCGAGGAGGAGGATGTTAGGGCAGGCTCGCCATGGACCCCCATCGATCATTACGACCCCAGGTTAAGAAACTCTGGTTTAAAGTATTATATTTTGCTCTCAACTCTTTCGTTCCTATAAAACCTGTTCCTTTACGTAATCTTCGTAATCTTCTCCGTTAAATTCACCCAGTCCCTCCCATCTTGTTTCTTACAACGAAGCCACCTCAATTATTCACTCATGACCTCGTTCAATTTTCCAGTTTTCAACAATTTTCTTATAAATATTCCATTTGCCAATCCATTCTTCTGTATTCGTTCTTCCATGTTGATTACTTCCATTTTGATTACATTTAGTTTTTTGCCATCAAGTCAGGTGTCATCAAGTCTTCTCTACGAGTTTCCTTCATGATTAAACTTTTTCTTTAGTATTTTTCAAAAGACGATACAAAGTTTTGGAAAAAGCTTAATTTTACAGCTTTAAATTTAGCCAATCTAAAAATACGCAATTTTGATATAAATAAATATTTTAACAAAAACAGATCATTTTTTTAAGTATTCTACTTTGTAAATATACTACGATTACACTTACAGAAACAGCAAAAATGGTAAAAAGTTCTAGTTTTCTAGTGGGTGGTTTCCATAATTCAAATTTCGGAAATTGTTATCAAACAAAAAATCAGCAAATATGTATGTATTAGAATTTCTTGTAAAGTTTTTAAATGATGAATTTTCTTGTATTATTTTTCAAAGTAAGATCCAAAGTTTTGTAAGAAATGAATTGCAAAGCTCTAAATTTTAAATTAATTATATTTAATTAAAATTCTAATAAAATTATGTTAACAAAAACTTAACATTTTATTTAATATTCTCAAAATTTGTAAATGTGCTATGATTAGCAAAAGCATAAAATTAGTAAAAACTCTCTAAAAATTTAAATCTAAAGCTGTAAATTAGTAAATTACATTTAATACAAAATTTGCTCGGAAAGTTTTATAATTATGGTGAATTATCTTTAATTATTATTCAAAAGACGATACACAGTTTGTAGAAAATTAATTGCAAAACTCTAAATTCAGACAAATTGGATTTCATACAAATTTTAATATCACCATTTTAAAATTCTGAAAATTTTTAATTATTGAACTTTTAATCATAGTAATCAAAAATTTGCGGGAGGTTAAAATATAAATTTTGCGTAATTAACGTATACATATCCTTAAAATGGTAAACAACAAATATTTCTTTCATAAAGTTTTCAAAAATTTTCTTTATTTTGTATAATATTGTACTTGCAAAGATAGCAAAAATAATTTTAAAAACACTTAATTGTTGAGGGGGTTATTTTCTCTCGGAGAAAATTGGAAAATGTAACATACAAATCTGCAAATATTTATTTACTTTTCTCAGAAAGTTTACAAAAAGTGAACGTGAATTTTCATTTATTTTTAAAAAAGCAATCCAAAAGGCCACTCAAAGACAGCAAAAATAATTGTAATTGTTAAGGGGGGTTAATTTCGGGAGTTTAAATAAGTGACTTCAAAATTAGAAGTTGCAGAGGGGTGGTTTTTACGAGGTTAAAATGTAAATATAGAAATATAATATGCTCAAATTAAAACAAAATATTTAAAGTTTTCATAAGACCACGGTGTGGAGTGATGTGATCGCTGGTTGAGTTACGGAGCGGAAATTCTGGGTTCAAGTCGCGGACTTCGCAGAATTTCATAGCCCGGCCTTCCGGTGGACATCCACACGCTATGGATGATGATGATGATGATAATAGGCATTTATAACATTTTAAAATTTTTTAAATAAAACAAATAAATTTGTCACAAGAATCAATAAGGTGATTCAATGTGGTATTGGATGCCGTAAGTATATGTGAGATCTTAATATGCTAACCCGTCGCAGAGCTAAGCAACCAACGGAGCAAATAAATAAAACTAAAGTGCAAGGAAGAATATATTATCGAATTTCCATTTGTTACTAGAATCTATAAAAATCGTTGAAATAAAAATTTCCGACTTTCAATCACGCTCTGTTTAACTTCAAGTCTCTCTACTCTAGAAATTCTCTCACAATATAGCAATAATAAGTCACACAAACTTCCATACTAATAAACTTGAAGTTAGTTTTGACCGAAATGATAACTTTCTCGCGAAATTTAAAATTTTTGCTTTAAATGTAACCGCTTCCGCTATATCTCACAGTTTTGGATAAAAAGGAAGAAAAACCCGAGTATCTTAACAAATGTCTTTTAAATGTCTTCCATATTTTAAAAAAATACGTTTAGCAAAAACATGCACTCTATTATCATGAGTGTAGTTAAGGAAAACCGTTAAGATTAACTAACACATTAACGCATTCACCGTTTATCAAAGCAGTTTCATGGGACACATTCATACTGACATTTCTTATGTTTTGACTCTGACCTTTGAAATACGTTAATCTTTCTTATCCTTTAAGTTACATAATTAACAAATAAACTTTGCAACCAAACTTTCTAAACCAAAATTTTGTTTGGCAATTAACTTATTATGATCACAATCCATCAAGTTTACCAAGTTAATTATGACTAATCGAGAAGATGAAAATTTCTCGACTACGGCGCAAACTGACAACATAAGGTTTAAAAAAATTCACAAGAGAATTTTTATTTTTATTATCGCAATTAAAGCTCCAGGAACGATTAAATAAAAAATCTTCACACCCTGTTAAACAAACCCTTATTAATTACTATGCAGAACACGTAGCCAATTTAATTGCTAGTAAAACTAAAAAAAGGAACTTCGTTTTGAGGATTAATTGTCCTACAAGATAACAAAAAGTCGATCGTTACTTTCATGTTATTTGCACTATTTAAATAAAGCAAAGCTGAGAGAACAGTTTAATCAGATATAAAATTTTTCTGGGTGTGAAAACCACGTGTTCATCGTTAGAAATATTGAAAAAGTAACTTTGATTAGTGCGTAGAACAATAAAGTTGTTGAAGCAACGTTTAAAAATATAAAATGGGTCTGATAAAATAAGGTTCTAGCTTCACATAATATAAAAATAAACCAAATACCCAGGCAGGTGTGGTTAACAAATAAAAGCTCAAAAATGTTTCGATAAAAAGCGTCTCGTATAGAACAAACTGTAAAACAGAAAAGCAAAAGAATAAAAATCCAGAAGAGTGGTCAATTTCCCAGTCGCCTGTTGGGCCGTAATAATGACTATTGCCGTGTTACAAACGTTTAATTAAATTTAAAAAAGAATAAATAATGTCAAGGACCTCATGTTCAAATTGGTAGGTAATTTAAAGTTGTAAACAGTAAACTCAAGAGCAAAACGTGTGATGGTAGTGAGTGAGAGGGGGGTTAAATTAAAATTAAAAAATATATTTTAAATGATTAGGTTCTCGTTTAAATGAGGTAAAATCGCATGTATAAGTACAACGTTTTCTTTGCTTACTAAACGTGGAATTAATATAGAATCCATAAAACAATAAATTTTAAAATTGTCTTGTAGTCCTGAAAATGCAAATTTTCAATTTATTTGTTCTCTTGGGAAATCATTAATAACTGGCTTATAAAGTTATCTTTATTAACGTTATTACTAAATGCTCGACGCATACTCGTCATATAAATAACAAACAATATATTATTCTCACCTATTACAGCGGATCGAATCCATGCTTTAATCCTTCTTAAAGTACTGAACGACTTTTCCGCGGTACAGGAGATTAGGGGTAAATAAATATATAGCATTATGCAATATTTCTGATACTACAGGGTAGAATAGGCAATATCGTTTGTATTTAATATGATTTAATATGTTGTAATTTAATATGAAAAATATAGATTTTCATAAGAAAACTTGCACTATAAAGGATTTAATAAATTGAGCATACAAACCCTTCTAACAATTTAAAATATTAATTTAAATTGACCTTAATAAATGACCGCGGTTTACATAGATAAAAAATTATTAGTTTTTAATGGCGATATTGTGAAGAATTGATTAGCTTAATATTCGCAACCCTTACCCTCTTAGTGAACACTGAATTTCCACAGAAATTTTACTTTTGAGTTGGCAATCTGTCACCCCCTTAATTTTATATGCTTAAAATTGATTTTTGAATTAATAGTGTGGTAATATTTGAAAGTAAATAAATATTAACAAATGTTAATTACCGAATATTATGCTATATTTGCAAAAATTGTTTTTGTTATTATGATACTTCAGTTTAGTGGGGAAAGAAACATGAATTGATTAGAAAACGATGAGGTTAGCCTCGAAGGCCAGGTTTTCGAGAATCTTATTATTTTTCAAAAAATAGTTTTCTGCCCATGAAATCACAAAAATTAGTACAAAAACATCTTTTTATAATTTCGAACTTCAAATCTAATTGACCTTAAAAATCAAAATTTTTTCCAATTTTATTTAATATATCCGTGGTAAATTTCACTTTCATAGCAAACGATGAGGTTAGCCTCGAAGGCCAGGTTTTCGAGAATCTTATTATTTTTCAAAAAATAGTTTTCTGCCCCTGAAATCACAAAAATTAGTATAAAAACATCTTTTTATAATTTCGAACTTCAAATCTAAGCTCTGTTGACCTTAAAAATCAAAATTTATTCCAATTTGATTTAATATATCCTTGGTAAATGTCACTTTCATAGCGAACGATGAGGTTAGCCTCGAAGGTCAGGTTTTCGAGAAGCTTATTATTTTTCAAAAAATAGTTTTCTGCCGCTGAAATCACAAAAATTAGTACAAACACATCTTTTTATAATTTCGAACTTCAAATCTAAGTTCTGTTGACCTTAAAAAAAAAAATTTATTCCAATTTGATTTAATATATCCGTGGTAAATGTCACTTTCATAGCAAACGAAGAGGTTAGCCTCGAAGGCCAGGTTTTCGAGAATCTTATTGTTTTTCAAAAAATAGTTTTTTGCCCCTGAAATCACAAAAATTAGTACAAACACATCTTTTTATAATTTCGAACTTCAAATCTATGCTCTGTTGACCTTAAAAAAAAAATTTATTCCAATTTGATTTAATATATCCGTGGTAAATGTCACTTTCATAGCAAACGAAGAGGTTAGCCTCGAAGGCCAGGTTTTCGAGAATCTTATTGTTTTTCAAAAAATAGTTTTTTGCCCCTGAAATCACAAAAATTAGTACAAAAACATCTTTTTATAATTTCGAACTTCAAATCTAAGCTCTGTTGACCTTAAAAATCAAAATTTATTCCAATTTGATTTAATATATCCTTGGTAAATGTCACTTTCATAGCAAACGATGAGGTTAGCCTCGAAGGCCAGGTTTTCGAGAATCTTATTATTTTTCAAAAAATAGTTTTCTGCCCCTGAAATCACAAAAATTAGTATAAAAACATCTTTTTATAATTTCGAACTTCAAATCTAAGCTCTGTTGACCTTAAAAATCAAAATTTATTCCAATTTGATTTAATATATCCTTGGTAAATGTCACTTTCATAGCGAACGATGAGGTTAGCCTCGAAGGTCAGGTTTTCGAGAAGCTTATTATTTTTCAAAAAATAGTTTTCTGCCGCTGAAATCACAAAAATTAGTACAAACACATCTTTTTATAATTTCGAACTTCAAATCTAAGTTCTGTTGACCTTAAAAAAAAAAATTTATTCCAATTTGATTTAATATATCCGTGGTAAATGTCACTTTCATAGCAAACGAAGAGGTTAGCCTCGAAGGCCAGGTTTTCGAGAATCTTATTGTTTTTCAAAAAATAGTTTTTTGCCCCTGAAATCACAAAAATTAGTACAAACACATATTTTTATAATTTCGAACTTCAAATCTATGCTCTGTTGACCTTAAAAAAAAAATTTATTCCAATTTGATTTAATATATCCGTGGTAAATGTCACTTTCATAGCAAACGAAGAGGTTAGCCTCGAAGGCCAGGTTTTCGAGAATCTTATTGTTTTTCAAAAAATAGTTTTTTGCCCCTGAAATCACAAAAATTAGTACAAAAACATCTTTTTATAATTTCGAACTTCAAATCTAAGCTCTGTTGACCTTAAAAATCAAAATTTATTCCAATTTGATTTAATATATCCGTGGTAAATGTCACTTTCATAGCAAACGAAGAGGTTAGCCTCGAAGGCCAGGTTTTCGAGAATCTTATTATTTTTCAAAAAATAGTTTTTTGCCCCTGAAATCACAAAAATTAGTACAAAAACATCTTTTTATAATTTCGAACTTCAAATCTAAGCTCTGTTGACCTTAAAAATCAAAATTTATTCCAATTTGATTTAATATATCCGTGGTAAATGTCACTTTCATAGCAAACGAAGAGGTTAGCCTCGAAGGCCAGGTTTTCGAGAATCTTATTGTTTTTCAAAAAATAGTTTTTTGCCCCTGAAATCACAAAAATTAGTACAAAAACATCTTTTTATAATTTCGAACTTCAAATCTAAGCTCTGTTGACCTTAAAAATCAAAATTTATTCCAATTTGATTTATTATATCCGTGGTAAATTTCACTTTCATAGCAAACGATGAGGTTAGCCTCGAAGGTCAGGTTTTCGAGAAGCTTATTATTTTTCAAAAAATAGTTTTCTGCCCCTGAAATCACAAAAATTAGTACAAACACATCTTTTTATAATTTCGAACTTCAAATCTAAGCTCTGTTGACCTTAAAAAAAAAAATTTATTCCAATTTGATTTAATATATCCGTGGTAAATGTCACTTTCATAGCAAACGAAGAGGTTAGCCTCGAAGGCCAGGTTTTCTAGAAGCTTATTATTTTTCAAAAAATAGTTTTTTGCCCCTGAAATCACAAAAATTAGTACAAACACATCTTTTTATAATTTCGAACTTCAAATCTAATCTCTGTTGACCTTAAAAATCAAAATTTATTCCAATTTGATTTAATATATCCGTGGTAAATTTCACTTTCATAGCAAACGATGAGGTTAGCCTCGAAGGTCAGGTTTTCGAGAAGCTTATTATTTTTCAAAAAATAGTTTTCTGCCCCTGAAATCACAAAAATTAGTACAAAAACATCTTTTTATAATTTCGAACTTCAAATCTAAGCTCTGTTGACCTTAAAAATCAAAATTTATTCCAATTTGATTTAATATATCCGTGGTAAATGTCACTTTCATAGCAAACGATGAGGTTAGCCTCGAAGGCCAGGTTTTCGAGAATCTTATTGTTTTTCAAAAAATAGTTTTCTGCCCCTGAAATCACAAAAATTAGTACAAAAACATCTTTTTATAATTTCGAACTTAAAAATCTAAGCTCTGTTGACCTTAAAAATCAAAATTTATTCCAATTTTATTTATTATATCCGTGGTAAATTTCACTTTCATAGCGAACGATGAGGTTAGCCTCGAAGGTCAGGTTTTCGAGAAGCTTATTATTTTTCAAAAAATAGTTTTCTGCCCCTGAAATCACAAAAATTAGTACAAAAACATCTTTTTATAATTTCGAACTTCAAATCTAAGCTCTTGTTGACCTTAAAAATCAAAATTTATTCCAATTTGATTTAATATATCCGTGGTAAATGTCACTTTCATAACGCGTTGCTAAGCAATAAAACAGCAAAAGCAATTCTTATCGTTGAAGGATAACTCTTGTCTGTTTAAGTGTTTACTATCCATATAATTGCACGAAATTATCAGCAGTAATATAATAGACGTTATATTTGAATTGGTAATTTACGGTTGTAAACAAAAATGTGACATTCCAGAGCAATGTACGAGAACGTTTAGCTGGAGTGCTTTTCATTAAAGCATTATAATGTACTATACTTTTATTTGAAAGCTTAAATTGGATACCTACCACGAGAAAAACGTGAAAATAATTTTATAAAATAATAATACTAATGTCTTACATTCGAATTCGACATTAACATGAAATTGACATAGTATGTACGTCACTGTCATGAGGACGAGCTGCTATATAATAAAACACGAAAAATAATATTATTCTCATCGCAAGAAGGAAATCTTTTCATTTTAGTGCGTAAAGCGGCGTTCACAATGAAGTGGGGTCTTGCTTAGCAAGAGCCAATCAAAATGAACGATTTTTAATCATAGCAAATACTTGAATCTAATTGGCGCTTACCAACTTTCTACCGAAGCAAGGCAAAACCCCACTTCATTGTGAACGCCGCTTTGGTTACTTCCTAATCTAACAATTTCAATTTGTACCTGTGAAAGTGTACCTGTCTTTTAGTTATCTATCTGTCTATCGGTAACACAAAAAGTATGACCAAAAGTTATAAACAGGACTTTTTTATTCGCTCACGTATGAACGGTTTTTATGGGCACATAAAAACCAGTTGTAATTTTTATGTTTACCAAACTAATTATTTACTCTCATTGATGAATTACTTATTCGGATACCAATTTCAATTTCTAATTTGCTTTTTAACGGAAGGGGAGACCGGCACTAATTGGAACACTTTTCACTAAATTAATTATTTAAAAATAATTCGGGACTAATTACCGTTACAACAGAGCTACACGTCAGACACGTGTCTCAAATTCTCGTAAATTTTAAGGATAACAAATTCGTCATTTATGGTTTTATTTCGTAGTATTCATTGTAGGTCATTCACTACTCTAACCTGCAAGTTGCAAGTTTGCTAGTGCATTTCCTCGACAAGTAACGATCGGTTTTCAAAAAGTGAAACACTGTTCCAAACGAAATCAGAATTAATGTAATAAAACATGAATCGTATGCAGAGGTATTCGTTACCGTTAATAAATTGATCGGTTAAACCCATAACGAAAAGTTTTTAAATGGATCGACGAAACAAATAAACAGAATTTTCATGGGACTTGAATATTCATCTATTACTTCGTCAAATTTTAGTTCATTTGTTTCAATTCATTGCCCGACGAATTGAATTTATTAAAGGGAAATTATTCTACCTCTCTCAATTTGCAACAGTTTATTTAGTTTGAAAAAAGGATTTCTATTCAAGCACTAGATTTTATTATACGTTTATAACTTCCTTTGTACACAATTCTGATGCAATAAATTTTTTATTGGATCTAAATGTTTTAGTGCAACATTATGGTGATGCCTCTAATTTTTATTAACATTTTATGTACCGTATGAATTTTGTATCGTGGATTAGGGCTTTTTCTTTAGAAAAGTTGATGATGTATCAAAATCTCGAATCCTTTAAGATTGTTATAGTACGTAACCCTCACTTATGCACATATCTTCAGAGAAAGCTTCAGGTACCCAATAGAACGCTATCGATTTTCTTCAATGGAACTGACAAAAGTAAGCTATGCGAATAAGGAAGCTCAAATTTTTACAAAGTAAGCACTGAAAGTCATCTTTAAAGCTTAAAAGTTATTTTACGTTTATTATAAGTTTTTCGGTAGCAAAATCAGTATATTTTCGATAAATTTTGTCAACTTGTTAGCCTAAAAGTTTTGTATTATGTAAATTTACGACAAACGAAATAATTTATGTATTAATGGAATGTCCCCATAAATTTGTAGGATTATGCTTCGCAATAAACACTAATTATTATTGACATTAAAAATTAATATTTGTTTCAGGTATATTGCAGTAACGCAACCAATTAAATATGCTAAACACAAAAGCAATCGGAGAGTGTGGCTTACCATAGTATTAGTGTGGGTTATATCAGCCGCAATCGGATCTCCCATAGTCCTTGGTTTAAATAACACACCAAATCGAATTGCAGATGCTTGTCTCTTCTACAATAGTGACTTCATAATCTACTCGAGTCTTTCGTCTTTCTACATTCCATGTATCATAATGGTTTTTCTTTACTATAATATATTTAAGGTAAGTCTATCACCTTGCAGAAATTCCTCCTAACTCTTTTGCTTCCAGGCTCTACGAATAAGAGCGAATAAAGCACGACTTTCACGTAAACCCTTTCCGTGCGAAATTAAACCAGGTTCTGTGATAGAAAATGTGGCCAATACTAAGCGATTAGCTGAAACAACTCTAGGTCCTCCAGCTGTCGACGAACAAGCCACAAACACCGGTTCCGGATCTCCAGACGAAGATGAAGAACCCATCGAACCAGAGTGCCATGTTATTTCTAACGATAGAAGTACTGAATTTATTTTGGCCACGGTTGTGGAAGAATCAGCGTAAGTAACCTATTTTTTTATAAAAACATTTTCACTATTAAAAAAACACGAAAGAAAATATGTATTTTGTTTAACACTTTCGATAAGGAAAATAACTATAGAACTAGGGTAGGGCTTCCCGACCTCTCTGACCTATTTGAAAAATAATAATCCATCAAGTTTGAGTTAACGGAATCGGAAAAGTAAGTTTCATTTTCGAATACTTGAATGTTATAGAATGTTGTTCAACTATTCCAGTGTAAGTAATTCGATGGTTACTTGAAGGAAATTTCAATTTTCAGGGAATAATAGTAATTCTTACTACTCGAAGTTAATAAAGTAGCCTGCTGGTTTGCAAACTATTTGTATGTTTTAGTTACTTCTATCAATATAGTCCATTAAATAGTTTAGTAATTTTAGAAGTTCGCGAACTTCCACGTCATTAAAATTTTATAGTTTAATTCGTAAGGGGAAACTTTGTTATTTTATTAATTTTGCTACAAAATTGAGGGGCAATAACAGGATCGTGTATCACCCTAACAAGATACAAGAGTTTCCATATTAAAACGTCAACTTTAGATTTTAATATATTTAAAAAGTTAAAATTCAGAAGCAAAAAACACTCGAGTAACTTTCACGATAAGAAAATACTGAGAAAATGACGAAATTATTTTTATACAAAAAATGCGTACGGGGTTAATGTATTTGAAATTGAAAGTTAAAGATTGTCGAGCTAGTGGAGTCAAAGAAGAATATAAAATTTTATAAAAATTAACTTAATATTCGTATAGTGGTCAATGGGATTAAATTAACCTACTGAGTGCCTCGAAGGTCAGGTTCATCACGTTTAAGAAATTTCGATCTAATGAAGCACAAACCAAGCAAATATTACACTACTGCCTCAATAAATCCCCTAGTTTGTTGAGAGCTTTGGTGGTCGTCCTTATAAAGGCAACTCATAATAACTGAACAATTTATTAGGGGGGGGAGGTAAAATTTTCAATTTGTTCAATTTTACTTACAAACAAGTTTCTTTTGTTCACCTAGAAATATTAGGGAATATCTTCTCCCATTTCCGATAGAACCGTTGCTGACCCCCTCCCCTACTGGTAATAATAAACTAAATGCAATTTTAGTGGTATAATTAACATTCTCGATTTAAAGTGTATTTTAGGTACTGTTCAAACAAAATTTATTATTCAATTAGTACATTACTTTAAAAAAACAATTTTAAATGTTGCGAGTTTTTAATTAGTTGGAAAAAAGGGAAATTTATCTATGCGAAACCACATTTGACCATTTTCATTGCTAACTTCAACGACATGAGTTCGTGTAAGTAAGATCTTCAAGTTCATTAAAAATAAATGGTCATTAGATAAACAAGAGAAATTGGCCACTCGAAAAGTCTCCAGTGTAAACTAATACGATTAACCTGGTATTCCACCGTAAATTACTTTTAAATTTAAGCCGAAGAAAGATGAAAACACCAAATTATCGTAATTACACGATAAAGCCATCGAAAATTGATTAACTTCAGTCTTGAATGATTTTTGTAATTTAAAAAATGTATTTATGCAAAATTTTATTAAATTCTTCAAGTTCAAATTGTGAGCAATAAAAATTCTCTTTTCGAAGGATATTTTAATCTTTAATTAATATGGATAACTCGACTTCAGAGTCGTACTTTAATCAATTCTGCTTTTAATAAAGTTACTTTGCAAATTCAATTTTTTCCTTTAACCATTTAGCATAAATTTTGCCTTTATGTTATTTACTCACAATTATATTTGGCTATTTGCAATATTTATTACGCTAATTTACATAAGCCGAACAAAACAACAATCGAATGAAAGAAAATTTACCACTTTGCATATTGCAAATCGGGACCATCCAATTTTGTAAATTATCGTAACGAAACGTAGGTTTAATTTTCAGCAATTAATTGTAACAGACCGGTACATTTAAATTTATTTAAAATAAAGTAAGAGAAGTAATAAAATAAATTAAATCACTGACAGGAGAAATTCGATGTGATTAATACCTGGGCTTCAATTACTTCTGGCTACCATTAACACGCAACCAAAACAATATAAGACACTAAATTAACACAAACAAAACCATTTAATGATAGCAACGATGATATGCCTACATTTTATTAGCCAAAAATTTGTTATGCAAAATGCAAATCTTACCGAATAAGAACTGCAGTTGTGTTCTTTTAGTTTTGGTCAATTTATGATTTTCTAGTCAACTTTATAATATTATGGGTATCGTAGTCAAATTACATTGTTT
This sequence comes from Rhagonycha lutea, assembly GCA_958510855.1. Classification (NCBI taxonomy): domain Eukaryota; kingdom Metazoa; phylum Arthropoda; class Insecta; order Coleoptera; family Cantharidae; genus Rhagonycha; species Rhagonycha lutea. The sequence continues at coordinate 2,709,960 of OY294040.1, read as the reverse complement.
TAACCATTGTTTATATACATACATTAATTTGCATTTAAAGGTAGTGCGAGTAATAGCTTCGGTATTTACAAAGCACATTGTTATGTTACCTCACTCATTATTTAAAATAATGCTACATAAACTTCAAAATGATATTTTAAGCAATAAGATTAGCAACTGCTAATGAATCCTACTTTACAACGACATATTGGTGCCTGTTGGATAATCAGACAATTAAGTCGTCCAACTCGATATATTAATAATTCAAATTCCATAAATTCGAGACGATTGCTTACAGGATTTCCTAACTTAAATAAATTTACTAGGTCCGATACTGAGTGATTATTTACACTTGATCAATAACGTAATTAATGTGGGCCAGAGTGACCCATCCGAGTAGGTCAACTCAAAACTAACCTAACTGTTGCAAAGACTGACTCACAACTTATCGTCTTTGAATCTCAAATCAGGCCAGGCCCAGACTGGCTCCTTTGGGGGCCCTCGGCTAGAGACTGATGAGGGGCCCCCTTACCAATAGGGGTCATTTTTAAAAATCACATTTTCCGCTATTTTGACACATGGAAGTTATTTAAGTAGTATAAATCACTTTTTTAAGGCCCTTTCGCGGCCCCCTTGGGTTGGGGGCCCTCGGCAATCGCCGACTAGCGGACCTGGCCAGTCCGGGCCTGAATCAGGCTCATCTTCAGGACAAATCTGCCGTCTCGAATCTCCAGAGGAACTGCTCAAAAATATGCATCAAAAATGCAACAGCCAAACAAGAAGGTTAGGAGAGATCCTTGCAAGTTTTGACTTGCAATACAATGAATTTTCATTGTGCTAACCTCGTCTGCGTTGTCAATTTTTTGCTTTATGAATAATTATTGCTACATTGTAACGGAAAAAACTTCAACTATATAGAAGCTTCTCGTGGAAGCTTCCCATATCGTGGGTTCAAAGGGAGCTAAATTAGCGTTTTCCATTTAATTATATTATTTTCGTTAATTGTTCCATTGTTTTTCTATAGGACATAAGTAATAATGTTTCTTTTCCTGTTAATTAAATTAATATATCGACAACAAAGGATTGTTTCTATTATGCTAATACTAGGTAAGCAATAGATTTATTAAATCTGCCGTAAAATAAGTAACTAGTAAATGTTGACAATAAAAGAGCAATTTTTCAACAGCTTGGCAACTAAAGCGACAAAAAACTCCCAATAGTGTCGCGTATCAATCTTCACCTTTAAAGCGCTCATTAAATTTTGATAAAAAGGTTAACTCCCAAGAGTTGAAAGTTTTATTAAATAGACATCCTTTGTAGATATTCATTTCAAGCAAATATTGAAAATTAGCCAATATTTTTGAAACTTTCATAATGTTAATTCCTCCCCTTCTTCTTATCGCTAAAGCTTTTAGTAAGGAGAAACCTACCACTTAAAAGTCGATTCCAAACTAATGTTTTTTTAGAGAAGGGGTGTTGCCGTACCCTATCGTGCTGGCCGAATGTGGTAATGGAGCAGGTCGGGTTAAATTGGTCACCCATCCAACAATGACGAACTATGCTATCTAATTTCTGAACGATAAAACCTCAAACGTAGACTTACCTATATGAACAATCAAGTTGTTTCAAACAATCTGCAAACTTAAGCATTTACATTAGTAATATTGAGGTTATAAGTGAAATGTCAAAATTGCGTTTGCTAGGAAACACACTACCCCTTAAAAGAATTAAAAAAGAGTTTTGCTTGGTATAAAATTGAATTTGTTTATTATCGATTGTGATTTCTGCTAATTTTCCACTAAAATAGTCGTAAAAATGATTTTCGCGTGACTGTAGCTTTCGGATTTTTCGTGCTAAAATATGTTATAATAGTAACGAAAGATGTTATGAATTAATAATAATACTTAATTACTTATAACTGTAACGAAGCGGAATTTTGCAGCAGGGGTGGATTTAATAAGTATACATGCAATTTGCAACGGAAACTTTAAAATGAATGAATTATTTAAAGATATTAATTACTACATAAATTGAAATGTTGAAATTGAAGCAAATAAAAATTTAAACTTAAAAGATTCAAAAGAAATAGAAAATCTTTTGAAATATACCACCACCAAAAAACTACCAATTGAATTGCTTGGATGCATTCAAAATTTTATTCAGATGTAATTTTTATTGAATCAAAGTATCCTGTATAAGATAATTTATTCTTTTATGTGTTAATTCTGTCTTTATTACAATTTTCATTTTCTGGTTTTTCTTTTTTCAATTAAAAAGACTTTTAGTTAAAATTAATTTATTTTAATGTTTCAGTTAAAAATGTAGCTTTCACAACTCAAATTGCCGCATTGGTATGACGATGGATATTAACTTGATTGTACAGGACAGTGCAAAATAAATTTGCATAACATAAAATTAAATAAAAGTGCTTAAATGTAATTTATTCCTAACTGTTGCACTTTTCTTGTACAGGATTTCCACAACACCAATACCACCCTCATACTCCTTTTTGTAACACTTCTTTTACATAGCTCCATTTTATCACTTCGTTGCGATTCTTTTAACACCCTGTTACTGTTCTTTTACTACTCTCTTTATTACTCTATTTTATGTCTCCGCTATTAACCCTTTACTGCTCCCATGTTAAAAACCACTTTCGTCTATTTATGCACTTTTAGTAATCATTTCGTCTTAATTTTAAAGATACGTAAACCTCGATGTTACAAATGTTCAAAAAAATCGGCTGTGGCGCGGTTTAATCATAATTACTAAACGTTTCCAAAGCAGATCTGGGAAAATTTTAAATTTTATCAATTTTGGGGTCCACTTCAGTTTTAAATTTACCCCTTCTACCTTCATTTGAGTAATAATTTATTGTTGCTTATACAAACATCAAACTAAAACATTTTACAATAGAATTTAAAACAAATATTTGGAAATGTATTCCCAAGCTTGAACAATTTTTGTTTCCAATAACTGGGATAATAAATTCATTAAAAAGTTGAACTTAAATAAAAATGTATAATAACGGCGAGGTATAGTTGATTTGAAATATTGATGACTATCATCAAATTATACCGTGTTTCAATTAACAATTTTGATTACATTGTGTAAATTTAATAAATATTTTAATATTATTTAAAAGTTTCTATCGTTTACAAAAGCAGCATCGGTATTGTTGCTATGTGAATAATAATTTTACCCCAGATCGCACCCTCCTAATTTACATAATAGTTTTAATTAATTGTTAATTTGCTATTCTGCAGTACATAACCATTAATTAGTTGTTAATTATGATCAAATTCATTTCCACCACAAAACATTTCTTTCTATTGCACTGTATCGAAATTCCAAATAACCCATGCTATAGGTTACAAAATGCACCGTGATACATTGCGAAAATGGCAATGAATAAATTATTAAACAGAAAAACTTGTTAAAGCTGCCGTAAAGATAACTCACTGGAAAGTGTTTACAAATAACAGCTTTTTCAACAGCTTTGCAACTAAACGCGACGAAAAGCTCCCGATAGTGTTGCGCTTTAATCTTCACCTTTAAAGCGCCGCTCATTAAAATTTGAAAATTTGATAACAACATTAGCTTGCAAAGGTTCCAAATTAATGTTGTTAAAAAGCAACTTTTAGGTCATTTTCATTTTTGAAACCTTCAGAATGTTAAGTAATTCCCCAAATTTACATTTCCAAGCATTTTCATGTCACGATCAAATTTTACGTTCAAAAATTTTTTGGGAAAATAAAAGTAATTGAGAAACTGCTAGGAGCAGATATTTGAACTCAACAATAACTATAACAATGTTCCTCAAACCTCGTTAGCAGAGCAAAGTTTGTTGTGATGTTAGTTACAATTTCAAAACCGTGTCAGGGGCAGATAGATAAGCTAACTTCAAAATAATGTAGGAGTGTGCTATTATCATATAAATTATTAGGCGTTTCCTTTCAAAGATTTCATACTTGTGAGAGATTAATCACTTAAAACGAAATTTCCATGTGGCAGGAGTTTTAACTCATACAGGATGTTGCAGAAAATTGGTCGATTTTCAAAAAGCCACAAAATTAGTTTACCTTCTAATTACAGCAATTAAAATCGTGTCTTGTGCACGTAAAGCAAGGATAACGTTATCCTTGAACTTGACATAAGGTATTCATAAAGTTAATCTAGGTAAAGTTCGCAGGGGAATTAGAGTAGCCTAAAGTCAATCTAATGTGCTTATCCAACTAAATCGATTTCGTTTTAAGGTTTATGCATAAACCACCGCAGCGCACTAAAATTCCATTTAAAAATGCAAACTATGATTGAATTTCGTTTCACTATCGAGTATCGACTGTGTTTCCATCCAATATAAAATTCCATCGTTAACAATGCATCATTTAATTGGTACTAATTTTACTCTCAAATATGCAACAAAGTAATCCAATTAAGTAAAATTAGTCAACTCGGTCAACTAATTCCATTAAAATTTTATGTGAACTCCATTTCTCAAGAGACGTCGATTGAGTTTCAAAATCGAATAAGTTATCACACATTGCGGAGTATAAAACCACCTTTCAGCTAGCGAATTTCTTTCAATTAAAGGAAAAAGTCGGAACAACTTTCAATCTTGATCAAACAATTTTTTAATCGGTAATTAAACTTTCTACCGCCAACGATTCCTGTTTATTATTCGTCCTATTGATCCTTGCATTTTGGTTCTTCCAAATTTAAAAAATAACTTCGTGTTTTGAAAGCTTCGACTCGAACGTGTTTTGAAATTTCATTTAAACTACTTATATTTTGCTGCGTTGACTTTTTTCTGATTTTGTTGTGCAAAATTTCGTTAAGCTTTTTTAGATTCCTTCTTGTTCTTTATTATGACAGTTGAATTTTTGTTGCGGATTTATCGGGCCGGATAATAATTTTTAATTGTAAATTCGACCGTCCAGGCAGCGTTAATTTTAAAATGTGAAGATACACCGGAGACTCGTAATATTTTGTTGAGTTTCGTTGTTATCCTACGGGATTAAGCTTGCTTTACCTCCTCGTAATAGAAACTAAACAAATATTTGCATATTACCAGTCAAATCACGTGTTTTACCCGTATTAATAAATAATTATTTGATTACATATATTTACGTGCAAAAGATGTTTGCGTTTCGAAATAAATTAGAGTCTAAAGGTTCAAAGCGATGATGCGAAGGAGAAAAAATTATTAAAACATATATTTGCGAAAGGGAATATTTGTGAAAATTGTGGATAGGTGAGGTGGATTCATAAAGCGACTTTGCTGCAGCAGGAGTGGTAAAAGCGCCAGTTTCTATTTAAATCGTCTAAAAATTTTTTGAACTCACGTTAATTTAATTAAAGTCGACGTTCAAACCGAATGCCTTCCGGTGATTGGACCAATATGAATTACGAGATGGTAAAACGGTTATGATATCATAAAGAAATAAATTTTATTTTACAAACTCAATAAACACGAACCACACATTCTCACGTTTTAAATTTTCTCGCTAAGAAAATGCAATTTTTTTAAATTTTTAAAAATGTAATAAACTAAAATGTATTTTCAAAACGTGCAGTAGATATTTATTGCACCGTAAAAAAAGAATTTTATAAATTAATCATTTTCTTTTATTTCAGATTATCAACTGTAGTTACTAGTTTGGCTACACCAGCACCTTTGGGAGATCCTAATGGAAATAACGATTCGGGCTATGCTCCCAGTCAACCAGATACAGTATTGACTGATAGTCCTAAAAAAATTCGTCACCAAATAAAGAGAAACGGAGCTACTTTCGATACCGAATTAAAGTAAGTAATTAAATTTTTTTTATTATTAAATTCTGCTTATACAATTAATTAAAATGGTCCTAAATTGCAACCTGAAACTGCATGCATGATTACAGAAGTTGGATATTATAATCCCATAGGAATTAGACAAATAACATATAATCATTAACGGACCTTGTTAGTCCAATGAAATAAATGCCGGAGCTTTCGTAACATCGATATTAAATTGTTGGTTTCTTAATTAAATGGAGTTTGAATAAAAATGAAACTATCGTTTTACCTTGCTCTGTAATTTGATAATTGGAAAAGAGAGACGACAGATATATTCCAATTTAAAAATGTATCGAGTTTGAATTAAATTGAACCGAACCTAATCAACAAATCTATTAATTAATTAAAGTTAAATAGGAAACGTTTGCTTATAAAATAAAGTGTATTACACGTCAGTGTAAACAGTAGGTCCCCTATTAAAATCTAGACATTAAAAAAATTAGTATGCAACTATGTCTCGCTTGGCTCAAATTCGTCCAAATTTATTTAAAAACAAAAAATCTTACTTGATTCATGAAAATTACATTTACTTGGTTTTAAGTTTTTTAAAACAAAGCAATTTATTGTTATCACAACGAAACATCAGTTACAATGACATAGACTTGTACATGTTGTACTCTACACTAAATAATTTACCTGAATTAACTTGGAAAGCAAACCTTGTACGCTTAATTGGTTTCTTGTCACAGATTAACGATTAATACTAGGGTGCTGTATTATGTATCTAGCATAATTCGTTTCATTTTAGTGAGCAACATAATCCTTATCACCAGTCAGTGTCAACATTTTCAAACCATAGATTTTTCTAAACGTTTCTTTTTAAACACCAAATTTGATCTAACAGGATGAATCAATATTGCAAATAGTATTAGAATTTCTTATTGTTCAAAATATAAAGAAGAAAAAAAATTATAATATATTGTCGTATTTCGTTTCCACCCTTAAATTTTCGTCCCGTAAATTTACATAAATGAAAGGAAATGAGACATTGTTTTTTTTTGTTAAGAATTATTTTAAACTGATTATTAATAATTATTGAAGTCAGAGGCTCTCACATGAAAGTTGTTCCTTGGTAAGGAACCAGTAACATATTTTTTGAAAGGAAATTCGAATGAGAATCAGGAAAAACGGAAGTTAGACAATCGAATAGTCAGATGCATTTAATTTCATTCTTATTATTATTTTATTTTAATAGAATTCGTGACATTTTCTGTTGTACTTCGGCCTAAAGAAGAAGTGAAAATTGTATCAACAATTGAAAAATTTGATAACCAAGTTTCTCACCAGTCCACAAATAGTTAGCGTAGTTTTCTGTAGTACCGGCGAGATTGGAAAAGCTATCAGATGAAGTAGGGGTGAAAATTTTGAAAATTTCGTTAGTTCCATAAGGACTTGCGGAACTCGACTGCGTTAATTTTGGTGTCCCATGCAAATGTGGACAAGATTTGAGTTTTGCAATTGATTTTATTAATGAGCGAAGAACTAAGCTTAGTTTGCGTATGTTAGCAATGAGGGAATGAAATATTTATATGATAAGTTTGGAAAACGTAATGATTAATTATGGAATTTAATGATGAGAAAATGGATTGTTGAAATGGAAATCTTAGAAAAAATAATGTTTGAAATTTTTTTGGGGTATTATACTTGAAAAAGTTTGATCAATGCCGAGGGACTGATAAGGAAATGAATCTCACGTGTTTGTTCGATGATTTGGATGATAAAGACAATAAAATTGGTGGGAAGTTTTATTTAAAATTATGATTAAACAATTTCGTGCAATCTAAAAATTTGACAGCTTCTGTTGGCTACCGAGTCACGGAGTTTCTTTTTATGTGCACGAGGTGTTTTGATGACAATATGAATTTATAGGCGTACGTACAGTTTTATTTAAGGTTTTGTAAAATTTAAAATTTATTGCGTTAACTGGGGAAATAAATTGCTAAGAGCGAGATTATACCTCTGGTAAATGAGCATTTATTTTCCCAATTTGGCTATTCGATTTTATGGAATTGTAGTCCATTGTTTAATGATAAGCAATAAGTGCGTTGCTATTTCAGTAATTTTATGACCAGTGAGATTTATCTGATTAAATTTCGATTATTTCTATAGTTATTTATCTCATTTGTTTTTATTTAATATTTTTGAACATTCAAAAAGCTAGACCGAGGGAAAAGGGTAGACTCTGCAATTGGGAGGTCCCCAAAATTTTTAGTTCCGTATAATCTCAATTATAGAGAACAATAATATGTATGAAGTTCATCTCCTGAGGTCAATTTTTACTCAGAAGGAATTCTGCTTTTGACGAAGAAAACGCAGTATTAGCTTTTAAATGAAATTCTCTATTATTTCCCCCAAGGATTCATTAAAAATGCAATTGAGATGATAATTACGAATGTGAATCTACTACATCAGGAAAATCTACTCAGACAATCAGTTTTATTATAAAAAAAAAAACAATATTATGGTTTGCATTAATAAATTAATGCATGTTATATAAACTATGACATATGTTTTGCTCACATTTCAGCTTACTAGATAGCTATAACATGAATATCAAATATACAATTAATTAGAAACCTAATTGATAACGTTTTTAAATAAATATATTATATAATGTATAATGAGGCTTCAACCCGTTTGAAACACCACAATACATTGCAATTATTGAAAAATTTTATTGAAAACTTCTTAAGGGGGACTCTGTTTACTACGTAAGGATCATTAACCCTTCCCTATAGGATAAGAAAATTTTAAGATTTTATTATTTCTTACACAAAGGTGATTTTTGGATATTTTTGACCATACCCATGCCCTAATTCGTAAGATTTTGGGGCCCATTTTAGAAAATTAAAGTGATAAGCTTTCATATACAAAGAACAAACTTTTTTATATTAGGAATTCTTTAAACCCCCTTCTCTCTTCTCCTTAACGTAGCGATCCTTAAGAATGTCCAGATGCCCCTTCTCGTCCAAAAATCCTTACACAATTATTAGACGCTCCCGAATGGAATATTAAAATTTCTTTGCATTTTGAAGTCCACGCAATTTAATTCAGGCTGTATACATTTCCAAATAAGCTGCAAATTGAATCCTTAATGAAATTTATTTGAATTGAAATAATTTTTTTTTGTCAAAAAGAAAATTCAATTAAGATTGCTTTTATTTTATAATATTATGTAAAAGTTTTGCATTAGTGTACACAACAGTGAACTATCGCGTCGGCGTTGACTAAAAGGATTTTAATAATATTATAAAAATGCAGGTCCATCTGAGCTTTATTCCTATTTGGTTACGCTTAATAAGGGAAAATTTCCTTTATTAAATTTTAATTAAATTTTTTGTATACCGTACGCAAAAAACTAGGTATCACGTAATGCTTTTAAAATGCATTCGCTCGAAAGTTTTTTTTTTCTAGAGAAGGAATCCAAGATTAATTTACTCCTTTAACTGCATTAGAAAATCAGAAAGGATTTTGTAAGTGATGTAAAATTTAAACCATCATTTTAAAATCAAATAAATATCGTTCTAAATTCAATAAGAATTTTCGAGAGCTTCAAGCTCTTAAATTTCTCAATTTACATTTACATTTACGACTTACTCGTGATGCTTTTATGAAAAGTAAAACATTTGGATATTTATTTAATATCCATGGAAGCGATTAAATCCTTTAATCAACATCTGTGTAATAGCTGCAATCAATTTGGTTTAATATAAACAAACACAAATTCCAACCCAATTTACAAAAGCTTACTTTGTGGCTGGAAATTATTAAACCATCAAATTTACCTTGAAATTACAAATTTCACCAAATCAAATTTAATTTGTGACTGTTTTTCAAATGGTATTCAAATTTCTTCGTTTTCTTTTTATTACTATGTGACAAACAAGTAATCTTTGAAAAGTTTCATTACCTAGTTACTCTCATTGTAGTTCACGAATTAAAAGTTTGTTGAAAAGCTAATAGAACTTTATCTCGAACCACTTCAACTCAAAGAGACAAATTGCACGACATTACTCCCACATTTACATTGATTTTTAAAATTACTGAAACTATAAGTAAGCTTTGATATTCTGCATATATTTGCATACGCACCACAACTTTTCAATTTGTAAAACTTGACCAAGCTGACCCAGCACTGAAATTATGTAAACTATTTCGAAAAAAAAAAAAACAAAAAATTAACCTGGAGGTAAATTGGTAAGACTATAAAAAAAATCTGTTAAACGTTGATATACGAGAAAACGAACGAACGATTCAAAGGGCTCAAGTCAATTTTGTCAAAGGAATTGCAAAGTTGTTAGTATTTCATTTGACCATTGTATAGCATAAATTGAATTTCTGTCTCATACACATCGAGTCCCTGCCAAATACAATTAATTATTCACAAAGCACCCAGGTCTTACATCGAATAATTTGATTTCATTAATTGTACGCTTAGTAGGATACAAAACTTATTCACGTCACTCGCATTTGATTCTCATTTCGTTCTGACCCATCATGGCGTCACGAAAAGTTACCATCATACAGTGCACAAAAATGCTTTTTGTTTACCGTAAATTAAATTATTAAAATGAAAATTTATTGAGGTTTAATTTTTTCTCCTTTAGAGACTTGGCTATGGGCGTACTCCATTTACCCATTGTGTAAGTAGGAATTTTTGGAAATTAACACATCAACTCGAATTTATTTTAAATAGGTGTATGCACGATTTATAACACAGCATGGGCATGTTTATGTGTTAATCAAATTTTCATTGTTCTCAACTTTTGTGATATGTTTTCGATGTTTATGCTTGTTATACAATTTTACTTTATAGGACGCGACACTTCGGTTTAACAACAAACAGTTTAAAATTAAACTGAATTTATCATCGAAGCATAAAAAAATTGATCACTTTTCGAATCCAGTCAACAAATTAAATATTTTTTAATTATACACGGGATTGTGTTATTCGTTTTCTTTTAGGTTCAAACATGAAAAACTGGAACGTTTTAGGTTAATCTTGAACATCGGACATTTTGTGGAGAAAAAGTGAAAATGCTTCAGATTTACCCCTACACCGATGTAATAAAAATATGTATAGGTCAGGTTAAATTGGTTAGTTTAGGGTTTAGAAGCAATGCCAACATACAAATTCACCTAAAATCAAGCAGTTACACAAAGTCAATTTTCCCCTATTTCCTAAATGTACTTTTGAATTCAAGAAAATCACTAAAATCAAAAATGAAATAAAAAATAAAACCAGTGATCAAATTTCACAAACTTACCTACGTACCTACCCACATTATAAGAAGAACTCTTTATAGGAGCTGGGCAGGATCTTTCTCAAATTTCTCTATAAATACAAATATTAACCACATTATATTATCTTCAGTAAAATCGTGAAACTTCCACAAACTTAAAAGGACCCACTGACCAATTATGATGCAGGTCCGTAAAAAAACGATTATCTGCTCTTTTCCTTGATATTTCCTTTTATGCCCACTGCCTTGCCATTTTTCGATTGACTTTCCTCGGTTCGTTTTTCAATATTTTTGGTTGTCTCCTGGTGTGTGTTCCACCACTTAGGAATGATTTAAACGTTGAACAGTATTTTTGCAGATGTCCTCTTCACGTTTCTCTCTTAATATCCATGTGTTGTTTTCATCCCTTAAAGATATTTGTGGCTCTTCAATGTCAAATGGTGTTTGCCATTTTTTTATTCAGATTGAAGCTGTGGTGATTTCTTTCTTATGCATGCCTCCTTTCTACCTTTATCTTATTTTGTACCATTTTATGTTTACTCGTGGAGTTTTCCCCTTTGTTTTTGTGTTTCCGTTTACCCTCCATCAATGCGAATTACTCTTCAGTATCTAAACCCTTCATTTATGTATTTTCCAAAAGCTTAAGCTTTCTTTGGAGTTGTTGTGATACCATTTTAAGTTTTGCCTGTTGCTGTGAATCCCGTTTTCTTATGCATCTCGAATGTTCTCGTACTTTTGCCCTTTTTGTTGAGTTATAATTTGTCGAAAATTGTTAAATCTCATCTTTAAATATAATGACTTCTATTAAATACAATCAACTCTGAAAAAATTATCATCCAAGCGAGATATTAATATCAAAGCAATACATCAATCGATGTTCAAGGTTTACCCTAGCCTACTTAGCCATCCCTACTTTTAATTATTAATCTCTGAACTAACTTTTAAATTTTCTGCCGCCAGATTTTAAATAAATAAACCAAATTACCTAATAATAAGTTTGTTCCAACTAACCAGAATAAACCTAATGTTTAAGCACAAAAAGTCCCCTCATGTGATCTAACCGAGGGGTAAATCACTACAAAAATCTGTTGTACACCAAGGCAAAATCCAGATTATAATCTATAAAATCTTCACTAGAAATCGCATAGATTTTACAATCCAGTAGAAATCTTACCAACCCTTGTTTCAATCTATAAAATCTCTACAATCTTTATAAAAGCTGTAGAATCCCGAACAATCTTCATAATCTTAATAAAAATCTGTAATATCTCAGAAATATTTTTAAAATCTTCGAAACAATCCCAAAAGTCTTAGCATTGTTGTCATGCAAAATCCAGATTATAATCTATAAAATCTTCACTAGAAATCGCATAGATTTTACAATCCAGTAGAAATCTTACCAATCCTTGTTTCAATCTATAAAATCTCTACAATCTTTATAAAAGCAATAAAATCCCGCACAATCTTCATAATCTTAATAAAAATCTGTAAAATCTCAGAAAAATTTTTAAAATCTTCGAAACAATCCCAAAAATCTTAGCATTGTTGTCAGGCAAAATCCAGATTATAATCTATAAAATCTTGTTAAATCTTTTGACAAACTCAAAAATCTTTTAAAATCTCTGTGCAATCTTTAGGGACTGCAATCCATTGTACGGTTTAGACCTTTATTTTGCAATAATTATACCAAGACGATGTAAAACAATTTGATTTAAAATTATTACATGTAAAAAAGTAATAAATTTCAATGCACTCAATAATAATTATCCAAAAATGTAATGTATCATTAAATAAAAAATAATCATAATAAAGCTAATTATTTTATGTACATTAAGATATTATCATATTTTGTAATTGTAAATTAATGTTTAAATTTTATTAAATAATAATTTCATCGTTCCAAACATTTCTTAATATAGTACAGGCAGGTCAAAATAAATGTTACCAACTAAAGGGGTGAATTTAACTTGAAACAAATTTGTGGTCATCGAATTTATTGTCTTCTAACTCTATTCACTAATACATAATTATCATTAGGTTAACGTAATTAAATATGTCACCCCCCCCCCCGCATGCATTAAAAATACAGTAAGGGCTGTACTAAATGCTTTAGTTTGACTTTACACATGGGGTTGGGTACCATTCAAGATTAAAGAGTTGTTACTTGAGAGCTAGGAGGATAAAACGTAAAATCTGAATAATTATGCAATTTCCTAGAAAATGCGAAAAATAAAATCATTCAAGAGAATCATAATAAGGATAAAGAAAAGGTTTACTCGTAACTATTACATCCCCCATTATAAAAAACCATATCGACGTCCCTGGATGAAAAGTGAGGAAAATCATTTCGTATTTTTTTCTACTTTCATAGTGCAAACTTGACACGACATAATGCGACATCTGACGCTGACTCGACTTGGTGGAAATTTTCCTCAATAAAATGCATCACAAAGTTGGTACATTTTCAGAAACAATTAAAACTTAAAGTTGAAGTGGCTTGACATCATTATGAATTTAAACCATAAGATAAAAGTAAATGCTAGAAGCTGAAAATCATTCTTTTAGAAAAATAACAGGATCACAATTTAAAAGATGTTAAATATTGTAACCATGTCACTCAAAAAATGTTGCCTTTAAAATAACAAGATTAAAACCAAACAAAAAATGTCGGCTTGACATGAAGCTGGCTCAATGCCAGGTGGTGATGTAGCTAGCATCAGCGAGAACACTGAATTTTGATCAAAACCCAACTAAAATCCAGAAAATTACCCAGAAGATAGTAATACAATTGCTTGCATGGAAAAGGTCGCAGTGGTGTATATTAATAAAATTTTTGATTAATTGTATTCCGAAAAACTTTGTTTTCGAAGTGTTCAAAACAAAAATTTACTTGAGCAGTCGTTTCCAATCTTGTTCAAGTGGAAAGGAGTTAAAAATTTTACTTAGGAATGTTTTTGTATAACATAGTTGTTTGGAAGTAATTTTAAGTTTTCTTTCTTGCATTTGGTTACTTTTCATCGAGTTTGTATATTGGAAGAGGGAATTGTGCAAAACTCGTTATCATTGTTATTAAAATTGATGATAACGTCAGTTTCATACCACTAGTTATTGGATTATCTGGTATAATCTAAAATTAAAGTTTAATGGTTTTGCTTAATATAGGATTATACACCTAAATGCTACGACCTATTTGATTAAAAATTATTCTTGTTCTAAACACAATTTAAATTACCGAAAATTATTAATTTTAATTAGTTTTATCTGTTTTTAATTATTGCGAGTAGGACAGAATCGAAATTAGTTTTCAAAAATAAATGTGAGTTGCCGTATGTTGAAGGATCTAATATGATGACCCAAGTAATATTAATATTTTCTAAAGTGTCACTACAAACACTTTGATAACGCCAATTTTGTTGGCAAAACGTCTCAAAGTACTCTTTTGAGACTTAATGGAGGTAATAATCAGCCCTTTCAAATAGGTCGTGGAAGACACAAAAAATATATTTTTCAATTATTAAAACCTTTAAGTCTGGACATTTCGTTAAAACTTGTGTGATTTTCACCATTGTATTATTAGAATAAATAAATTTTGTAAAATTAACAGCGTGTTTTTCACGAAAACCACATTAGCTTTTGTCTGATTAAGCTTCTTAGAGGTTTTCTGCAAGAGGAATTCGTTGACGTAAATCTATCTTCGGCTTCGACTCCGAAATGCACAATTCCAATTTTTCTTTTATTCTATCACCACTCACGCAGACCGTATAATTCATATTTGCATGAAAAACTGATTGTAAAGAAAATCAATCAAAAATCCATTTATCTGAATATTTCTTATGTAAAATCTTAAAGCAAAGTACCAAATTTAACTTAGAAGTTGTCACAAATAAATTTATTTGTATATAAATGAGCTACTTTGGTGTGACCGACATAGTCGATACGTGCAGCTTCTGGAGAACAAAATCAACCTGTATAGTTGAACTCACAAACTCGTTAAAACCGGAAACAAAATTATTCAAAGTTAGAAAGTCTTATTTTATTTATGTTAATTTTCATCAATCATATTTTTCTTACTACTTGTTGCTTGGTGAAACATTATTAATTACGTGCACTTAAACGTCGCATTTTTTTTTCAGAACCGTCTCGGCCACAGTTACCACCGAAATAGAACAAGAAAGATCATCAGGATCTAAAAAAGAACGGAAAGCTTCAGCTGGAGCAAGATTTACAATATACAAAGTTAATAAGGCAAGCCGCAAGAAAAGAGAAAAATCTACTGCAAGAAAAGAGAGAAAAGCTACAAAAACCTTAGCCATAGTACTCGGTAAGTGGAAATACTTCTAAATAAACACAATACTAAATCTAATATTTTCTTTTAATATTTTCTTTTTCACAGCGAAAATTTTATAAATTAGAAAAATATAAAAATACAAATTTTTAAAAATTGGATTCTTCCTTTTGGGTAAATAGATTTTCAAACCCAAAATGCACAAAATGTTACTTGCAAATTCGTTCAAGTGAAATTCAGAGACAAATTTAGTCGTTCATATTAAGTGACCACAGCTGTGGCTTTCGGTGACTGATGATTGAAAGTAGAAATGTTAAAAATTTCAAAAATTTGTATTACGTTTAGGTTGAATGATTTAGACAAATCCGATATATTATGGTATATTAATAAAACAAGACGACAAAACACGACCACAACATTAAAATTAACCACGTAAATATCACTTAATTAAAATCAAACGTTTTGGTTACGTATGCTACTAACTTTTCATTTTAATTAATTAACACCTAATTTTGTAATATTCATTAAAAAGTTGCTTTAGTAAACTTCCCTCTGTTAATTAGTTCAAACTAATTAATGAAAATCGTCGATTTTAGCTTAAAGCTGATTCGAAATAAATATTTATAGGGTTTTATAAAATATTTTAACTTCTACACTACAGCAATAATACAGGTTGATAATACAGTATTATTTTTTTAAGAAAAAAATTTTGAAATTACCAGCCTCCCAGATATTATTTAAGGAGAACATAGAAATTCTACCATCTCCGTTCTTCTTCATTCGACTTGGCCACTTTGAAAATCGGCCAGACGAAGAATTTATTCTTCGAATTCGATCTGATAATAATTTATTAAATGTCAGGAAAAATTAAGTCAAAAATAGTATTACCTTCGAGATCAGTAACTACCCTTGAAAATTATGTAGAAAACTAAGGATTTTAGTTAGTTAAGGGTCGAGTTTAAAACTAAAAAGGAATGGGGCAAGAAGGCAATGACAGGTGCAGACTCTGTGAATTGGAAATCGAACGCCTTAGCACGATTTTAGCTAAAATACTTTAGACAGACACAACTGACACCCAAAGAGATGAAAAGAAAACCTCTCAACAGCATTCTATGTTTTGCTAGCAAAATTGAATTCATGTAAACCTAATTAGTAGGGTTATGAACAAAAGATTAATACTGGCCATAGTTTTGCAAAGTTCTCGGAGCCAATCGACCCTTACGTACACAATACAATGGTTTTATGCGATAATTCGCTTTCTGTTCATCCTGTACCCAAGATTTTGGTATACAATATTGAAGGAAAATAAATTATCTGTAAAAAATAAGGTCCTATGTATATTTTTTTTTTTGGACCAATACTTTCCGAGCTGTGCCAGCACGAAATTCGTAGTTTCCAAATTTATTCTAATGTTGGTTTTATTTTCTATTGGATCAACCTTAATAATCTGAAGTTTACGTTCGGAAAATATCCGTGTGAGAAAAAAATACCTACAGGACATTTTTATAAAGAATTTAATTTTCTTCGATATTTTATCCCTCCATTTTGGGCATATAATGAACTCCAAACGAATTATTGCACAACAGCTTTACTTTTGTGCATAATTTTCACAATTAAGGCTAATTGCCGACCTCGAGGATTATTTTTGCAATGTTTTTTCTGGCCCTTAATTAGATCTATTGAAACAAGAAGAAACATTAGCCTCAATTTGATACTCAAAATTCCCTATCTCCTTTCACTAATTTTCTATACTACATTGCCTAGGCTGTACGTAGTTCAGTCATTATATCCAAAAAAACCGACCCTACCTATGAATAATTTCTTAGTGTTTTTTTTTTCGCAGCTGTCTCGGGGGGGTCACTGGGAGTGTAAATTGAAAATCTCGAAAAAATTATGCTTTTGCGTATAAAAATGGTTTTTTTTTCGTAAAAAACGGTTTTTCTTGAATAACTCGGCCATTTTTGATTTTACATAAAAACCGTGGGAACAAAAATTGTAGGAAATTTGATTCTCTACAAGTTTGGTCTTTACAATTTTTCTTCTAGGGTCGATATTTTTGGATTTGGACCCGAAAAAAGAGACAATGTTCGCCTTATTAAATTATTGTACCTGTAAAAAAATGGGTACATACTTTTAGGTTAAATTCCGAAAATATCGATTTTTGTAAAAACAGGTGGAGACCAAATTTGTCCAAAATTTTATTCTCTACAAATTTGTTCCTCTTCATTTATGCCGTTAAGTTGAAAATAAAAGAGATAATGATATTATTTTGAATTTGTAGCTTTTTTCGGGTCCAATTCCAAAAATATCGATCCTAGAAGAAAAATTGTGAGGACCAAACTTGTAGAGAATCAAATTTCTTACAATTTTTGCCCTCAAGGTTTTTATGTAAAATCAAAAATGGCCGAGTTATTCAAGAAAAACCGTTCTTTTTTTACGAAAAAGCAATTTTTCGAATATACGCAAGAGCATAATTTGGTCGAGATTTTCAATTTACACTCCCAGTGACCCCCCCCCCCGAGACAGCTGCGAAAAAAAAACCACTAAGAAATTATTCACTGGTCAAAGTCTATAATGACTGGACTAACGGTCTAAAATCCACTCTGGAACTATTTTTAAGTTAATAAATGAACTAATAAATCTTGAGTTATTCGCGAAACATTATGGACCAAATGTTTATAATTATGATTTTCTTGGCTTGAAGTTATGGGATCTTGGTAAACTTCAGGGTCTAAGGTATCAACCTCATGGTCTTATTTGCCTCAAACGTCTACTTCATCTGCGTGACAGCTTTTGTTCCAAATTAGGGCAAGCGAGCACCTAATCCGCCATAAATGTACTTTTTCACTTTCTTCATGCATTCTAATAGTGTTGTTTCCGGTTTAAAGTTTTTGATTAATCATCTTCAGATGTTTTCTATAAGTCAATCAGCAATTCAACATCACCCTCAAGTATTTTGAAAAAAAGTTTAGATTCAGACTTGCTACAGAATTTTGCATTCAGTTGACGAGCGGCCGGTCAGTTATTCCATGAAATAGACTCTCAAATATGAAAATAAACCGGGGGGTCTGGGGGGTATGGAATACCCCCCAGCACAAGGAAGTAACGAGATGGCTTTCAAATTTAATAAAGATGCAAATGTAATTTTTGAAACAGCATCAATTTCCTTACTTACAGATTGGGGGTATTTCATACCTCCTCCCCAGATCCTAGCGATGTTCCAATTGTCGATGTAATGTAATTTTTCATATTTTCCATCCATTCTAATGATGTTTTGGTTTCAAGTTTTTGATTAGTCATCTCCAGATGTTTTCTATAGGTCAAGCAGCAATCCAACATCATCCTCAGAATTTTGTCAGTTATTCAGTGAAATGTGACGAATTTATCGGGTTTTTTGAAATATTGATACAATTTTTCAAACTGTTGTGATTTCACCCCCTCTAGGTGTTGGATCTGAGCTACAACATGATGATATAAATGATTGGTATAATAAAACCTTTGCGATAAGGTCTTCAGGCACATTCCTTATGTACAAGATGAACAACAGAGAAACAGTATCCATAGGCGCAACTAGAGGGGCGCTGAGGATGGGGGGGGGGGGTCTGTGCCTCCCAAAATATCCCAAAAATTATGTTTTTAATGGCGATATTATGAAGAATCGATTAACTTAATATTCGCAACCCTTACGTTCTTAATAAACACTGAATTTCCACAGAAATTGTATTTTTGGGTTGGCAATCTGTCACCTACTTTGGCCCCATATTTTTCTATGCTTAAAACTGATTTTTGAATTCATAGTGTGGTACTTTTTGAAAATAAATAAATATTAACAAATTTTAATTACCGTTATTATGCTATATTTGCAAAAATTGTTTTTGTTATTGTGCTACTTCAGTTTAGTGGGGAAAGAAACTTGAATTAGCAAACGATGAGGTCAGCCTCGAAGGCCAGGTTTTCGAGAAGCTTATTATTTTGCAAAAATTAATTTTCTGCCTCTGGGATCACAAAAATTAGTACAAAAACATCTTTTTATAATTTCTAACTTTAAAATTGTTTAAACCCCCCCTCCTTAAAAAATTGTTTGAAGACTTTTTTAGGCCTCCTCCCCCCAAACTTTTGACCCTAGTTGCGCCTATCGCAGTATCCCTGATAAAATTCGTTCTTGCTGGTGTATGACTTACCAATGTTATTTTCGATCTGGACCTCGAAGAATCGAAGTTCCATAATTGTATTAAATACTAATTATCACAACCAAACAGGCGGAAGTCTTTAATTGCTTCTGTATCCCTACGTAAAATATGTGGTCAATATTCTAGGATTTTGCCAACTTGAAATGTGACAGATTTATGGATAAAAGAAAAAGATGAATAGACTTAAAAATGGTAATCGTGTAGGTCATTTTAAGGTCCATCCTTGTAGAAGCCCACTTCTTTCGTCCCAGCCACATTTCTTAATTTAAACAATTTTCATGACTTTATTCGTCTTCTCTTGTAGGTAGACTGACTTTTAGTTGAATTTTGATGGCTTTACGTTGTCTTTCAATCGCTGTTCTTGATTATTATCCTGCAATGAATTGAAACTTAGTGTTTATAAAAGGTTCAATTCCTCTTGATTGGAATGTGGGATCTCCATTTGAGTAAATGTTTTCCATATTATAACTCAAAAAATAACCCGAGGTAATTTTCACCCCTAGGTTACATCGGCAATTACTACATTTTTTACAAAGTTATTGCTAAAAAAATTTCACAAAACACTTTTATTTTTCAAAATTTAAGTTTCTCTTGGTTTTCCAACAAGTGAAACTGACAATAATATAATTATGTAGTATAGAAGATAGAAAATCCGTTCAGAAAACGATGCCTTTTGTATGAATTTATTAATTTACTTTTAAAATGATTATAATAATGTGAGTGGTTTTTTTAATGGTAGTCTTTTGACACAAATAAAATAAATAACAATGTTCAAATTTTTATGAAAATGTCGCGCTTCTCAGTCCTTTTATCTTGAACAAAAAAGTTAAACAAAAATATTTATATCTCTTTTAGCTTTTGTAAACTACCACCCTCATATTTTAAAAAATGAAGAAAAAACGCCCCCTTTTGATTGATTAATTTTATAATTATTAAAAGTATTTAATTGAGCCTAAAGAAATTTAGAGTGACATTTTGTGCATTTTTTAATCCTATTCATTGGCATAATTACGTTCCTCTAAAATTAAGTTGATTTCGATTTAATTTATTAGTACCGAGAGTCGAAAATAAGCAACGAAGTTTATAAAACCGAAAATGTTAGTGTTATAGCTACTACAAAAAAATGTTAGTACTACAAGTTAGTTTAACATTGTGCGTGTTCGAAATGTTTACTTACCTTAAACGGTCGTAATGTTCAGAAAAAAGTTTTCGAGTCTGGAAAGCAAAATATTTATGTGACTTAATCAAATTTGCAGTCGTGAAGGTTATTTATACGCACAGCAAACATTAAATAACCCACATGGATTTGAATTCCGAGTTAACCTTAAGGTTAAAATCGATAATAATTTTTTAAACGACTTGTAAAATATTAAAGTTGCTAATAAATTTATATTCAATTTGCACCGTAAAAAGCAATTTAAAAGAAAATCAATGAGCTGACCTTAACGAGTTATAGCTTAAAATAGCATATTTAATTAGCACCACAAATTAAAAACGTGTACGTCCGTTTTTAACGAAATGGACACAATAATTAAAAATTTTTAATATTCTCCCTTTATACAGATACTTGTTACAATTTAGTCATTTTTACTGTGCTCTATAAATATTGGCAAGGATTCAATTTAAAAAATTGAGCATAACAGCGTTCCCTTTTAGACACAAAGAACGCCTGTCATAATCTTGACAGTTAGGAATTTGAACGTAAATTTTCTATTTCCTTCCTTATAGATTAATTTCGTACCGTGAAGCTGTGAAGTGCTCAATTTGTATTTTCCGTTTTTAAAAGAAAATATTAGACAAAGGAAGCTTTTTTTGAATAATAATTCTAAGGG
Organism: Rhagonycha lutea; assembly: GCA_958510855.1. Lineage (NCBI taxonomy): Eukaryota > Metazoa > Arthropoda > Insecta > Coleoptera > Cantharidae > Rhagonycha > Rhagonycha lutea. The sequence goes on along the minus strand of OY294040.1, from coordinate 2,688,593 downwards.
TTTTCTTTTCTTACATTTTGTTAATTTCAGGAGTTTTTCTGTTTTGTTGGGTGCCGTTTTTCACGTGTAACATCATGGACGCAATGTGTAGTAAACTTGGACGCTCCTGTCAGCCCGGTGTTGCAGCTTTTCTGCTGACTACGTGGTTAGGTTACATCAACAGTTTCGTTAATCCTGTTATTTACACAATTTTTAATCCTGAATTTCGAAAAGCTTTCAAGAAGCTCATGCATTTAGGACCTTAATTTTTACTTTAGTTACGATTATTTGTTAAAAACGAGTAAATTATTACTGGCGTTTGCTCAAATTTCGATTATTTTTGTAAATTTGTTGTGGAAGTTTGTAAATCTATTCCGAATTTATTGTTAACATATCATTATGTAAATTTTCGATTGTAAATAAGAACTGTTTTGCTGAATGCAATGATATATTAACTTGTCTCGTTCTCAATTTGGTTAGGTAGGAAATATGTAACAAAATTAAATTTATTAATAAATTAGCTCAATTTATCATTTAGGTAAACTTGTTTACTATTCTTGTTGTTATAGTCTATCATACTAAATTTAATAAATTTTGATTGAAAGCTGTGATTACAAATAATTGATAGTTTTTAGGTGTTTGGTAGTTAATTTCGATTTTAGTGGAATAATTAATATCAAACTGTGTAATAAGTAAAACTATAATAATTGCTATTGTGATCTAACTTTAAGTATTATGAAACATCAAAATTATTTTATTGGCGAGCATACGTATAATCAGTATTAGAAAATTGTAAATTTTGTATATATGAAATTGCATTAGAAAGTATAATGTAAATAAATATTTATCCCCAAAGCAAATTTCGTAAAACGAGTATGCATTCGCGATTTATATCACGTTTGCATACAAGAGCCCCTTTCTACGACTATTTGCTTTGAAAAGCTCTCCCACTGTGAAAATCAACTTTACGCTTACCATTATGATACTACTGTATAAAAATGTACCAATTTGCTTCAATGCGAGTGACAAATATTTATGTCAACTGTAACTAATAAAGCTATTTCTTATAAAAAAAAAAGTCTTTAATTTTATCGACCTAAGAACCATACCGGGTACCAGAAAAACAGTTATCTCCTAAATTGCCAGCGTTTGGAAATCGTTCCCTGGATTTAGGTGATTTATTTAACGTATCGAAGACAAAAATAAAATTGTCTTTTATTTCATTTTATTTACTATTGTCCCACACAATATTCGACGTACCATAACAAATTACACTTAAATTTCATCAAAATAGCGCTTTATTAAAAATTACTGAAACGAAACAATAAATAAAATTTTTTACCTCCTTTTAAAATGATTTATTGTATAAAATTTAATGAATCCACTAATAAAAGATCGAACTCATCACCACTCGGGCATGAATCCGTAGATACCTAAATTACAAGAAAAGAGCTGAGTAGGCTCACAATTTTCTTCGAAACACGTAACTCATCCATAATTTAAACATTCGGTAAAATGAAAAATAAATAAATTTTGTTGTTGTTCGTCGTCGCAAAAAATTATCCTTCTTTGCTAATTAAAAATAAATTCTGTAAAATTAAGATTGATAATGAAACGTGTAACTTCGTTAAGTTTCCGTTGCAAAAAGTTCATCACGAATTTTTAATTTCAAATTCACGACTTTTATTTACTTAATTTGAATTTCAATATTCACGACTTTCGGAATTAATCGAGTTTAGGAGGAAATTCAAGCAGTAACCCTTCTTTGTTCTTTATTTGTACGTTATATTTTATCAGTTGAGCCATTCTACAAGATTTCGTTCGGAATCTCAATCAGATGGATGAAAAAGAGTTTTCTTTGATGTTAGTCTTGGCTCGATACGATACACAATAAAGTTACTCTCAGTATACAACTGAATTTGCAAGAATTAAATTTAATTTTAGTTAAATTGCTGCATACTTTTCAAGAAGCAAGAACAATTAATTAAAACATTTTTAAGGATTTCCGGATCTCGGTATTCAAAAGGGTGGAAACTGCACGTCGATCAACCGCATCGTTGTATAGAAGACATGATTAAACTCCACTTTTATCAATCACCCCTCTTTGCGCTGTGTGTATTTCTTAACTCTCGAAGGATAAGGGACAGACTGCGGTCACGGATCTTCCGTAACTAAATAATGCTAGCTATTTGGCAAATTTAAATAAGGGAAGTACAAATAAACTGAAATAATGGGGATAATACTGAAGGATGGGCTAAAATTATAGCAGAAACCTTGAAGCGATCCGCAGTAAAAAATGTAAGTATCCCTTTTTTCCACTACGAAGTGGACTTTGCTTGTTACAACACAAAAATGTTGTTATATTTCTACCTAATTGGACATATTTACCTTTGTTCCTGCAATCCTTTTGCTGTAATTATGAACTCCATCCAGTCCATTAACTAATTTTTTTACGGTTACGAGTACAAGTAAAATTTAATTATTACTAATTTTTCGCTCCAGAACTTAGAATAAAAATAATCATCGCAATTTAAAGCTTCTTTAAGGTTAGGGTATTCGGTATTATACCTTGCAATTTACAAAAAAAACTATTAAAGAAATAGCGCTTTTCTGAATAATAAGTTTAAAATTATTATCTCTAACTTCCAAATTGTTCTGTAAACATTAAAAAGGTAGAACAAGAAAATTAATTTAACGGGGTAATATCGCAACACAGGAACGAAAACTATGAGGTGCTTTTAGCTATTACGGTATAAACACAGTCTAAAAATTAAAACGGAACCGTTTTTGAAACGAACATTTAAAATTTCAAGCCTGGCATGAGAAGGGCGCACTTTTGAAAAGGCAGGTAAGTTTAAGTTAGATTATTACCATCACAATGAAAACAATAAAAATGAATTCTATTTCATTCATTAAAATTCTAAAACATAGAGCATTAAATTTGAGCTATCACTTGAGATTAGAAATCAATTTGACCGCTCGGGAAGTCAACAATCTAACTTCACGACTAAACTGACGGTCATATTGAAATATTTCGAAAAGAAAACTTTTAAATTTTTATAAATTTAAGCTTAATACAAAACGACTAGATAGAAAAGTATAATAATTGGAAGATCCACCACAGGAAGAAAAGGAAAAAAGGTTGTAAGATAGAGAAAACGATTAGGTAAGGTAAATATTTGATAATCTTAGAGGAAAAACTGCAACGAAGCGTTAAAATGAGTCAATTATAAATTAGTGGGTTAAAAATAATAAAATAAAAATGTAACAATAATTTATAAAGTTTAGAATATTTGACCAAAAAAGTTGACCAAATTTGACCAAAAAATAACCAGGGAAGAGGAGTCTGGGGGTATGGAAATAAAGAAGTAACGAGATGACTTTTCAAAATTTATAAAGATTCAAATTTAGTTCTTGAGAAAACAGATTTTTCTTATTTACAGCTGGGGGTATGAAATACCCCCACCCAGACCCTAGCGGTATTCCAACCAATTGTCTATGTGATGTAATTTTTCATATTTTCCATGCATTGTAATGATGTATCTGGTTTCAAGTTTTAGATTAGTTATCTCCAAATATTTTCTATAGGTAGCAATCCAACATCAACCTCAAGTATTTTATACGGCAGAGACAGGAAAAATAATTAAAAAATTCTGAGGCCTAAAGTGCCTTAAATATTTAAATACTTTGATTTGGGTGCGATTTTTTATTTAAATTTTTTGAAAAAAGTTAATTATCTTCAAATATTCTGAAACATCCTGAAATTACTAATATTCGTATAGGAAAGACAGGAAAAATATTTAATGGGGGGGAAGGGTATGGAATACCCCCCAGCATAAGGAAGGAATGTGATGCCAAGCTCGCTAGATTTCTAGAATTTTGAAGAAATTGTGAGTTCCTACCTTTTAAAATTGATAAAGACGAAAACTTAAATATTGGGAAAACATCTTTTGTTTATACTGGGGGGTATTCCATACCCCCCAGACCCCCGGCTTTCCTATTGTTTACTTTTGAATGTAATCTCCAAGTTAGGTGAAGATTTTTTTAGGAATTCGAACTACTTAATGCTTAATTTTACTTCATTTTTAAAGTGTTTTTCTACTTTCTACTGTAGCTAAGCCCCCTAGCTTATTTTACGCCTCAAACCTGTGCGCGCGTGGCCTGCGCCACCTTTCCCACGCCTTAGTTATAGGAAAATATACCATAGTGTTGGTTTATATGTAAAAATTCCTACAAAAATATCCATAGCACCTTTAATTTATGCTGTTATTTATTGGAAATCTTGAACCTCAAATCAAGAAAACCTTAAAAATTATAGTGCTGCCTTAGAACTATTATTTTAAAAAGTTATAATTTAAAAAAATATTAATTTAAAAGCTTTCAAGTTAAAAAGTTAACAAAACTCTTTAGGAACAATTTTGTCTTGCCAATGACAGTATCATTAAATTTGTAATATCAGAATTTTACAATATTTGGTAATACATCAAACTTAAGTGTTCATTATTGGTTATTTATTTTGCATTATAATATGTAAAATAATTAATTACTGCTATTAAAAATTTTAAATTTATTGCTATAATAAAATATTTGTAATTTGGTAACTAACTGAGTTAGTTATTTTTACAATTCAATGAATTTATTTTGTTTAATTCTTGAAAATTCCCAAAAAGCTCCTAAAATTGTTTAAAATCCTCGAAATATAAAACGGATTTGAACTTTAAATAAAAATTGATTTTAAAAATTAAGATATTTCCGAGTAAATTGAATTGAACATAATAAAACCAATTACGATACTTATGAGCTTTTAGCTACATTTGCCATTATTAATTTTTCGAGTTTTAAAGAGAGAAATTGTTTTTAAGAGAAAAACAATTTGAAAAGCAAAGTAAATAATATTTAAATACTTATAAATGAAAGTTATTTAATAATAAATGAAAGAGAACCATTTAAAAATTAAATAACTAATTGTCGAGTTGTGCGGCATAAAGGCCGCACTGGAACTATTTTTAACTTTGTAATAAATGAAAAAACCGATCCTGATTGCATTACAAAACAGAGCAGATCCAAGACATTTCTTATGGTTTTATAGAATTATTTAAACAGTGTAAATAATTCCTAGCTTTATTCTCAGTTCAATTTGATTATTTTAGCCCACAATTTAAAACAACTGCTGTTGTCATGATTACCGAATAGCAATTACTCGACTACTAGTCGCAAAAAAGAATTATAATATTGTAATTGCTGTTTATGTAACCAATTACAAAATGCTACTTTTTGTGTAACGAGTGGCTATTTTTAACATTAACATGAAGTTAATAATGATTATTTTTAAACTTACAAATCTACATCTTATTCATTTTGTTAGTTTCAAGTTTCATGAAAACCAAAGGGAAAATGTAGAAAATCATTTACTTATTCTAAAAATTTTACAATTGGTTTTATTACTTTTACAAACCGGTATATCTACACATCCTATTCTTTAGCTTCGTGTTTCACAATAATCAGTTAAAGTTGAAAACTCAAAAAACTTCTCGAGAACTTACAACACACCCAATAGAGAATTTTGGTAACCGTTTAACGTCTTAACTTTTTTAACTAAATCAAGTCACGAAATGTCACTTGCTGAGTTTGCCATGGAATGAACGTGATAATATAATTATTTTATGATCATGCACGATTATAAAACTAAGCTATTAGCTAAATCGTGCAATCAGATAAACGCTACGTATGTAATTAGCAAAAGGCTAATGATTTCGCAAAATGTTACTTATATTAATTGGAGGAAAATTTGGAAATTTGCATAGATGCATAATGTAACTAGGAGAAAATTTGATTTTAAGAATCTCCATATTTTAAACTATTACATTTTTTAAGGTTTCGGTTTACAAAAAATTTAAAACGTTTTTTAATTTGGTTTTGCTGCTGCTCGGAATCTATCATTCTATCGCGGGCCGCGTTCGGTTTAGCTCTTTGAAAAATTGACGGTTTTTAAATGAACTCTAGAATATTAGCACTTTTGAATCTTCATTTTTTTGTTTCCTCTAAGAATTTTGGGTTGAATATTTTGTTTCCTTTTTATTGGCCCAACAGGCAACTTATTTTTCACTCTATTCCACGCTGCTGAGTTTGTAAATTATGCCTTCGGTTTTAAACCGAATTGAGTTATATTATCGCTATTGCATTAATTTTGAACTTTTGTGTTGTTTGATGTTCAAATCATCATTATTAATAATTATCTATATTATGATGATTTGGAATAATTAACTAAACAAATTTTACGTTTATTGCTTGCATCAATAGTTCAACAAGATCGGCAAATATTTGCAAAACGTAATGGAAAATACTTCAAAGAGCAAACAGATTTAGTTTTTAACTAAAATTATATAAAAGTAAATTACAATAATTTTTGGAAGGAGTTACAGATGTAAGCTCCAAACCGAACGTATTGCTTGATCAAAAGCGACCTAAAGATCATCGCTCGACAGAGAGAGTCAGATATCTAACAAACTAGGTTTTACCTTGAGTTGGAGCCTTAAATAAGGGTTAACAAACGCAAATAAAATTTCGTGTTCAAAATTCAGTATAAACAAGTTATTATGCACCTTTCCTGGTTTTTTAAAACTTTTTGGTTTATAATAACAAAGTGTGATTCTTATTCAAAATATTGGAGACGTATCATCTGTATATTCAATTGATTTATCTCGTGGAAACTTTCTAGTGTTTGCGACTACGTGATCTGGTTAAGAATCGGTACGTTGGTTGTTAGGAAAGGAAAAACTAATGTATCAACTGTTTTCACAATAAATTAAATTAATACGTTTGTTTAGGAAAATCGAGACGACAAAAGTCGACTTCTTCCACTGCTTCCAATTATCTATTTTGTTCAAGAAAATATGTTACATCGAAACAAGTAGTACTGTAAGAAAATTCTAAAAATGCTGATTTTTCGCTTCGTTCCACAAGAAAGATTTTTTAGAATGTTTTTTTAAATGAATATCAAGCTCATCTTATAAAAATGTTGTATTAGAGTAACAAAATAATAAAGTTTGCTAGCGGTTTTATAACAAAAAGTTTCAAAAAAATTTTATTTAAATCTTCAGTATTGATAATAATTGCGGTAAAACTTGCATTATTATCAAATTTGCCGTTGATTTATAGTTTCCATTTTTACGAACTTTATTTTAAGACCCAATAAAAAGTCGTTGATACGACGCGACAGTCACAAACAAGTTGATACACTCTGATAATGACTTATTGATAATGTCTTGTGCTTGTGACGTAACCACTATATTTTATTAATCGACTTTTTTGTGTAAACCTAAAATTTTAGTAACTTCACAAACAAAATGTTTTAGTTTGTCAGTTTTCAAATTTATCGACCTATAAAAGCAATGAATTAAATACTAAATAAATATAAATAAACATAATATCAACCTGCATAATATTATGCACGCCCATGTATGTAGGTACCATGATTTAGTTGCAATTATGCGCTATCATTTAAATAAATAAATTATATATCATAAAAGCTCACATTAATCACAAATATTTGTTAAAAATAAAACAACCCGAGGTAGTCAAGTCGAATGCAGAATATAAACTGAATAATAGTTTCATAAAAATCAGGACGTAACGTGGAAGAAGCTGCAAGAGAAGCGACTACTCTGGCTTCGCTCACTGACAAGTTAATGATCATTAAGGATCCTTTTAGACAGATTCGGATACACAAATGACAAGTACTCCAATTACTGCCATTCATAATGTTATTTGAGCAACTATTACTTCTCAAATTCTGATTTAAAAGACAATGTTAATGATCATTAATTTTCAGTTATTAATTCGAAGTTTATTAACATTTACACGTAGTGAGTAATAATTAGAAAAAACAACTCCTACATTACTTCCAGTGAGTAATAATGTGAATTTCAATCTGCCTGTGACTCGACTAAATTTTTTAATCCTTAATTACTTGTGGCTGAGTTGATATAATTTGGGGGGTTGCTACTACGAAAAACACGCTTGAAGAATTTTAATTCAAATTTGTAATAATAAAAACTAAAACTTTTCGTACAAAAAATGTGTCGTCGCACGTCACAAACAAAAGATGCTCGAATTATCTTCAACTTATGAACGTCGCAACGCATCACTGCTGTTTCACTTAACTTTTTTTATGAAATTAAATAATGAACGGGCTCAAAAACGTCGACCTAGATGTTGTAATATGAATATTTTGACTGTGAAAATTGAAATTTTCTAAAGTTGTTTGGTGTTTTGTGTAACGTGGTGCATAAAAATTACTTTTTTCGTGGACATTATCAAATTTTGAGGGATTACACATTCGGAATCCTAGAGTTACTTTATTGATTTAATTATTTTTAATCAGCGCAATTTTTGAAGTTTTGGAAGTTTATTTAAAGCTTTGTTAAACCTGGCAGGATTTCTTGATATATTAATCGATTTGTTATGGACATTAAAAACGAAACTAGATCAAAAGTTTTGATAAATGTTTTAAAGGTCAATTATGTTTTTACATGTATCATTATCGCTTATTTATTCTTCCAGCGGGAAAACCCAATTATAAAAATAACACAAAAAGCAAACAAAGCTTGAACAATTTATATAAATAAACTGAAACAAAGTAAATAATAGAAATAATATTATCATTCACCCCAATGTAGATATAATAGTGAAGGCCGAAAAGAACATTGAATATAATTTTCCTCAACAAGGTATGAAATTAAATCAAAATATAATGTTTCCTATCAGATAAGCAAGAGGTTACCTTAATCTCAGCATAGCATCAGAAATCCAACCCATTCTAACTTAAACAGAGGATGCACAAAATTACAAATTTAAATTTGTAAATTTGCAAATTTATAGCTAAATAATTGTACGATTTTCCGATTTTGAAAACTTTGAGAAAATATTATAAAAATTTAATATAAATTAAAGCAAACCTACCATAGAAATTTTAACAAATATTACCTACAGAGCTACATAAATTTAAAAAAATAGGTATTATTTTCTTTAATCCCTGATCGAGATGGGCAAGAAATAATTGAAAAATTTGAATAAATGTTTTTTCCAGCACCAGCACAATAAATTTACCACCTACTGGAAGGACTTCTTCAAATAGAATTCCCAATTTAGCTACTTACTATAATCAAGGTGGTATCCTGCTTCATTTAGGAGTAAATAAAATCCTAAGAAGGTGGTGGGATAATCACACTGATTTTTAAAGCATTTTCATCCACCTTGGGATGAATTTCAATATTTTATCAAGTTTTTTATCCAAATTACTTCTTAAACCACAGTGTAATATCAAAATACTGGTTTAAATTCAAGAAAATTATATTTACCTTAGTCATCCATCCATAGATGAAAGTAGAATTAGTTGACCAGTTCCAAATTCAATTGTTTGCACCATTTTTATCACAATCAACCCGTAAAAAGGGAATAAAATTAAAATCACACACACAAATCAATTCACTAAACACCAAACCTAATCGACCGATATTGCACTACTAAAGTAAATTTGTAATTTGAAACAGGAAACTTAAAAAATTGTTTTGTTGTTACGAAGTTGTGACGAATGCATTTTTGATAAAGAACTGTCTCGAAAATTGTATGATTTTGATTCAATCGCGAGTATAATGAAATGACTAATGAGTGTTTCGTTTATGTGCAAGTTAAATCTTGCAAAAAATATAAACATATAATCCCTAATTTTATAGTGAAACTTGAAGCCTTCCTCAAGGATCCTTCCTTCCTCAATTCTTTTTCGAATTTTAAGGGATAGTTTTCATAAAATTGAAACAAATTTGGTTAGTTTGTTGAATTTTAATAACCCTAGTTTTTTATTACTACAGACCTACAAGCGATTTTCTTAAGAAATTTCAATAATTATCCGGACCTGCTGTCTCTTTTTTCGGATTACTGTGAGAAAATTGCAGGAGAGATCTGATTTTGTGAAAATCATCGTGATTGATTGGGGGTTACAAAGAAATAGTAAATTCTGAGAAAAATCATATCATCGAAAAAACTAAAGCATGTGCCAACTAACACCGGTTTCCCCTACTTACTTACTACTATTATTAAATTTCTTAATAAAAGTAAACTCTTGAAAGGAAACTTAAAAGAAGCTATGCTTTATCTATTTTAATTACTGTTATAAATAATTTTTAATATTTTAATTAATAATTCAGTTTAATCCGCTTAAAAGGGACTTCAAAGGACCAAAACATTGATCCGTTATAAAGTGGAGTTCATTTTCACAATATTTTAAAATATCGGTTTTTTTAAGCATTACAGGACACAAGTGGATGTTATTAATTATTCCTGCATTCCACCAAAAGTTAATGGAATTTTTTCTAAAAATTAAGAAATCAGTCTAATTATTGCTATATTATTTGTTCCTACTTTACTGATTTTTCTATCCTTTTGATGTTAAATGAATACTTTTTCACTTTCTCTTTAGTTTTGTTCAGTTTTGGACATCTTCTGCGAGGCAAATAGCATCTATCCTATTCATCTTCTATAATTAGTTGGAATTAAATCACCTGAGTTATAAAAGAACTTACAAACTTTGTAAACTTTGTAAACAAACCACTCCACCCCAGGTGGAGGGAAATCTAATAGTTAGCTGCCTATATCTATCGATTAGACAATCCAGGCAGTGGAACAAACTACAATATCGAGTTAGTTTGTAATTAATTTTGTGTTTGTAGCTGCATTTCTAGGCAAATTCTCAAAATTAGCTGCAAGACAACCGCCTCTCAGTCAAAGAACCGAAAGATGGATAGAACAGCTGACTATGTTCGCACCTAGCAAAGTTTTAGTTTGAGCTGTATAATCCTCTGGTGTACAAAAAAATTACAAAGTTATTTGTTAACAATAATAATATGTTGCCTTCTTAAAAGGGCAGTAAATCTCTCTAAAGTTCTCATAAAATAAATTAAATTTTATTATGTATTTATACCTTGTTAATTTTAAATTTAATAATAATTTTAAAGCAGTTAATGAGTTACAGTACCTATATTAATTTAATAATTAAATTAAAGTATGTAATTAAAATTTATTGAGATTTAATAGAAGCCAGGTTTGATCTAAGATTATAATAAAATTGAATTATTTTAATGAGATATGCTATAGGTAAATTACTAATTATTAACTCTCATAAGAATTCCATTCATAATTTAATTTGCAGAGACCGTGCTACATCAGGACCTTGAACATCATCCTCGTTGCCTTAAAGGTAATGCAATACCACGGTTTTTTTGTGAACTCCATAAAAGACCCCAAGAAATATTTTTATCCTCCTGTTCCAAAAGAATTAGACCGGCCACTGACTGCAGCTGTATTTAATATCTCAATTTTTTATGATCACAGCCATCTAAGCTTACAAAAGTTTGCAGTCCATCATCCAGGTAACCCACGAAAATGGAAAGATGGAAAATAGGATAGGCAGTACTTAAAAAGCAACAAATTTAAATTAAAAAATATTTTATTTTAAATCACTCGTTATTAAAAACTAAAAAAAGAAGAAGAAAGGAAAAATAAATATTTACAACAGATTCATTAAAAGCGAAAAAAATAAAATTATTGGTTGTAGTATTCAGAACTGCCAGGTTTGCTGGATTGTCTGGTGCGGTAATGTGGAACTGCGTACACAGAACGGGTATTTGATTGAGAAGCTTGTGGAGAAGCATAAGAATAAACAAATTGTTGTTGAGATGGCGAGTGAGAGGCTTGAGGTTGACCACTCGAGTAAACTAATTGTTGAGCGTTTGGATTAGCCGAACCGAATTGTTGTGGGCCTTGGTCGTACAGGTACTGGGATTGGGATGGTTGTGCGCCTTGAGAGTAGGCTAGTTTTTGAGGTTGTGCTGAGTAGGCTACTTGTTGCTGAGGTACTTGCACGTATTGGTATTGTTGGGGTTCTTGAGAATAGGATAGCTTTTGGGGTGCGGGAGAGTACTCTTCTTCTGAATATTGTTGGTACTGTTGAGGTGCAGCCTTTTGGGGAGCGGCTGCGTAATGGGATGCGGGTGGTGCTGCAGCAGATTGACGTCCTGGGTGTTGTCCTGTTACAATTTCTGGTGCATTGCCAACCAATTGTGATAAAACGCCTTGATTTGAATAGGTAACTAATGGGCTGGTAAATTTAAACGACGATACTTCGGATGCTGGTGAAAAATGAATGGGTGCCAACTAAAAAAAATTATAAAAAACGTAAAATTTTCTGTTAAGTGGCAACTAAAACTTACTTTTCAATTTTATTTAATTCCATGTTTTCTTAAACGCGAGACATGAAAGTGAAAGTGCACGAAACCGATTAACTTCTTCGTTTTACTTTTTAGTAAAAATTCCACTTACATTATAATATACTTACTATAATGTAAGTATAAATTAATTTTATTTGAAAGAGCTAATCCAATTAAATAAAGTTAACCGATCCATAAATTTTTTTTGTTTAATTAATTTTTTGTTAAAAGAAAAAATCTCTCATGAAGCAATAGAAATTCCTGTTTATTATTTTTGCAAAAATTTGCATAATTAATTAGTTTCCAATATCGATGAAATTGAAAACTCTCACTTTCTTGTCGCGTTTGTTTTTATCAACTACAATTTTATTATCCTACAAGAAAGTGGTTTTATGAATTATTAAGTCAAGTTCAATGTCTTTTTATTTTGCAATAATTAATTTGTGTCACGTATTCCTTACTAATTATAGTGGCTGCTACACTTGGCAAAGCAATTTTCAACAAACTACGTAGATAAAGTGAAAACTAATTTCTTAGATTTCTAATACTTAATTTAGTAGTAAAAATTTTTGAATTTCAAATAAGAGCGAATGACACGATCGGTTAATCATTTTCAATTAAATCAGTTTTTACTGCAATTATACTTTCTAACTGAACTGAGGAAGGATCAAATTACTTTGGAAATTTTTCTCTTACCTTTTGTACGGCTGCTTTAGGTTGTTCGTAAGCCGCAGGTTGTGAAACGTACTGAATTTGTTGCTGCTGTTGTTGTTGTGGTGCAAAACCATAAGTAAGATGAGCAGGAGTAGCAGCAGCACTTTGGGGCGAATATTGCAATGATTGTGGAGAATAAGCCGCCAACGATTGAGGATCGTAGCTCAAACCTTGCAAATTGTAATTTTGAGGTGCAGCTTTTTGACTTTGTGCCAAGTACTTGAGTGCTGTTTGGGTGAGCTGTCCCGAATTTTGTTTTTCATTTGACTGTCTCTTCCCTTGCAACTTTAACAAATCCTCAGTTTTTTCGGCCAAAACCGTTGCAACCAATGCGCCCACAACAAACTACAAAATAAAACAAATTTATTTTTCACAAAATTATCACATTCGCGTAACACCACAGTTAATTTAAAAAAAAAATACTCACAACGAGTAGTTTCATGATGCCGTTTGAGACAAGTGAATTAGTGAGAGTATTCCGCTTAAGAACTTCACCGGTTATATAGCTACAGTTTCCTGACGATCTCCTTTCTCCAACCAACCACACCTCTTCCCACTTCAGTAAGATCCATTGTCTTGAAAGCAACCGCCAAAAAAAATTAAGTCATACACATGGAAGAAACCCACAAAATTTTTAGTATTCACTTGCGTTTCAAAATTGTATCTTAACATTTTAAATTTTTGATGCAAAGCAGTATAACCTGTTATTAATTTTCCAAAATCAAAATGTTAAGAAACTGCGCCTATGAATACATAAATAATCATTGAGCAAAAAATAATTAATCAAATATAAACAATTATTTCAGTCTTCACAAAAAGTTTTTGAAACACTAACTCGAACAAAAAAAAAGTGAGAAAATCTTATAATAAAATTTGATTTTATAATAATTCTTTATTTTTAGAAGGAATTCAAATATTTGAATTTCAAATAATTCAAACGTGGTAATATTTTACAGTTGACTTGATACTGATAATTTTAGATTTATAGTTGAAGAATAGGTAATTTTATCCTACAATACAAATTTATGTATCAACGGTCAGGATTATCTCCCGAATCAGCGTCAAATGAAAAACCAATAAAAACGTTTCGATCCTATTCAGGATTTACCGTGTCAAATCGATGTAATTATTATTTTTATTTTGTAATTACTTGACATTTTTTAATATGGAATTTCCTTTCATCCAGCTAAAAGTGATCAAAAAAGTACTTCGAGACGAAGTACTATTCCTAGATTTAGTTTTCTCACAGCAGTTGATCAGATCAGGTGACATCAGGTTTAAGAGTAAATATAACCATTTGATTGGGTTTTTAAGGATTAAAGGGTAAAATAAAAGGTTATTCCTGTTCCTGAGGGGGACAAACTTAAAACATACAATTCTTGTATTATAATGTTTATTTTTGTGGTTACAAGTTTCGTTTATCCTTTTGAACTCTTTAATTTAAAAGTTAAATGACAAATTTATGACATTTTGATTTGGAATTTTCTAATTTACTTATGAGGACTGATGAACCCTGTAAATCGGTAAAATGACTTAAATGAGGTAAATAAGCTTAACCTCCCAATTAACAGGTAATCCAAGGTAATAAACATTATAAACCCTCAGATTTTAATACTTATTCCTCCTCTTCTCTGAATTAGTTCTGCGTCTTACGTCCAAATCCAATTTCTTGTTTTGTTTACATTATAACTTTTAATTAAAGGAAGACCACACAAATAAAAGATCTATTCTTCGTACATAAAAAATGAATCATTTGGGATATTATCATCATTAATGGAAACGATTTTCCAAAATGTAAGTAATAGCCTATCAGGTATTGGTTCCTAAATCTGTCAGGACACGATGTTTATTAAACAACATGACAGCTCTGATAACAGGGAGGGATTGAAAAATCGGGTCAGGTTGAGTTGGATTCAACAGTACAATAACATAAAAGAAAACAAAACTTGCAGGTCTGGATTCGGCTTTGGTTATATTATGCAAAATAAACCGAAATTTAGGGACATGCACTTACACTTTTGTTTTGCACCACTCTGTAGCTCGAAACTTAAAATATAAGTTGGTACTTCTGAGAGTTCGCTTGTCTTGTCTGTGACTTGTCCAAAATCTTCCATTTTATTGATGTTGCACAAAACTTAAATGAAAAATTTCAATTCCATTACATCTTAATTTTCTTTGACATTTTATTTCATTCCAAAATGACAATTTTTCCCATACAATTCATCGGGGTCAAGTCAAGCATTGCGTACCTTTCTAGTAGCAATGAAGCGTACAAATTATATGTGCCGATCCCATTTGGATATTAAATTAAGAAGGATTTACTTCTCACGTTTTCTCTAATTGGTTTTCTGCTGAGGTTCATATTGCGATGTATTTAAGAAGCGTTACCAACTTTATCAGGTGATTCCAACGCAAGCAGGAATTGAATCGCGATTTCCGCTTGGTCTACGTTAAACCGAAAGAGTAAATTGGAAACAGACAAAATTTCCAAGTGGCTGCTGAGGTGCTGAAGCTAGGTAAGTGGGTCGATGGCAAGAAATTCAACAATAAATGTTTCTTGAAATGGTTATTCTGTCAGCCAGCCATGTAATTGATAAGTGCATTCAATTTTGATTTTAAGTTAGTAGTTATACAATTTTTAGTACTATTTTTAGTACCTCAATTATTGTAAATAATTTATGTCGTAAAATAGAGGTATTATTTAATTTTTGGTGTATTATTAGAACAAAAAATTTATCACGACTTACCAAAGTTGCAGAAAGCTTTTGTAACATTGCTATTATAATGATTAAAACTTCCTTCGGGAGTGATGATGAAACTTATCTTCTCTCAAGGGTCATTGGGTCAGAATAGTAACTCCTAAATAATTTGTGCCCTAGTTAAGATTCCATGCTCAGTAATCCATTCAAAACTTTAATTAAGCACGCATAAGTTTATCTCGAGTTGAACGTCCAAAGCTCACACGCTATGAAAAATTCTTAAGATACATTTACAATTTCGTGCTTAATCATACTAAAAATAATAAAATGTCGACACCACGGATGAGTGAGTTTATGACAATTACATCACGGATAGAAGTTACTCATGCGAACTTGCATGTGTTAACTGCATAATATGCACTGTTTTATATCTAATAATTAAAATTTATAAAAAGGCTTATTGTGAAACTACAAAACCAAATCGAACATACGCCAAAAGCAGTAACGATTTAAATGACTCCATCAATCACACCGGGACTTGTTCCAATATTCGTAAATTGGGTTGATAGCTTTTTTAAATCGGATTACCGTAACAAAAGTTGCATTAGATTCTTGGACATATCAATGGAAATGATGTGGAAATATGAAAATGGAAGTATTATTTATGAGTCCAATAGAGAGAATTCCGACTCTGCATTCACCTCTTGGACTGTTTATTGGCAAATTAGTCAAGAAGTGCGATCTTCTTCTCTTGATTTTTGTTTTTAATAACATTTCAATAATATTCGTAATCATAACTTACATTTCATTTCCTGTTTACTAATAAGAAACAAGTGTGAACTATAAAATCCACTTTAATTTAATTTATTATATTTATGATCCATCTTAACATGATCATGTAATCCTACGTCATCTCGAATACAAAAAGCATTCGATAAAAACTTGTTGCTCCAAAAGAAAACACAAAATAATTCGTTTAAAAAAAGGTCTGGGGTCATTTAAAAGCGGTATTCGACTTTCTAAAGGATTCTTTGAGTAACGTCTGAAATGTCAATCTTTTTTTAAATAATGTAGGATCTTATAAACTAAATTGTGTTCGTAGGGTTATGAAAGAAAAAGTATGAGAATTCTATTTGATATGGACGAGAATATCTATCAAAATGCTTTTTCTAACATTTTTACCAAAATATTACTAACTGTTTTATTCACGCAGTTTCAGTCCTATTTTTAATTTAAACTGCGGTTTAATTAAAAATGTATGTAGTATAAAATTTTAGGCCAACTTTTTTACGTTTTTATGTTGATGAGCGTATACGTATGTGTGTAACAGTTGGTAATAAAAAAAAACTTTTAATAAAAATTATAAAATGTAAAAGGAAAGGTAGAATTTAAGGGGTGAAATTTTTAGCTACATCAATTCAAATACTTGAATATAAGAAACGAGTTCGTCGGGATTTAACCGTAAAGAATAAAGTTTTAATTGGTATTACTACAATATTATAAAAGTTCTTGTTGATTTCTAAAAGTATTCAAAGTTTGAAATGCTGGATGTTACAGCAATTTGCCTTAATATGAATTAGCTGTTCTAATGGTATGACATGAAGAAAATCATTCATTATTTGGTTTCCAAAGTAAAGATTAACTTGGTTATCGCCAACAAAATATCTAAAATGTGGGGTACTTTCATTCCAAAATCAGCAGCAGAAGTATAATAAATTCAAACTGGGAATGAAAATGAAGTTTCAATGTCAGGTGCAAATACCTGATGAGACGACTCGAAAAGAGTCGCTCAACCAAACAAAATAAATTTGGTTGCCTTGAAGACACAACTAATGAAAATTAACGCTAGATAATGAGTAATATAAACATAGCTGGAATTTCAATCAAAATTTAACATGGATCCAAAATTGTACAATCGATTTACCTTACTGAATGTCAACCAAACAGCTTTGATTTGTTACTTTCTCTCGGCTTGAACTTCCTCGTACCATCCAGGTACAATATAAACTGCAATCATAACATTGGTTCCACATTAACACCGAAATTAATTATCTGCGATTCTTAATATCGAAGCAAACAAGATGTAATTGTTTAATGTTCAGCCATCAAAATGCACAATATTGCAATTTTATTTTTTCACACACAATTTTTGATGATTTTTTTTCACAGTTACAGGTGTCTCTTTGATGGAAAATGATGGAAAGTTGATTGAACTCGAGAAACCAACGTGCTTGTATCAACTCTTTACGGAATTTGTAAAATTTTCATTTTGAAATGGTTGTACCACCGAAAGTAATGTATTTTTGGTAAAAGTGGTTGAATGCTTTTTAAAGAGTGTGTAATTACCTACAAAATACATACTAACAATTTATTGCTTAAAATCAACGACTTATGAGATACGGGGTCAATCAAGTAAAGAAACGATTAAAATTCAAACTTTAATTTTGAAAATCCATTTTTTCTGTAACGAAAATTTTTTACAATAAAATTAACGCGGCTTTTCGTATAAAAAATGTAATGAGCTACAAATTTAATATAGTGATCCTTTTTGAAAAATCTATCCACCCTAAAGGAAAATTAAAAAACTATAAAAAATGATGTTGTTCCTAAGACAACAAGGCAAAAGCAAGAAAAATTGCGTGTGGAATAGATTGATTTTAAAAAAAAAATTCAGCAGACGAAATTTTGTAGTCCATTAAATTTTCTATTTGGAAAGTGGCGTCAATTTTTTTGTAAAAAATTACAGCGTTTACAAGAAGAAAGAAAGGTAAAACTATTCGACATTTTTTAACTTATAAGTTTACTCTGTAACTCGAAAGCGGTTGATTTTAGATGATCAAACATGACAAATCTGCTGAGTTTTATAGCATCGTCCTTTATGTTAAACAGTTTTGAAAGCCTGATGACAGTCAAAAAATCAGCAGATCATCAGAATCTTCTTTTTTCAAGATTAGAAATGCAAAAATGCGGTTAATTACTACTTGTAAAGTCAAACTGGTTATTTAGGCTGAGTACCAGCGCAATAAGGGCTGTCCACAGAATTAGGAAAACTTGGTCAAAAAATGTACTTATCGAGACTGAATGCAAAGGAGAGGGCCCTTAACGGTTTAAAGACAGGTTGAGTGATGTCACTAAAAAAATTACAATTGAAAGATCTCATAAAAAGGATGGGAAGTTCAAAGACATTGATCCACTTATGGATCAATCAAGCATCAAGGTGCGGTTGGGGAAGGAAGAAGCTTATTTAACAGTTTTCTGAGAACCACGCAAGCGGGTACACAGATGGCAACAGTCGATCTAGACTTGAGGAGCGAGAAGGCTCTACTGTGCACCACAAACCTTAAAATTGGTTTAGCTAATGCGTGTAAAGCAATTAAAACTGTCACGTGCAAACATTGGGATTCGGGCCAATTCAGAGGCTACTGAAGTGCTGGGAGTGTTGCAAAGTGGGTCACCATGTGAAGGCTTGCGAGTAACATCAACAACCGAACAAAAACTTAAGGGCAGAAACTAAGGTAGCAGATGCCACGGAATTACCTAAAAAAAGCAGCTAAGTAATATTTGACTGTGGTTTTCTTACGACTAACGGATGTGGGGGGAAGTATTAGTCAGTAAAGTCTGACACACCTTCACAAATTGTGACGGTGTCTCGGACGAGATTTTCTCCACCCTATAGGAAGCAACAAAAAAATACTTGAAGCAATATTCTTGAGTTTATCCAGAGCCTGGGCTAGCTGGAGAAGCAGGGATAATGAAATTTTTATTTGTCCCCCCCCTGAAGATAGAAGCCTGAACCCCTAACCTCCAGTTCCAGGTGCCGTTCGAGCCAATAAAATTTATCAAATCAATCGTGACACGTTTTATGCGGAGCATTTTGTAAACGAAGGCCAAAATTATTAATAATTATAGAAGATACATCTTCAATTACCAATAATTTTGTCCTTATAGCAAACTTTTAGGTAAATATGAGTTAATCTCTGTCGGTTTCTTTGCCAAGTTTCCGAAAGTTTAAAAAACTGTAAAACTAAGGTATAATTTGAAATTTTAAAGGTTTTAACATCAATTTAAATTCTTTAATAAGAGTTCGTCGGGATTTAACCGTAAGGAATAAAGTTTTAATTAGTGCTACAGCATTATAAAAGTTCTTTTTGATTTTTAAACGGTTTCAAAGTTTCAAATTTCACAATTCTGTATAGAAATTTCTTAGAAAATTATTTAGTAAGTAACGAAAGTGTTTCCAATTGAATGTTTTAATTATTGTAACATAATTAAAAAGTTAATTGCGCACTGAAAATGGAACTGGACTTTCCAATTAGCTATAAGATTTTTGTAAATTTTCCGTAACATAACAAAAATTTAATTTAAAAAAAATATTCTAAATTCTATCTGGCGATGGTTTTGCTATGTTATTCCATTATTACGAAAGTTTTAACTTTTAATAGAGCATTTTTAAGGTTAAAAAAACTTTTAAAATTTATATCATATTATAATAACATGAGGTAGCATAAGGAAATACGGTTTTAATTAATTTTAATTTTTTTATAAAAGTAATCCGGACATGAATTTTTGATATAGGTACAGGAAAAAGTAATTATAAAAGATACAATCAGGAATTTCTTTACGCAGTCAATTAGAAAAGACAAGATTAGTTCGATATTGAGCTTTTTTTGCAATTTTGAGTAAAGAATTACAATTTTTGATTTCAATATTAGGAAATTTTTGTTTAGCACCCGGTAGAACTTTCATTATTCTTGTGGATGTAATAAAACGGCTTATTGCCTATTTAGCAAAAATTTAATATAAATTTAAATAAGTTACACGTTTTTAAATTAAACTACGGTAATATTTTAAAACTTTTAGGAAATGAAAGCTACATCATACATTAAGCTCCTAGAAACGCTGATAAAAATTCTTTTCATTTCACTATTGACGTTTAATTCAATGATTCGACATACTCGGGTGTAAATTATACCTTGAATAATATTAAATTTATGGATTGCTAGCACAAAAAGCCTTAATGAGTTTCTAAATTTTTTAAACCAAAATTAATTTCAAGGCACCGTGACGTCCAAAGGAAGTGGAAAACAATTTCCGTAGTGCAAATTGAAAAAATTTGCACATAATAAGTCCGAGTTACTTAAAAGTAATTAGATTGGAAAAGAATTGTAGCTGCATTACTTCTTAATAGGGGAGAAGGGGGCAAATTGGAACGTTTAGTGCGGCTCACTCGGTAAAAATAGAAAAGTACACCGTTTTCTCCTATAAAAACATGCAATTACGTTTATTGCAATAATTATACTTTCAAGAGCTTATCTTTATTAAAATCTGGAAATTATAGCGCTAGCTGATTTGATGGTAGATGATGTTACAATTGTTAACAGAAACAAAGGGGGCTGTGTGTAAATGAGTACATATGAATATTGAATTATTTCTACCTTTTGTTGAAAACAAAAGTGGTTAAATTTTCCTCCGTGTTGCGGATGGCAAGATAAATCTGTCGTTTGCATTCCACACTGAATGCAAAGTACCTACACATAAAGAACTAAACCATGTCAGCAGAAATTAAATAAATTATAGACATTAGGGAGTTAATATATTTTTTTTGCAAATTCACAATTCACAAAGAGCCCGCGATATAAATTGCAATTTTAAATTTACCACATAAAAGTTATTAATAGGTATATTTAACACAGTTACATCTCTTTTGCTTTTATTATTAAAATCTCTGAAATAGAAAACTGTAAAATATCATTTCAATTTATTTTATTGTGTAAGACAAACTTCTTCTAGTTTTCAGCTCCTTTGAACTTTATCTCGTTTCTTTCATTTTCACGAGAAAGAAAATATTCTTTTTCAGCTTAATTACGCAACCGTAAAAACAAGGAAAAAGTTGGGCAGCTGTAAGGAAGTGCAGTTAATCATGACCCAATAATTTATTTCTCGTAACGATTGGTTTTGCTTTTTATTTTTTTTTTATCACATAGATAATATCCGAACATGTTAAATGGCAAGGTGCTTTTATCTCAATTATGTAATTAAAACCGGATGAAAGTTACACGAAATTATTGTTTCGAGTACTGGAAAGTAGACATCAATTTTTAATAAATTGATTTTTACAATGTTTGACGTAACTAAATTGGTGTTATTAATGACTGCCCTACTGTGTACATTATCTATTACATCATTAATTATGTAGAGTATTTTTTATTCACGAAAATTTTAATTAATCACGGAATTAACTGTACATTTTTCTTTATTTTCAGAGTTTCTATTAAAAAAACTAGAAGTCTACATTTCAACCGCTCCGACTCGAATAAAATACTGTTTAACTAAGCAATAAAGTGTTTTTCCTCTTAATGTACCTACGGGTTTTCTTGAATGTTGTTTTAAGTGCTAATAATTTCCTAAAGCTTTTGCAAAAAGTGGGGTAGCACCTTTATCAGTTTAAATTGCTCATCAGGATTTAATCTGCGTTTTTACAAATTAAAAAGAGGAGGAAAGCAAGATTTATAATTTTTCGATTCGACTTGTTGTTTAAATACCAGTAAAAGGAAAGAATTTGACTTAACAAAATACAACTACGTAGTACATTTTTGTATAGCTTTTTGCAATGCTCTTCTTGCGTGATTTATAATCTCTCAGATCATTAAACGAAACTTCTTGATCGCTTCTTTCTCGTAAACTTATAACCAAATTTTAGCTTTTATTGGGAAATTATCCCAATATTGTGCGGCTTTGGCTACAAATTATTTATTATGGCATTGATTGTTTGCTGTACCGTGGGTAGTAATTGTTCCTTTTGTAATTTATTGTTATGAATGTACTAATTACTCTTCGACGTTATGTCAATGCAAATTACGAGGTCATAATTCACAATATTCAAAACGCCCCCTACCGAATGCGGTATTGAAGACAAAATTAAAAATGAAAAATTCATTCAATTAACTAGGGCGTAGGAGTAAATCCCCTTTAATCTTTCAAAGAATAAGAAGTTCCTGCCTGACAGATATCAACTAAATACCTTAAAAACTTCCGATCAGGAAATGTCCCAGAATCTTAAAAATCTTCAATTTTTAATGGAATTTTTGCAATAATAATTAGAAAATAGAATACCCGAATTATTGAAATTCGATTCCAAACCAGAAGACCGAACATCAGAAATATTTGAATTTTGCAAATCGCTATTGGCGATTAGTATCTACAGATTAGTATTTATGGAAGTACAACAACTAAAAGCGCCAAAAGCACTTTTTGAAAAGACTTCCTGAACCAATAAGCTTATTTTAACACGAATGGAAGTAACAAAGCGCCTCGGGCGATTCGATTTAAATTTCAAGGACAACGTGTTTGCATTGTTTATTGTAGTACTAATTGCATCTTGAAAATGATTTTATTTACTGGTGGACCGGTTTAGGATTGTGCACCTGTAAAAAATGGCGCAGTGTATTGCACTGGGGAAAGTTTAGATGGGTTCAGGTGAAGCCTGCATTATCTTGTCATTGTGACCTATCCACTCCTACTTTGAGAAATTAATAACTTCGGAAGACTATCAAATATGTGTTAATAACTTTTTGAAAATCCTGTTGTTGTTGTTGTTATTAATAGCCACATAAATTCGCAATGCGACAGTGTAAGCTCCAGGCTATGCGATAAATTAGGCGATAGAAAATTACTCAGAGTTGTGTAACTTTGGGATATCAGCAAAAAATTTGATACATTTTATGTTGGTAAAATTTTCAGATACGGATTGGTAAATTGTAATCTCTCTCTCCTTTTAACAACTCCTAAGCTGAATTGGATAACCTGCACTTGGATAAATCCTAGTAATGAAGTTCAAGGTTTCATATCCTCCAAGCATAAACACTGCCATGCCAGTGGTTACCCAATCACAACTATGTATCTTAAAATAGAAAAATAATGGCCTAGTTTATTTACTTACACTGATACGCTAGATGGATTAACGAGATAATCTACCCACCCCCCACCCCTTAAAACATCGTCTTGCCTCGCTGTACAATTTTTGGGGCATCATTTAAGCAGCTATCAAGAAGGTCCCTTGCTTTAATCATCAAAAGGTCCCCATCCCCCCTTTTATTCAGTGTCTAGTTTTTCCTTTTGAGCGATTAAAAATAAATTATATTTCAAGAAAATTAGATTTAAAAACTTATCCCAATTCTTTTGAAATGTTATTGATATTTTAAGTTTTATTTTTTTCTTTATTCAGTTGTTATTGCTATTCAATTTCTTGTTTCCCATTGCTTTTATTGATTCTGCAAATGAATGCTTTGAGCTTTAAAGTAAAATAGGATGTTTATGAAACATAATAATGTAAATTACACAAATTTTTATAGTGCATTAGACGATACAATAGACAGATTAAAAATATAAATATTTTTAGGTGAAGCATTTTATAGAAAAATGTAAGTAACATTGAAAATTAACAAAAATTGATTGGAGATGCTTTTCACAAAACCGATCTTGTAATCCAAATCTTAAAGAATTCATCGCTACTTAGCATCTTCGTTCCAAAATTCAATCTCCTGATGAAATTTGTACCCGAATCAACGTTATTGTAATACCAAAGGTATGCTTTTTTGCCTTTTCTAGATCTAAGAACCATCGACACAACTAATGGAACAACAAAATCAAAATTAGTCCCCCCCCCCCAATTAATTGTCGGCAGTAAAATTTTAAATTACCATAATAATGAATAATATAAAATTCTTGCAAGGGGGCTAAGGAAATGGAATGTGTTGAAAACCGATTTTGTGTGTTTTGTATCTGCTAATGTAGTATTTGGCAGCGGATATACTACTGAGGAGCATAAAGGAAGAGAAACCAAATTCTCAAAAGACCGGCAGTCTCCCCAGCTAACCTCTTGGTCAACGAGTAAAATAAATATGGTTCATAACCTTGTTTTCTCGGAGGTTAGAAAACAGAGGACATTAACACCTTAATAGTCAAAACAGGAATGGTATGTCATTTTCTTCTTCCTTTTCTAGAAGAAATTCTAGAGAATTCTCTTCTAGTAAGCATTAAGTCTTGTTATTTCCCAATATCTGCGTCGTTTCTTTGGCAGTGTTAGAAACTTTGAGCATACAAATATTTTACATTCATCAGGTAGCTTGCTAGACTTGCCTTTAGATGTGCCTGTAACCTGTTTTCTTATGTTCATCGTGGTAATTCACTAACCCAGAGGACCACCGGCTTAACGTGTCTTCCGAAGCACGGAGAATAGTAATAAGAAAGTTTGACTCTCCCCAGGTTTGAACCAGGTACCCCGAAAATTTAATTTTAATTCTGTAATTTAGAAGACATCGTTAAAATTTACTTCATTTTAACTGCTTAACATTCATATGCATCCATCAGCTGCAGGAAAGTTGAATTTTCGGTAATGATGGCAAAAACGCTATAGATTTCAAAAGAAGCCTAAACGAGGGGTAAATCACTACAAAAATCTATTGTACACCAAGGCAAAATCCAGATTATAATCTATAAAATCTTCACTAAAAATCGTGGATTTTTGAAAAATTAATGGAACAATACTCTGCACGTTATAATCAAATTGTCAACAAATAAGCTTATTATCCCTGGATAGATTGCTTGTATCAAAGGAGTTCAAATAAAAAAAATATATCGCATAGATTTTACAATCCAGTAGAAATATTACCAATTCTTGTTTCAATCTATAAAATCTCTACAATCTTTATAAAAGCTGTAAAATCCCGAACAATCTTCATAATCTTAATAAAAATCTGTAAAATCTGAGAAAAATTTTTAAAATCTTTGAAACAATCCCAAAAATCTTAGCATTGTTGTCAGGCAAAATCCAAATTATAATCTATAATATCTTCACTAAAAATTGCATGGATTTTACAATCCAGTAGAAATCTTACCAATCTTTGTTTCAATCTATAAAATCTCTACAATCTTTATAAATGCAGTAAAATCCCGAACAATCTTCATAATCTTAATAAAAATCTTAGAAAAATTTTCAAAATCTTCAAAACAATTCCAAAAATCTTAGAATTGTAGTCAGGCAAAATCCAGATTATCTATAATCTATAAAATCTTGTTAAATATTTTGACAATCTCAAAAATCTTTTAAAATCTCTTTGCAATCTTTAGGGACTGCAATCCATTGTACTGTTTAAGCCTTAGTGAATTACCCCTCGAGCCTAAATTATTGTGGGAGATATTAAAAAATAATATTCCCAAATAAGTCCCTACGTAGGTCACCGTACAAAAAAATTTGCCAAGGACTGCCTCTGAGGCATTTGAACCGTTTTCCATGACTACAAAAGAACTTTTTGTTTTAAAGTCTCAGTTTTAGCTTCCCCGAAGAATTGGGTTTAGTTGTGCTTTTGATAGTCATCTACTCCGAACAACATAAAATCGGGAGTATTGCAGGGATTCCATAGAAACAAAAGTAAAGGAAAGAAGGCCCCAATATTTCACACCCAACTTCATTCATTTTATTCACAGTTTCCTTCAAAATAAGCTGTAGCTCCCTTCCCCCCCCCCCAGCACTCGCGGCTATTATGTTCTTAACATTTTAAGTAATTCTAAAAGGAAAATTGGAATATCCTTGAGTTAAAAAGTCTCCCCACCTTTTAGTTCTTCCTGTTTCTTCATTTATTTTGAGTGTTATTGAATTTTTTGGTTACTTTTTGGATAGTTTGCATCTGAGGTAATAATCCACAAGATCCCACGTTCTCGAAAACCAAAACAAGGGATAGTCACCCTTAAATCCAAAAGCCATAATACAAGATTAAGTATTTTCTATTTGAATGAATGTGTGAAATGATTGCCTGTTTTCGGTTCTAACAATAAGATTTTCAGTGGTCGCGTAATTAAGACGTAGACTCCAGAATATCAGGCGTCGTTAATATTACAGTCACTCGTTTTTAACAATATTAAGATCATCGTAAAGTACTGCACCAGAAACAATAAAGCCATAAGCTGTGAAAATAAAATTTGAGAGAACAATATTTTTCAAATAAACACTTTTCAAATTTATGTACTCACTTGAGTTGATATTCTTATCCGCACTGTGTTGAACGTCTTATCACGACGAAATAATAAAAAAGTCGCAGTCGCTCAAAGCTAGAATAATTTATTTCCTTACGTAACATAAGAAAGACTTTTAGGAAAATTTTGGCCAAGATATTCTCAGCTCTAAAAAATTTCCACCACGATAACTTCTAAAATTCTATTAGAGTTGCTCGAAAATCTGTTTGGCTATTAAATCGTTGAATGAATAACAAGGTAAGCTAAGTTTTACTTCAGAATTTAAATTTTAATTTGATTATTTTGAAGGATAATTAAAATGTAATTGACGGGAGTAACTTAATTACGATTACAGTTTTTAAGAAATTAAAAACTCAAGGTGAAGTCGTTAAATTTGAATTAATTTGATTTTATAATTTTTTTTTGTAGTATCGTAGAAAACGAAAGTAATTAATTCAATTGATCGTATGTTCGTAATAGAAATGATAGATTCAGGAGAAAGTAGTGCAAGCCTTGACCTCTACGCGTAAATAAATATTATAAACGGTTATGAAAGACAACTGCTTTTGTTAAAACTTAAAAACAGTCGTAATTATAATACTACAAAAATGCGCATGGTTTTGTAATTTTGAAAATTGAATTACGTGCGATTCCACTGCACATGAGAAAACGATCCAAAAAAGCGTAACGTGATAAAGCGTAACCTGTTTTTCTCAATTTCTAGTAAATGTGAAAGATGATACAATTGTGCTTTAATAGATTTTGAACAATGACAACTGTCACTACAAAAAGGAGCGATAGGATAACAAAATAAATCATAAAAATAATAGAGCGGTATTACTCTGAGCAAAGAAATCGCGAGTCGTGTAATATTTTTAATTTTCTGGTAAAATTCCATTTCAAATTTTTTGATAGCTTATGAAAGTGTGCCAAAATTGAGATTACCGATTTCCGAAGTGCTCAACTTTCAATAAGTAACATCTTGTGTCGTTTTCAATTTCTAAACAAATTTACATTAAGTACTAATTATCGTGTCGTATTTTCTAAATTTACGTTAA